>OZ038403.1:24057228-24539464 GCA_964036045.1 Eutreptiella sp. 'Long Island Sound 2002'
CACCATGTTGGCATGGTGCCCGAGGCCGCGGGGTATGGGGCCGCCTGCCTCAGGGGGGCCACTTGGGGCTCGCTCTGCGCGTTGCCTCTTGCTGCCGGTGTGTGTTTGTGTGGCCTCCCTAGCCTGTTTGATGTAGGCTGTCGCGGGTCTTGGCGCAACGTCGGTGAGACGCGCTCAGAGTCCTCGCACAGGGAGGGCGGCCAAATTAGGCCTCATCCACAGGGCTGAGCCCGCCCGTGGGGTGGGTGGACCTTGTTCGCCGCGACAAGGGTGTGGCTCCGGGTAGAAGTGGGGAGGATCGGGGAGGACGCCGGGTGGATCGGGGAGGATGCAGGGAGGACGGGGGAGGATGCGGGGAGGATCGGGGAGGATGCGGGGAGGATCGGGGAGGATGCGGGTGGGATCGGGGAGGATGCGGGGAGGACCGGGGAGGATGCGGGGAGGATCGGGGAGGATGCAGGGAGGACCGGGGAGGATGCGGGGAAGACCGGGGAGGATGCGGGGAGGACCGGAGGGGATGCGGGGAGGACCGGGGAGGATGCAGCGAGGATCTGGGACGATGCGGGGAGGATCGTGGAGGATGCGGGGAGGATCGGGGAGGATGCCGGGAGGACCGGGGAGGATGCGGGGAGGACCGGGGAGGATGCAGGGAGGACCGGCGAGGATGCGGGCAGGATCGCGGATGATGCGGGGAGGATCGGGGAGAATGTGGGGAGGATCGGGGAGGATGCGGGGAGGACCGGGGAGGATGCGGGGCGGACCGGGGAGAATGCGGGGAGGACCGGGGAGGATGCGGGGAGGACCGGGGAGGATCGGGGAGGATCGGGGAGGATGCGGGGAGGATCGGGGAGGATGGGGGGAGGATCAGAGAGGATGCGGCGAGGATGCGGGGAGGTCCGGGGAGGATGCGGGGAGGACCGGGGAGGATGCGGGGAGGATTGGGCAGGATGCGGGGAGGATCGGGGAGGATGCGGGGAGGATCAGAGAGGATGCGGGGAGGATGCGGGGAAGATCGGGGAGGATGCGGGAAGGATCTGGGAGGATGCGGGGAAGACCGGGGAGGATGCGGGGAGGACCGGGGAGGATGCGGGGAGGATCGGGGAGGATGCGGGGAGGATCGGGGAGGATGCGGGGAGGACCGAGGAGGATGCCGGGAGGATGCGGGGAGGATGCACGGAGGATGCGGGGAGGATGCGGGGAGAATGTGGGGTGGATCGGGGAGGATGCAAGGAGGACCGGGGAGGATGCGGGGAGGATCGGGGAGGATGCTCGGAAGATCGGGGAGGATGCGGGGGGGATTGGGGACGATGCGGGGAGGACGGGGGAGGACGCGGGGAGGATCGGGGAGGATGTGGGGAGGACCGGGGAGGATGCGGGGAGGACCGGGGAGGATGCGGGGAGGACCGGGGGGGATGCGCAGAGGACCGGGGAGGATGCAGCGAGGATCGAGGAGGATGCCGGGAGGATGCGGGGAGGATGCAGGGAGGATGCGGGGAGGATGCGGGGAGGATCGGGGAGGACGCCAGGTGGATCGGGGAGGATGCAGGGAGGACCGGGGAGGATGCGGGGAGGATCGGGGAGGATGCGGGGAGGATCGGGGAGGATGCGGGGGGGATTGGGGAGGATGCGGGGAGGACCGGGGAGGATGCGGGGAGGATCGGGGAGGATGCTGGGAGGACCGGGGAGGATGCGGGGAGGACCGGGGAGGATGCGGGGAGGACCGGGGGGGATGCGGGGAGGACCGGGGAGGATGCAGCGAGGATCGGGGAGGATGCGGGGAGGATCGGGGAGGATGCGGGGAGGATCGGGGAGGATGCGGGAAGGACCGGGGAGGATGCGGGGAGGACCGGGGAGGATGCAGGGAGGACCGGGGAGAATGCGGGCAGGATCGCGGACGATGCGGGGAGGATGGGGGAGGATGCTGGGAGGATCGGGGAGGATGCGGGGAGGACCGGGGAGGATGCGGGGAGGACCGGGGAGGATGCGGGGAGGATCGGGGAGGATGCGGGGAGGACAGGGGAGGATGCGGGGAGGACCGGGGAGGATGGGGGGAGGCTCAGGGTGGATGCGGCGAGGATCGGGGAGGATGTAGGGAGGACCGGGGAGGATGCGGGGAGGATCGGGGAGGATGCGGGGAGGATCAGGGAGGATGCGGGTAGGATCAGGGAGGATGCGGGGAGGACCGAGGAGGATGCCGGGAGGATGCGGGGAGGATGCAGGGAGGATCCGGGAGGTTGCGGGGAGGACCGGGGAGGATGCGGCGAGGATCGGGGAGAATGTAGGGAGGATGCGGGGAGGATGCAGGGAGGATCCGGGAGGATGCGGGGAGGATCGGGGAGGATGCGGCGAGGACCGGGGAGGATGCGGGGAGGACGAGGGGAGGACGAGGGGAGGACCGGGGAGGATGCAGGGAGGATGCGGGGAGGATGCGGGGAGTATCGGGGAGGATGCGGGGAGGACCGGGGAGGATCGGGGAGGATGGGGGGAGGATAAGAGAGGATGCGGCGAGGATGCGGGGAGGACCGGGGAGGATGCGGGGAGGACCGGGGAGGATGCGGGGAGGATCGGGCAGGATGCGGGGAGGATCGGGGAGGATGCGGGGAGGATCAGAGAGGATGCGGGGAGGATGCGGGGAGGATCGGGGAGGATGCGGGAAGGATCGGGGAGGATGCGGGGAAGACCGGGGAGGATGCGGGGAGGACCGGGGAGGACCGGGGAGGATGCGGGGAGGATCCGGGAGGATGTGGGGAGGATCGGGGAGGATGCGGGGAGGACCGAGGAGGATGCAGGGAGGATGCGGGGAGGATTGGGGAGGACGCCAGCTGGATCGGGGAGGATGCAGGGAGGACCGGGGAGGATGCGGGGAGGATGAGCGAGGATGCGGGGGGGATTGGGGAGGATGCGGGGAGGACGGGGGAGAATGCGGGGAGGATCGGGGAGGATGCGGGGAGGACCGGGGAGGATGCGGGGAGGACCGGGGAGGATGCGGGGAGGACCGGGGGGTATGCGGGGAGGACCGGGGAGGATGCAGCGAGGATCGGGGAGGATGCCGGGAGGATGCGTGGAGGATGCAGGGAGGATGCGGGGAGGAAGTGGGGAGGATCGGGGAGGACGCCGGGTGGATCGGGGAGGATGCAGGGAGGACGGGGGAGGATGCGGGGAGGATCGGGGAGGATCGGGGGAAATTGCAAGGAGGACCGGGGAGGAAGCGGGGGGGACTGGGGAGGATGCGGGGAGGACCGGGGAGGATGCGGGGGGCATCGGGGAGGATGCGGGGAGGATCGGGGAGGATGCGGGGAGGATCGGGGAGGATGCGGGGAGGATCGGGGAGGATGCGGGGAGGACCGGGGAGGATGCGGGGAGGATCAGAGAGGATGCAGCGAGGACCGGGGAGGATGTGGGGAGGACCGGGGAGGATGCGGGGAGGACCGGGAAGGATGAGGGGAGGACCGGGGAGGATGCGGGGAGGATCGGGGAGGATGCGGGGAGGATCGGGGAGGATGCGGGGAGGATCGGGGAGGATGCGGGGAGGATCGGGGAGGATGCGGGGAGGATCGGGGAGGATGCGGGGAGGATGCGGGGAGGATGCGGGGAGGATCGGGGAGGATGCGGGCAGGATCGGGGAGGATGCGGGGAGGATCCGGGAGGATGCGGGGAGGACCGGGGAGGATGCGGGGAGGACCGGGGAGGATGCGGGCAGGATCGGAGAGGATGGGGGGAGGACCAGGGAGGATGCGGAGAGGATCAGAGAGGATGCAGCGAGGACCGGGGAGGATGTGGGGAGGACCAGGGAGGATGCCGGGATGATCGGGGAGGATGCAGGGAGGATCGGGGAGGATGCAGGGAGGACCGGGGAGGATGCAGGGAGGATCGGGGAGGATGCGGGGAGGACCGGGGAGAAGGCGGGGAGGATCAGAGAGGATGGAGCGAGGACCGGGGAGGATGTGGGGAGGACCGGGGAGGATGCCGGGATGATCGGGGAGGATGCAGGGAGGACCGGGGAGGATGCAGGGAGGATCGGGGAGGATGCGGGGAGGATCGGGGAGTATGCGGGGAGGATCGGGGAGGATGCGGGGAGGATCGGGGAGGATGCGGGGAGGATCGGGGAGGATGCGGGGAGGATGCGGGGAGGATGCGGGGAGGATCGGGGAGGATGCGGGGAGGACCGGGGAGGATGCGGGGAGGATCCGGGAGGATGCGGGGAGGACCGGGGAGGATGCGGGGAGGACCGGGGAGGATGCGGGTAGGATCGGAGAGGATGGGGGGAGGACCAGGGAGGATGCGGAGAGGATCAGAGAGGATGCAGCGAGGACCGGGGAGGATGTGGGGAGGACCAGGGAGGATGCGGGGAGGACAAGGAAGGGTGAGGGGAGGACCGGGGAGGATGCGGGGAGGATCGGGGAGGATGCTGCGAGGATTGGGGAGGATGCGGGGAGGATCAGAGAGGATGCGGGGAGGATCGGGGAGGATGCGGGGAGGATCGGGGAGGATGCGAGAAGGATCGGGGAGGATGCGGGGAGGACCGGGGAGGACGCCGGGATGATCGGGGAGGATGCAGGGAGGACCGGGGAGGATGCGGGGAGGATCGGGGAGGATGCGGGGAGGATCGGGGAGGATGCGGGGAGGATCAGGGAGGACGCCGGAATGATCGGGGAGGATGCGAGGAGGACCGGGGAGGATGCGGGGAGGACCGGGGAGGATGCGGGGAGGACCGGGGAGGATGCGGGGAGGACCGGGGAGGATGCGGGGAGGACCGGGGAGGATGCGGGGAGGACCGGGGAGGATGCGGGGAGGACCGGGGAGGATGCGGGGAGGATCGGGGAGGATGCGGGGAGGATCGGCCAGGACGCCGGGAGAATCGGGGGAAATTGCAAGGAGGACCGGGGAGGATGCGGGGAGGACCGGGAAATTATGCAGGGAAGATCGGGGAGGATGCAGGGAGGATTGGGGAGGATGCGGGGAGGACCAGGGGAGGATGCGGGGAGGACCGGGGAGGATGCGGGGAGGACCGGGGAGGATGCCGGGTGGATCGGGGAGGATGCGGGGAGGATCGGGGAGGATGGGGGGAGGACCGGGGAGGATGCGGGGAGGACCGGGGAGGATGAAGGGAGGATCAAGGAGGATGCGCGGAGGATCAAGGAGGATGCAGGCAGGATCGGGGAGGATGCGAGGAGGATCAGAGAGGATGCGGGGAGGATGCGGGCAGGACCGGGGAGGATGCGGGGAGGATCGGGGAGGATGTGGGGAGGATCGGGGAGGATGCGGGTAGGACAGGGGAGGATGCGGGGAGGATCGGGGAGGATGCGGGGAGGATCGAGGAGGATGCGGGGAGGATCAAAGAGGATGCGGGGAGGATGCGGGCAGGACCGGGGAGGATGCGGGGAGGATCGGGGAGGATGCGGGGAGGATGCGGGGAGGATGCGGGGAGGACTGGGGAGGATGCGGGGAGGATCGGGGAGGATGCGGGGAGGATCGGGGAGGATGCGGGGAGAACCGGGGAGGATGCGGGGAGGATCAGGGAGGATGCGGGGAGGCTCGGGGAGGATGCAGGGGGGACCGGGGAGGATACGGGGAGGACCGGGGAGGATGCGGGGAGGATCGGGGAGGATGCGGGGAGGAACGGGGAGGATGCGGGGAGGATCGGGGACGATGCGGGCAGGATCGCGCAGGATGCGGGGAGGATCGGGGAGGATGCGGGGAGGATCGGGGAATATGCGGGGTGGGTCGGGGAGGATGCGGGGAGGATCGGAGAGGATGCAGAGAGGACCAGGGAAGATGCGGGGAGGATCAGAGAGGATGCAGGGAGGATCGGGGAGGATGCGGGGAGGATCGGGGAGGATGCGGGGAGGATCAGGGAGGATGCGGGGAGGACCGGGGAGGATGCGGGGAGGACCGGGGAGGATGCGAGGAGGACCGGGGAGGATGCGGGGAGGACCGGGGAGGATGCGGGGAGGATCGGGGAGGATGCGGGGAGGATCGGGGAGGATCAGAGAGGATGCGGTGAGGATCGGGGAGGATGCGGGGAGGACCGGGGAGGATGCGGGGAGGATCGGGGAGGATGCGGGGAGGATCGGGGAGGATGCGGGGAGGATCGGGGAGGACGCCGGGATGATCGGGGAGGATGTAGGGAGGACCGGGGAGGATGCGGGGAGGATCGGGGAGGATGCGGGGAGGATCGGGGAGGATGCGGGGAGGATCAAGGAGGACGCTGGGATGATCGGGGAGGATGCGAGGAGGACCGGGGAGGATGCGGGGAGGACCGGGGAGGATGCGGGGAGGATCGGGGAGGATGCGGGGAGGACCAGGGAGGATGCGGGGAGGACCGGGGAGGATGCGGGGAGGAACGGGGAGGATGCGGGGAGGACCGGGGAGGATGCTGGGAGGATCGGGGAGGATGGGGGGAGGACCGGGGAGGATGCGGGGAGGACCGGGGAGGATGCGGGGAGGACCGGGGAGGATGCGAGGAGGATCGGGGGAAATTGCAAGGAGGACCGGGGAGGATGCGGGGAGGATCGGGGAGGATTGCAGGGAAGATCGGGGAGGATGCAGGGAGGATTGGGGAGGATGCGGGGAGGACCGGGGGAGGATGCGGGGAGGACCGGGGAATATGCGGGGAGGACCCGGGAGGATGCAGGGTGGATCGGGGAGGATGCGGGGAGGATCGGGGAGGATGGGGGGAGGACCGGGGAGGATGCGGGGAGGACCGGGGAGGATGAAGGGAGGATCAAGGAGGATGCGCGGAGGATCAGGGAGGATGCAGGCAGGATCGGGGAGGATGCGAGGAGGATCAGAGAGGATGCGGGGAGGATGCGGGCAGGACCGGGGAGGATGCGGGCAGGATCGGGGAGGATGCGGGGAGGATCGGGGAGGATGCGGGGAGGACAGGGGAGGATGCGGGGAGGATCGGGGAGGATGCGGGGAGGATCGGGGAGGATGCGGGGAGGATCAAAGAGGATGCGGGGAGGATGCGGGCAGGACCGGGGAGGATGCGGGGAGGATCGGGGAGGATGCGGGGAGGATGCGGGGAGGATGCGGGGAGGACCGGGGAGGATGCGGGGAGGATCGGGGAGGATGCGGGGAGGATCGGGGAGGATGCGGGGAGGATCGGGGAGGATGCGGGGAGAACCGGGGAGGATGCGGGGAGGATCAGGGAGGATGCGGGGAGGCTCGGGGAGGATGCAGGGGGGACCGGGGAGGATGCGGGGAGGACCGGGGAGGATGCGGGGAGGATCGGGGAGGATGCGGGGAGGACCGGGGAGGATGCGGGGAGGATCGGGGAGGATGCGGGGAGGATCGGGGAATATGCGGGGAGGGTCGGGGAGGATGCGGGGAGGATCGGAGAGGATGCAGAGAGGACCAGGGAAGATGCGGGGAGGATCAGAGAGGATGCAGGGAGGATCGGGGAGGATGCGGGGAGGATCGGGGAGGATCCGGGGAGGATTAGGGAGGATGCGGGGAGGATTGGGGAGGATGCGGGGAGGATCGGGGAGGATGCGGGGAGGATCGGGGAGGATGCGGGGAGGATCGGGGAGGATGCGGGGAGGACCGGGGAGGATGCGGGGAGGATCAGGGAGGATGCGGGGAGGCTCGGGGAGGATGCAGGGGGGACCGGGGAGGATGCGGGGAGGACCGGGGAGGATGCGGGGAGGATCGGGGACGATGCGGGCAGGATCCAGCAGGATGCGGGGAGGATCGGGGAGGATGCGGGGAGGATCGGGGAATATGCGGGGAGGGTCGGGGATGATGCGGGGAGGATCGGAGAGGATGCAGAGAGGACCAGGGAAGATGCGGGGAGGATCAGAGAGGATGCAGGGAGGATCCGGGAGGATGCGGGGAGGATCGGGGAGGATCCGGGGAGGATTAGGGAGGATGCGGGGAGGATTGGGGAGGATGCGGGGAGGATCGGGGAGGATGCGGGGAGGATCGGGGAGGATGCGGGGAGGATCGGGGAGGATGCGGGGAGGACCGGGGAGGATGCGGGGAGGATCGGGGACGATGCGGGCAGGATCGCGCAAGATGCGGGGAGGATCGGGGAGGATGCGGGGAGGATCGGGGAATATGCGGGGAGGGTCGGGGAGGATGCGGGGAGGATCGGAGAGGATGCAGAGAGGACCAGGGAAGATGCGGGGAGGATCAGAGAGGATGCAGGGAGGATCGGGGAGGATGCGGGGAGGACCGGAGAGGATGCGGGGAGGACCGGGGAGGATGCGAGGAGGACCGGGGAGGATGCGGGGAGGGTCGGGGAGGATGCGGGGAGGATCGGAGATGATGCAGAGAGTACCAGGGAAGATGCGGGGAGGATCAGAGAGGGTGCAGGGAGGATCGGGGAGGATGCAGGGAGGATTGGGGAGGATGCGGGGAGGACCAGGGGAGGATGCGGGGAGGACCGGGGAGGATGCGGGGAGGACCGGGGAGGATGCAGGGTGGATCGGGGAGGATGCGGGGAGGATCGGGGAGGATGGGGTTCAGGTCCAGGTTCAGGATGGCCGTACGCTATTGGCTTACCTCGGAGGCAGCCTCACGCCTTGCCGGTTGAGAGCGGCCGCCGGCGGTCACGAGCGCGGCTTTATCCAGAGCCACCCATAGCGACGGGAGGGGTGCAGCCCGTCGCGTCGCTCTGCTGGCAAGGCGTGCGCTAGCGGCGCACGACGTCGTTGCGGCTGGTCCGGGGAAGGCACGCCGGGATCCACCTTGCTGGCGCCTTGTCCCGTTGTATACGCTCCCCGTCGCGGCTGTGCCGGGGAGCCGGCTATGCCGGGGAGGATGGGGGGAGGACCGGGGAGGATGCGGGGAGGACCGGGGAGGATGAAGGGAGGATCAAGGAGGATGCGCGGAGGATCAAGGAGGATGCAGGCAGGATCGGGGAGGATGCGAGGAGGATCAGAGAGGATGCGGGGAGGATGCGGGCAGGACCGGGGAGGATGCGGGGAGGATCGGGGAGGATGCGGGGAGGATCGGGGAGGATGCGGGTAGGACAGGGGAGGATGCGGGGAGGATCGGGGAGGATGCGGGGAGGATCGAGGAGGATGCGGGGAGGATCAAAGAGGATGCGGGGAGGATGCGGGCAGGACCGGGGAGGATGCGGGGAGGATTGGGGAGGATGCGGGGAGGATGCGGGGAGGATGCGGGGAGGACCGGGGAGGATGCGGGGAGGATCGGGGAGGATGCGGGGAGGATCGGGGAGGATGCGGGGAGGATCGGGGAGGATGCGGGGAGAACCGGGGAGGATGCGGGGAGGATCAGGGAGGATGCGGGGAGGCTCGGGGAGGATGCAGGGGGGACCGGGGAGGATACGGGGAGGACCGGGGAGGATGCGGGGAGGATCGGGGAGGATGCGGGGAGGATCGGGGAATATGCGGGGTGGGTCGGGGAGGATGCGGGGAGGATCGGAGAGGATGCAGAGAGGACCAGGGAAGATGCGGGGAGGATCAGAGAGGATGCAGGGAGGATCGGGGAGGATGCGGGGAGGATCGGGGATGATGCGGGGAGGATCAGGGAGGATGCGGGGAGGATTGGGGAGGATGCGGGGAGGATCGGGGAGGATGCGGGGAGGATCGGGGAGGATGCGGGCAGGATCGGGGAGGATGCGGGTAGGACCGGGGAGGATGCGGGGAGGATCGGGGACGATGCGGGCAGGATCCCGCAAGATGCGGGGAGGATCGGGGAGGATGCGGGGAGGATCGCGGAATATGCGGGGAGGGTCGGGGAGGATGCGGGGAGGATCGGAGAGGATGCAGAGAGGACCAGGGAAGATGCGGGGAGGATCAGAGAGGATGCACGGAGGATCGGGGAGGATGCGGGGAGGACCGGGGAGGATGCGGGGAGGACCGGGGAGGATGCGAGGAGGACCGGGGACGATGCGGGGAGGGTCGGGGAGGATGCGGGGAGGATCGGAGAGGATGCAGAGAGGACCAGGGAAGATGCGGGGAGGATCAGAGAGGATGCAGGGAGGATCGGGGAGGATGCGGGGAGGACCGGGGAGGATGCGGGGAGGACCGGGGAGGATGCGAGGAGGACCGGGGAGGATGCGGGGAGGACCGGGGAGGATGCGGGGAGGATCGGGGAGGATGCGGGGAGGATCGGGGAGGATCAGAGAGGATGCGGTGAGGATCGGGGAGGATGCGGGGGGGACCGGGGAGGATGCGGGGAGGATCGGGGAGGATGCGGGGAGGATCGGGGAGGATGCGGGGAGGATCGGGGAGGACGCCGGGATGATCGGGGAGGATGCAGGGAGGACCGGGGAGGATGCGGGGAGGATCGGGGAGGATGCGGGGAGGATCGGGGAGGATTCGGGGAGGATCAGGGAGGACGCCGGGATGATCGGGGAGGATGCGAGGAGGACCGGGGAGGATGCGGGGAGGACCGGGGAGGATGCGGGGAGGATCGGGGAGGATGCGGGGAGGACCGGGGAGGATGCGGGGAGGACCGGGGAGGATGCGGGGAGGAACGGGGAGGATGCGGGGAGGACCGGGGAGGATGCTGGGAGGATCGGGGAGGATGGGGGGAGGACCGGGGAGGATGCGGGGAGGACCGGGGAGGATGCGGGGAGGACCGGGGAGGATGCGAGGACGATCGGGGAGGATGCGGGGAGGATCGGGGGAAATTGCAAGGAGGACCGGGGAGGATGCGGGGAGGATCGGGGAGGATTGCAGGGAAGATCGGGGAGGATGCAGGGAGGATTGGGGAGGATGCGGGGAGGATCGGGGAGGATGGGGGGAGGACCGGGGAGGATGCGGGGAGGACCGGGGAGGATGAAGGGAGGATCAAGGAGGATGCGCGGAGGATCAGGGAGGATGCAAGCAGGATCGGGGAGGATGCGAGGAGGATCAGACAGGATGCGGGGAGGATGCGGGCAGGACCGGGGAGGATGCGGGCAGGATCGGGGAGGATGCGGGGAGGATCGGGGAGGATGCGGGGAGGACAGGGGAGGATGCGGGGAGGATCGGGGAGGATGCGGGGAGGATCGGGGAGGATGCGGGGAGGATCAAAGAGGATGCGGGGAGGATGCGGGCAGGACCGGGGAGGATGCGGGGAGGATCGGGGAGGATGCGGGGAGGATGCGGGGAGGATGCGGGGAGGACCGGGGAGGATGCGGGGAGGATCGGGGAGGATGCGGGGAGGATCGGGGAGGATGCGGGGAGGATCGGGGAGGATGCGGGGAGAACCGGGGAGGATGCGGGGAGGATCAGGGAGGATGCGGGGAGGCTCGGGGAGGATGCAGGGGGGACCGGGGAGGATGCGGGGAGGACCGGGGAGGATGCGGGGAGGATCGGGGAGGATGCGGGGAGGACCGGGGAGGATGCGGGGAGGATCGGGGAGGATGCGGGGAGGATCGGGGAATATGCGGGGAGGGTCGGGGAGGATGCGGGGAGGATCGGAGAGGATGCAGAGAGGACCAGGGAAGATGCGGGGAGGATCAGAGAGGATGCAGAGAGGATCGGGGAGGATGCGGGGAGGATCGGGGAGGATCCGGGGAGGATTAGGGAGGATGCGGGGAGGATTGGGGAGGATGCGGGGAGGATCGGGGAGGATGCGGGGAGGATCGGGGAGGATGCGGGGAGGATCGGGGAGGATGCGGGGAGGACCGGGGAGGATGCGGGGAGGATCGGGGACGATGCGGGCAGGATCCCGCAGGATGCGGGGAGGATCGGGGAGGATGCGGGGAGGATCGGGGAATATGCGGGGAGGGTCGGGGAGGATGCGGGGAGGATCGGAGAGGATGCAGAGAGGACCAGGGAAGATGCGGGGAGGATCAGAGAGGATGCAGGGAGGATGCGGGGAGGCTCGGGGAGGATGCGGGGAGGACCGGGGAGGATGCGGGGATGATCGGGGACGATGCGGGCAGGATCCCGCAGGATGCGGGGAGGATCGGGGAGGATGCGGGGAGGATCGGGGAATATGCGGGGAGGGTCGGGGAGGATGCGGGGAGGATCGGAGAGGATGCAGAGAGGACCAGGGAAGATGCGGGGAGGATCAGAGAGGATGCAGGGAGGATCGGGGAGGATGCGGGGAGGATCGGGGAGGATCCGGGGAGGATTAGGGAGGATGCGGGGAGGATTGGGGAGGATGCGGGGAGGATCGGGGAGGATGCGGGGAGGATCGGGGAGGATGCGGGGAGGATCGGGGAGGATGCGGGGAGGACCGGGGAGGATGCGGGGAGGATCGGGGACGATGCGGGCAGGATCGCGCAAGATGCGGGGAGGATCGGGGAGGATGCGGGGAGGATCGGGGAATATGCGGGGAGGGTCGGGGAGGATGCGGGGAGGATCGGAGAGGATGCAGAGAGGACCAGGGAAGATGCGGGGAGGATCAGAGAGGATGCAGGGAGGATCGGGGAGGATGCGGGGAGGACCGGAGAGGATGCGGGGAGGACCGGGGAGGATGCGAGGAGGACCGGGGAGGATGCGGGGAGGGTCGGGGAGGATGCGGGGAGGATCGGAGATGATGCAGAGAGGACCAGGGAAGATGCGGGGAGGATCAGAGAGGGTGCAGGGAGGATCGGGGAGGATGCGGGGAGGACCGGGGAGGATGCGAGGAGGACCGGGGAGGATGCGGGGAGGACC
Source organism: Eutreptiella sp. 'Long Island Sound 2002' (assembly GCA_964036045.1). Classification (NCBI taxonomy): domain Eukaryota; phylum Euglenozoa; class Euglenophyceae; order Eutreptiales; family Eutreptiaceae; genus Eutreptiella; species Eutreptiella sp. 'Long Island Sound 2002'. The sequence goes on from OZ038403.1 coordinate 24,069,792, forward strand.
GGGGAGGATGCGGGGAGGACCGGGGAGGATGCTGGGAGGATCGGAGAGGATGCGGGGAGGACAGGGGGCGTTGCGGGGAGGATCGGGGACGATCGGGGAGGATGCGAGGAGGATGCGGGGAGGACCGGGGAGGATGCAGGGAGGACCGCGGAGGATGCGGGGAGGATGCGGGGAGGACCAGGGAGGATGCGGGGAGGACCGGGGAGGATGCGGGGAGGACCGGGGAGGATGCGAGGAGGACCCGGGAGGATGCGGGGAGGACCGGGGAGGATGCGGGGAGGACCGGGGAGGATGCGGGGAGGACCGGGGAGGATGCGGGGAGGACCGGGGAGGATGCTGGGGGGATCGGGGAGGATGGGGGGAGGACCGGGGAGGATGCGGGGAGGACCGGGGAGGATGCGGGGTGCACCGGGGAGGATGCGGGGAGGACCGGGGAGGATGCGGGGAGGATCGGGGAGGATGCGGGGAGGATCAAAGAGGATGCGGGGAGGATGCGGGCAGGACCGGGGAGGATGCGGGGAGGATCGGGGAGGATGCGGGGAGGATGCGGGGAGGATGCGGGGAGGACCGGGGAGGATGCGGGGAGGATCGGGGAGGATGCGGGGAGGATCGGGGAGGATGCGGGGAGGATCGGGGAGGATGCGGGGAGAACCGGGGAGGATGCGGGGAGGATCGGGGAGGATGCGGGGAGGCTCGGGGAGGATGCAGGGGGGACCGGGGAGGATGCGGGGAGGACCGGGGAGGATGCGGGGAGGATCGGGGAGGATGCGGGGAGGACCGGGGAGGATGCGGGGAGGATCGGGGACGATGCGGGCAGGATTGCGCAGGATGCGGGGAGGATCGGGGAGGATGCGGGGAGGATCGGGGAATATGCGGGGAGGGTGGGGGAGGATGCAGAGAGGACCAGGGAAGATGCGGGGAGGATCAGAGAGGATGCAGGGAGGATCGGGGAGGATCCGGGGAGGATCGGGGAGGATGCGGGGAGGATCAGGGAGGATGCGGGGAGGATTGGGGAGGATGCGGGGAGGATCGGGGAGGATGCGGGGAGGATCGGGGAGGATGCGGGGAGGATCGGGGAGGATGCGGGGAGGACCGGGGAGGATGCGGCGAGGATCGGGGACGATGCGGGCAGGATCGCGCAGGATGCGGGGAGGATCGGGGAGGATGCGGGGAGGATCGGGGAATATGCGGGGAGGGTCCGGGAGGATGCAGAGAGGACCGGGGAAGATGCGGGGAGGATCAGAGAGGATGCAGGGAGGATCGGGGAGGATGCGGGGAGGACTGGGGAGGATGCGGGGAGGACCGGGGAGGATGCGAGGAGGACCGGGGAGGATGCGGGGATGACCGGGGAGGATGCGAGGAGGACCGGGGAGGATGCGGGGAGGACCGGGGAGGATGCGGGGAGGATCGGGGAGGATGCGGGGATGACCGGGGAGGATGCGAGGAGGACCGGGGAGGATGCGGGGAGGATCGGGGAGGATGCGGGGAGGATCGGGGAATATGCGGGGAGGGTCGGGGAGGATGCAGAGAGGACCAGGGAAGATGCGGGGAGGATCAGAGAGGATGCAGGGAGGATCGGGGAGGATGCGGGGAGGATCGGGGAGGATGCGGGGAGGATCAGAGAGGATGCGGGGACGATTGGGGAGGATGCGGGGAGGATCGGGGAGGATGCAGGGAGGATCGGGGAGGATGCGGGGAGGATCGGGGAGGATGCGGGGAGGACCGGGGAGGATGCGGGGAGGATCGGGGACGATGCGGGCAGGATCGCGCAGGATGCGGGGAGGATCGGGGAGGATGCGGGGAGGATCGGGGAATATGCGGGGAGGGTCCGGGAGGATGCAGAGAGGACCGGGGAAGATGCGGGGAGGATCAGAGAGGATGCAGGGAGGATCGGGGAGGATGCGGGGAGGACTGGGGAGGATGCGGGGAGGACCGGGGAGGATGCGAGGAGGACCGGGGAGGATGCGGGGATGACCGGGGAGGATGCGAGGAGGACCGGGGAGGATGCGGGGAGGACCGGGGAGGATGCGGGGAGGATCGGGGAGGATGCGGGGATGACCGGGGAGGATGCGAGGAGGACCGGGGAGGATGCGGGGAGGATCGGGGAGGATGCGGGGAGGATCGGGGAATATGCGGGGAGGGTTGGGGAGGATGCAGAGAGGACCGGGGAAGATGCGGGGAGGATCAGAGAGGATGCAGGGAGGATCGGGGAGGATGCGGGGAGGACCGGGGAGGATGCGGGGAGGACCGGGGAGGATGCGAGGAGGACCGGGGAGGATGCGGGGAGGACCGGGGAGGATGCGGGGAGGATCGGGGAGGATGCGGGGAGGGTCGGGGAGGATCAGAGAGGATGCGGTGAGGATCGGGGAGGATGCGGGGAGGACCGGGGAGGATGCGGGGAGGATCGGGGAGGATGCGGGGAGGATGGGGGAGGATGCGGGGAGGATCGGGGAGGATGCCGGGATGATCGGGGAGGATGCAGGGAGGACCGGGGAGGATGCGGGGAGGATCGGGGAGGATGCGAGGAGGATCGGGGAGGATGCGGGGAGGATCGGGGAGGACGCCGGGATGATCGGGGAGGATGCGAGGAGGACCGGGGAGGATGCGGGGAGGACCGGGGAGGATGCGGGGAGGACCGGGGAGGATGCGGGGGGGACCGGGGAGGATGCGGGGAGGACCGGGGAGGATGCGGGGAGGAACGGGGAGGATGCGGGGAGGACCGGGGAGGATGCTGGGAGGATCGGGGAGGATGGGGGGAGGACCGGGGAGGATGCGGGGAGGACCGGGGAGGATGCGGGGAGGACCGGGGAGGATGCGAGGAGGATCGGGGAGGATGCGGGGAGGATCGGGGGAAATTGCAAGGAGGACCGGGGAGGATGCGGGGAGGATCGGGGAGGATTGCAGGGAAGATCGGGGAGGATGCAGGGAGGATTGGGGAGGATGCGGGGAGGACCGGGGGAGGATGCGGGGAGGACCGGGGAGGATGCTGGGAGGACCGGGGCGGATGCAGGGTGGATCGGGGAGGATGCGGGGAGGATCGGGGAGGATGGGGGGAGGACCGGGGAGGATGCGGGGAGGACCGGGGAGGATGAAGGGAGGATCAAGGAGGATGCGCGGAGGATCAGGGAGGATGCAGGCAGGATCGGGGAGGATGCGAGGAGGATCAGAGAGGATGCGGGGAGGATGCGGGCAGGACCGGGGAGGATGCGGGGAGGATCGGGGAGGATGCGGGGAGGATCGCGGAGGATGCGGGGAGGACAGGGGAGGATGCGGGGAGGATCGGGGAGGATGCGGGGAGGACCGGGGAGGATGCGGGGAGGATCAAAGAGGATGCGGGGAGGATGCGGGCGGGACCGGGGAGGATGCGGGGAGGATCGGGGAGGATGCGGGGAGGATGCGGGGAGGATGCGGGGAGGACCGGGGAGGATGCGGGGAGGATCGGGGAGGATGCGGGGAGGATCGGGGAGGATGCGGGGAGGATCGGGGAGGATGCGGGGAGAACCGGGGAGGATGCGGGGAGGATCAGGGAGGATGCGGGGAGGCTCGGGGAGGATGCAGGGGGGACCGGGGAGGATGCGGGGAGGACCGGGGAGGATGCGGGGAGGATCGGGGAGGATGCGGGGAGGACCGGGGAGGATGCGGGGAGGATCGGGGACGATGCGGGCAGGATCGCGCAGGATGCGGGGAGGATCGGGGAGGATGCGGGGAGGATCGGGGAATATGCGGGGAGGGTCGGGGAGGATGCAGGGAGGATCGGAAAGGATGCGGAGAGGACCAGGGAAGATGCGGGGAGGATCAGAGAGGATGCAGGGAGGATCGGGGAGGATGCGGGAAGGATCGGGGAGGATCTGGGGAGGATCAGGGAGGATGCGGGGAGGATTGGGGAGGATGCGGGGACGACCGGGGAGGATGCGGGGAGGATCGGGGAGGATGCGGGGAGGATCGGGGAGGATGCGGGGAGGACCGGGGAGGATGCGGGGAGGATCGGGGACGATGCGGGCAGGATCGCGCAAGATGCGGGGAGGATCGGGGAGGATGCGGGGAGGATCGGGGAATATGCGGGGAGGGTCGGGGAGGATGCGGGGAGGATCGGAGAGGATGCAGAGAGGACCAGGGAAGATGCGGGGATGATCAGAGAGGATGCAGGGAGGATCGGGGAGGATGCGGGGAGGACCGGGGAGGATGCGGGGAGGACCGGGGAGGATGCGAGGAGGACCGGGGAGGATGCGGGGAGGGTCGGGGAGGATGCGGGGAGGATCGGAGAGGATGCAGAGAGGACCAGGGAAGATGCGGGGAGGATCAGAGAGGGTGCAGGGAGGATCGGGGAGGATGCGGGGAGGACCGGGGAGGATGCGAGGAGGACCGGGGAGGATGCGGGGAGGACCGGGGAGGATGCGGGGAGGATCGGGGAGGATGCGGGGAGGACCGGGGAGGATGCTGGGAGGATCGGAGAGGATGCGGGGAGGACAGGGGGCGTTGCGGGGAGGATCGGGGAGGATCGGGGAGGATGCGAGGAGGATGCGGGGAGGACCGGGGAGGATGTAGGGAGGACCGCGGAGGATGCGGGGAGGATGCGGGGAGGACCAGGGAGGATGCGGGGAGGACCCGGGAGGATGCGGGGAGGACCGGGGAGGATGCGAGGAGGACCCGGGAGGATGCGGGGAGGACCAGGGAGGATGCGGGGAGGACCGGGGAGGATGCGGGGAGGACCGGGGAGGATGCGGGGAGGATCGGGGAGGATGCGGGGAGGACCGGGGAGGATGCGGGGAGGATCGGGGAGGATGCGGGGAGGATCGGGGAGGATGCGGGGAGGATCGGGGAGGATGCGGGGAGGATATGGGAGGATGCGGGGAGGACTGGGAAGGATGCGGGGAGGGCCGGGAAGGATGCGGGGAGGACCGGGGAGGATGCGGGGAGGATCGGGGAATATGCGGGGAGGGTCGGGGAGGATGCGGGGAGGATCGGAGAGGATGCGGGGAGGACCAGGGAAGATGCGGGGATGATCAGAGAGGATGCAGGGAGGATCGGGGAGGATGCGGGGAGGACCGGGGAGGATGCGGGGAGGACCGGGGAGGATGCGAGGAGGACCGGGGAGGATGCGGGGAGGGTCGGGGAGGATGCGGGGAGGATCGGAGAGGATGCAGAGAGGACCAGGGAAGATGTGGGGAGGATCAGAGAGGGTGCAGGGAGGATCGGGGAGGATGCGGGGAGGCTCGGGGAGGATGCAGGGGGGACCGGGGAGGATGCGGGGAGGACCGGGGAGGATGCGGGGAGAATCGGGGAGGATGCGGGGAGGACCGGGGAGGATGCGGGGAGGATCGGGGACGATGCGGGCAGGATCGCGCAGGATGCGGGGAGGATCGGGGAGGATGCGGGGAGGATCGGGGAATATGCGGGGAGGGTCGGGGAGGATGCAGGGAGGATCGGAGAGGATGCGGAGAGGACCAGGGAAGATGCGGGGAGGATAAGAGAGGATGCAGGGAGGATCGGGGAGGATGCGGGGAGGATCGGGGAGGATCCGGGGAGGATCAGGGAGGATGCGGGGAGGATTGGGGAGGATGCGGGGAGGATCGGGGAGGATGCGGGGAGGATCGGGGAGGATGCGGGGAGGATCGGGGAGGATGCGGGGAGGACCGGGGAGGATGCGGGGAGGATCGGGGACGATGCGGGCAGGATCGCGCAAGATGCAGGGTGGATGGGGGAGGATGCGGGGAGGATCGGGGAATATGCGGGGAGGGTCGGGGAGGATGCGGGGAGGATCGGAGAGGATGCAGAGAGGACCAGGGAAGATGCGGGGATGATCAGAGAGGATGCGGGGAGGATCGGGGAGGATGCGGGGAGGACCGGGGAGGATGCGGGGAGGACCGGGGAGGATGCGAGGAGGACCGGGGAGGATGCGGGGAGGGTCGGGGAGGATGCGGGGAGGATCGGAGAGGATGCAGAGAGGACCAGGGAAGATGCGGGGAGGATCAGAGAGGGTGCAGGGAGGATCGGGGAGGATGCGGGGAGGACCGGGGAGGATGCGAGGAGGACCGGGGAGGATGCGGGGAGGACCGGGGAGGATGCGGGGAGGATCGGGGAGGATGCGGGGAGGACCGGGGAGGATGCTGGGAGGATCGGAGAGGATGCGGGGAGGACAGGGGGCGTTGCGGGGAGGATCGGGGAGGATCGGGGAGGATGCGAGGAGGATGCGGGGAGGACCGGGGAGGATGTAGGGAGGACCGCGGAGGATGCGGGGAGGATGCGGGGAGGACCAGGGAGGATGCGGGGAGGACCGGGGAGGATGCGGGGAGGACCGGGGAGGATGCGAGGAGGACCCGGGAGGATGCGGGGAGGACCAGGGAGGATGCGGGGAGGACCGGGGAGGATGCGGGGAGGACCGGGGAGGATGCGGGGAGGATCGGGGAGGATGCGGGGAGGACCGGGGAGGATGCGGGGAGGACCGGGGAGGATGCGGGGAGGATCGGGGAGGATGCGGGGAGGATCGGGGAGGATGCGGGGAGGACCGGGGAGGATGCGGGGAGGATCGGGGACGATGCAGGCAGGATCGCGCAAGATGCGGGGAGGATCGGGGAGGATGCGGGGAGGATCGGGGAATATGCGGGGAGGGTCGGGGAGGATGCGGGGAGGATCGGAGAGGATGCGGGGAGGACCAGGGAAGATGCGGGGATGATCAGAGAGGATGCAGGGAGGATCGGGGAGGATGCGGGGAGGACCGGGGAGGATGCGGGGAGGACCGGGGAGGATGCGAGGAGGACCGGGGAGGATGCGGGGAGGGTCGGGGAGGATGCGGGGAGGATCGGAGAGGATGCAGAGAGGACCAGGGAAGATGTGGGGAGGATCAGAGAGGGTGCAGGGAGGATCGGGGAGGATGCGGGGAGGACCGGGGAGGATGCGAGGAGGACCCGGGAGGATGCGGGGAGGACCGGGGAGGATGCGGGGAGGATCGGGGAGGATGCGGGGAGGACCGGGGAGGATGCTGGGAGGATCGGAGAGGATGCGGGGAGAACAGGGGGCGTTGCGGGGAGGATCGGGGAGGATCGGGGAGGATGCGAGGAGGATGCGGGGAGGACCGGGGAGGATGCAGGGAGGACCGCGGAGGATGCGGGGAGGATGCGGGGAGGACCAAGGAGGATGCGGGGAGGACCGGGGAGGATGCGGGGAGGACCGGGGAGGATGCGAGGAGGACCCGGGAGGATGCGGGGAGGACCGGGGAGGATGCGGGGAGGACCGGGGAGGATGCGGGGAGGACCGGGGAGGATGCTGGGAGGATCGGGGAGGATGGGGGGAGGACCGGGGAGGATGCGGGGAGGACCGGGGAGGATGCGGGGTGCACCGGGGAGGATGCGGGGAGGACCGGGGAGGATGCGGGGAGGATCGGGGAGGATGCGGGGAGGATCAAAGAGGATGCGGGGAGGATGCGGGCAGGACCGGGGAGGATGCGGGGAGGATCGGGGAGGATGCGGGGAGGATGCGGGGAGGATGCGGGGAGGACCGGGGAGGATGCGGGGAGGACCGCGGAGGATGCGGGGAGGATGCGGGGAGGACCAAGGAGGATGCGGGGAGGACCGGGGAGGATGCGGGGAGGACCGGGGAGGATGCGGGGAGGACCGGGGAGGATGCTGGGAGGATCGGGGAGGATGGGGGGAGGACCGGGGAGGATGCGGGGAGGACCGGGGAGGATGCGGGGTGCACCGGGGAGGATGCGGGGAGGACCGGGGAGGATGCGGGGAGGATCGGGGAGGATGCGGGGAGGATCAAAGAGGATGCGGGGAGGATGCGGGCAGGACCGGGGAGGATGCGGGGAGGATCGGGGAGGATGCGGGGAGGATGCGGGGAGGATGCGGGGAGGACCGGGGAGGATGCGGGGAGGATCGGGGAGGATGCGGGGAGGATCGGGGAGGATGCGGGGAGGATCGGGGAGGATGCGGGGAGAACCGGGGAGGATGCGGGGAGGATCGGGGACGATGCGGGGAGGCGTGGGGAGGATGCAGGGGGGACCGGGGAGGATGCGGGGAGGACCGGGGAGGATGCGGGGAGGATCGGGGAGGATGCGGGGAGGACCGGGGAGGATGCGGGGAGGATCGGGGACGATGCGGGCAGGATCGTGCAGGATGCGGGGAGGATCGGGGAGGATGCGGGGAGCATCGGGGAATATGCGGGGAGGGTCGGGGAGGATGCAGAGAGGACCGGGGAGGGTGCGGGGAGGATCAGAGAGGATGCAGGGAGGATCAGAGAGGATGCGGGGAGGATCGGGGAGGATGCGGGGAGGATCAGGGAGGATGCGGGGAGGATTGGGGAGGATGCGGGGAGGATCGGGGAGGATGCAGGGAGGATCGGGGAGGATGCGGGGAGGATCGGGGAGGATGCGGGGAGGACCGGGGAGGATGCGGGGAGGATCGGGGACGATGCGGGCAGGATCGCGCAGGATGCGGGGAGGATCGGGGAGGATGCGGGGAGGATCGGGGAATATGCGGGGAGGGTCGGGGAGGATGCAGAGAGGACCGGGGAAGATGCGGGGAGGATCAGAGAGGATGCAGGGAGGATCGGGGAGGATGCGGGGAGGACCGGGGAGGATGCGGGGAGGACCGGGGAGGATGCGAGGAGGACCGGGGAGGATGCGGGGATGACCGGGGAGGATGCGAGGAGGACCGGGGAGGATGCGGGGAGGACCGGGGAGGATGCGGGGAGGATCGGCGAGGATGCGGGGAGGACCGGGGAGGATGCTGGGAGGATCGGAGAGGATCCGGGGAGGACAGGGGGCGTTGCGGGGAGGATCGGGGAGGATCGGGGAGGATGCGGGGAGGATGCAGGGAGGACCGGGGAGGATGCAGGGAGGACCGCGGAGGATGCGGGGAGGATGCGGGGAGGAGCAGGGAGGATGCGGGGGGGACCGGGGAGGATGCGGGGAGGATCAGGGAGGATGCGGGGAGGACCGGGGAGGATGCGGGGAGGACCAGGGTGGATGCGGGGGTGATCCGGGAGGATGCGGGGAGGACCGGGGAGGATGCGGGGAGGACGAGGGAGGATTCGGGGAGGACCGGGGAGGATGCGGGGAGGACCGGGGAGGATGCGAGGAGGACCGGGGAGGATGCGAGGAGGACCCGGGAGGATGCGGGGAGGACCGGGGAGGATGCGGGGAGGACCGGGGAGGATGCGGGGAGGATCGGGCAGGATGCGGGGAGGACCGGGGAGGATGCGGGGAGGACCGGGGAGGATGCGGGGAGGAACGGGGAGGATGCGGGGAGGACCGGGGAGGCCTGCTGGGAGGATCGGGGAGGATGCGGGGAGGACCGGGGAGGATGCGAGGAGGATCGGGGAGGATGCGGGGAGGATCGGGGGAAATTGCAAGGAGGACCGGGGAGGATGCGGGGAGGATCGGGGAGGATGCAGGGAGGATTGGGGAGGATGCGGGGAGGACCGGGGAGGATGCGGGGAGGATCGGGGAGGATGCGGGGAGGATCAGGGAGGATGCGGGGAGGATTGGGGAGGATGCGGGGAGGATCGGGGAGGATGCAGGGAGGATCGGGGAGGATGCGGGGAGGATCGGGGAGGATGCGGGGAGGACCGGGGAGGATGCGGGGAGGATCGGGGACGATGCGGGCAGGATCGCGCAGGATGCGGGGAGGATCGGGGAGGATGCGGGGAGGATCGGGGAATATGCGGGGAGGGTCGGGGAGGATGCAGAGAGGACCGGGGAAGATGCGGGGAGGATCAGAGAGGATGCAGGGAGGATCGGGGAGGATGCGGGGAGGACCGGGGAGGATGCGGGGAGGACCGGGGAGGATGCGAGGAGGACCGGGGAGGATGCGGGGATGACCGGGGAGGATGCGAGGAGGACCGGGGAGGATGCGGGGAGGACCGGGGAGGATGCGGGGAGGATCGGCGAGGATGCGGGGAGGACCGGGGAGGATGCTGGGAGGATCGGAGAGGATGCGGGGAGGACAGGGGGCGTTGCGGGGAGGATCGGGGAGGATCGGGGAGGATGCGGGGAGGATGCAGGGAGGACCGGGGAGGATGCAGGGAGGACCGCGGAGGATGCGGGGAGGATGCGGGGAGGAGCAGGGAGGATGCGGGGGGGACCGGGGAGGATGCGGGGAGGATCAGGGAGGATGCGGGGAGGACTGGGGAGGATGCGGGGAGGACCAGGGTGGATGCGGGGGTGATCCGGGAGGATGCGGGGAGGACCGGGGAGGATGCGGGGAGGACGAGGGAGGATTCGGGGAGGACCGGGGAGGATGCGGGGAGGACCGGGGAGGATGCGAGGAGGACCGGGGAGGATGCGAGGAGGACCCGGGAGGATGCGGGGAGGACCGGGGAGGATGCGGGGAGGACCGGGGAGGATGCGGGGAGGATCGGGGAGGATGCGGGGAGGACCGGGGAGGATGCGGGGAGGACCGGGGAGGATGCGGGGAGGAACGGGGAGGATGCGGGGAGGACCGGGGAGGCCTGCTGGGAGGATCGGGGAGGATGGGGGGAGGACCGGGGAGGATGCGGGGAGGACCGGGGAGGATGCGGGGAGGACCGGGGAGGATGCGAGGAGGATCGGGGAGGATGCGGGGAGGATCGGGGGAAATTGCAAGGAGGACCGGGGAGGATGCGGGGAGGATCGGGGAGGATGCAGGGAGGATTGGGGAGGATGCGGGGAGGACCGGGGGAGGATGCGGGGAGGACCGGGGAGGATGCGGGGAGGACCCGGGAGGATGCAGGGTGGATCGGGGAGGATGCGGGGAGGATCGGGGAGGATGGGGGGAGGACCGGGGAGGATGCGGGGAGGACCGGGGAGGATGAAGGGAGAATCAAGGAGGATGCGCGGAGGATCAGGGAGGATGCAGGCAGGATCGGGGAGGATGCGAGGAGGATCAGAGAGGATGCGGGGAGGATGCGGGCAGGACCGGGGAGGATGCGGGCAGGATCGGGGAGGATGCGGGGAGGATCGGGGAGGATGCGGGGAGGACAGGGGAGGATGCGGGGAGGATCGGGGAGGATGCGGGGAGGATCGGGGAGGATGCGGGGAGGATCAAAGAGGATGCGGGGAGGATGCGGGCAGGACCGGGGAGGATGCGGGGAGGATCGGGGAGGATGCGGGGAGGATGCGGGGAGGATGCGGGGAGGACCGGGGAGGATGCGGGGAGGATCGGGGAGGATGCGGGGAGGATCGGGGAGGATGCGGGGAGGATCGGGGAGGATGCGGGGAGAACCGGGGAGGATGCGGGGAGGATCAGGGAGGATGCGGGGAGGCTCGGGGAGGATGCAGGGGGGACCGGGGAGGATGCGGGGAGGACCGGGGAGGATGCGGGGAGGATCGGGGAGGATGCGGGGAGGACCGGGGAGGATGCGGGGAGGATCGGGGAGGATGCGGGGAGGATCGGGGAATATGCGGGGAGGGTCGGGGAGGATGCGGGGAGGATCGGAGAGGATGCAGAGAGGACCAGGGAAGATGCGGGGAGGATCAGAGAGGATGCGGGGAGGATCGGGGAGGATGCGGGGAGGATCGGGGAGGATCCGGGGAGGATTAGGGAGGATGCGGGGAGGATTGGGGAGGATGCGGGGAGGATCGGGGAGGATGCGGGGAGGATCGGGGAGGATGCGGGGAGGACCGGGGAGGATGCGGGGAGGATCAGGGAGGATGCGGGGAGGCTCGGGGAGGATGCAGGGGGGACCGGGGAGGATGCGGGGAGGACCGGGGAGGATGCGGGGAGGATCGGGGACGATGCGGGCAGGATCCCGCAGGATGCGGGGAGGATCGGGGAGGATGCGGGGAGGATCGGGGAATATGCGGGGAGGGTCGGGGAGGATGCGGGGAGGATCGGAGAGGATGCAGAGAGGACCAGGGAAGATGCGGGGAGGATCAGAGAGGATGCAGGGAGGATCGGGGAGGATGCGGGGAGGATCGGGGAGGATCCGGGGAGGATTAGGGAGGATGCGGGGAGGATTGGGGAGGATGCGGGGAGGATCGGGGAGGATGCGGGGAGGATCGGGGAGGATGCGGGGAGGATCGGGGAGGATGCGGGGAGGACCGGGCAGGATGCGGGGAGGATCGGGGACGATGCGGGCAGGATCGCGCAAGATGCGGGGAGGATCGGGGAGGATGCGGGGAGGATCGGGGAATATGCGGGGAGGGTCGGGGAGGATGCGGGGAGGATCGGAGAGGATGCAGAGAGGACCAGGGAAGATGCGGGGAGGATCAGAGAGGATGCAGGGAGGATCGGGGAGGATGCGGGGAGGACCGGAGAGGATGCGGGGAGGACCGGGGAGGATGCGAGGAGGACCGGGGAGGATGCGGGGAGGGTCGGGGAGGATGCGGGGAGGATCGGAGATGATGCAGAGAGGACCAGGGAAGATGCGGGGAGGATCAGAGAGGGTGCAGGGAGGATCGGGGAGGATGCGGGGAGGACCGGGGAGGATGCGAGGAGGACCGGGGAGGATGCGGGGAGGACCGGGGAGGATGCGGGGAGGACCGGGGAGGTTGCTGGGAGGATCGGAGAGGATGCGGGGAGGACAGGGGGCGTTGCGGGGAGGATCGGGGAGGATCGGGGAGGATGCGAGGAGGATGCGGGGAGGACCGGGGAGGATGCAGGGAGGACCGCGGAGGATGCGGGGAGGATGCGGGGAGGACCAGGGAGGATGCGGGGAGGACCGGGGAGGATGCGGGGAGGACCGGGGAGGATGCGAGGAGGACCCGGGAGGATGCGGGGAGGACCGGGGAGGATGCGGGGAGGACCGGGGAGGATGCGGGGAGGACCGGGGAGGATGCGGGGAGGACCGGGGAGGATGCTGGGAGGATCGGGGAGGATGGGGGGAGGACCGGGGAAGATGCGGGGAGGACCGGGGAGGATGCGGGGAGGATCGGGGAGGATGCGGGGAGGATCAAAGAGGATGCGGGGAGGATGCGGGCAGGACCGGGGAGTATTCGGGGAGGATCGGGGAGGATGCGGGGAGGATGCGGGGAGGATGCGGGGAGGACCGGGGAGGATGCGGGGAGGATCGGGGAGGATGCGGGGAGGATCGGGGAGGATGCGGGGAGGATCGGGGAGGATGCGGGGAGAACCGGGGAGGATGCGGGGAGGATCGGGGAGGATGCGGGGAGGCTCGGGGAGGATGCAGGGGGGACCGGGGAGGATGCGGGGAGGACCGGGGAGGATGCGGGGAGGATCGGGGAGGATGCGGGGAGGACCGGGGAGGATGCGGGGAGGATCGGGGACGATGCGGGCAGGATCGCGCAGGATGCGGGGAGGATCGGGGAGGATGCGGGGAGGATCGGGGAATATGCGGGGAGGGTCTGGGAGGATGCAGAGAGGACCAGGGAAGATGCGGGGAGGATCAGAGAGGATGCAAGGAGGATCGGGGAGGATGCGGGGAGGATCGGGGAGGATGCGGGGAGGATCAGGGAGGATGCGGGGAGGATTGGGGAGGATGCGGGGAGGATCGGGGAGGATGCAGGGAGGATCGGGGAGGATGCGGGGAGGATCGGGGAGGATGCGGGGAGGACCGGGGAGGATGCGGGGAGGATCGGGGACGATGCGGGCAGGATCGCGCAGGATGCGGGGAGGATCGGGGAGGATGCGGGGAGGATCGGGGAATATGCGGGGAGGGTCCGGGAGGATGCAGAGAGGACCGGGGAAGATGCGGGGAGGATCGGAGAGGATGCAGGGAGGATCGGGGAGGATGCGGGGAGGACCGGGGAGGATGCGGGGAGGACCGGGGAGGATGCGAGGAGGACCGGGGAGGATGCGGGGATGACCGGGGAGGATGCGAGGAGGACCGGGGAGGATGCGGGGAGGACCGGGGAGGATGCGGGGAGGATCGGGGAGGATGCGGGGATGACCGGGGAGGATGCGAGGAGGACCGGGGAGGATGCGGGGAGGATCGGGGAATATGCGGGGAGGGTCGGGGAGGATGCAGAGAGGAATGGGGAAGATGCGGGGAGGATCAGAGAGGATGCGGTGAGGATCGGGGAGGATGCGGGGAGGACCGGGGAGGATGCGGGGAGGATCGGGGAGGATGCGGGGAGGACCGGGGAGGATGCGGGGAGGACCGGGGAGGATGCGAGGAGGACCGGGGAGGATGCGGGGAGGACCGGGGAGGATGCGGGGAGGATCGGGGAGGATGCGGGGAGGGTCGGGGAGGATCAGAGAGGATGCGGTGAGGATCGGGGAGGATGCGGGGAGGACCGGGGAGGATGCGGGGAGGATCGGGGAGGATGCGGGGAGGATGGGGGAGGATGCGGGGAGGATCGGGGAGGATGCCGGGATGATCGGGGAGGATGCAGGGAGGACCGGGGAGGATGCGGGGAGGATCGGGGAGGATGCGAGGAGGATCGGGGAGGATGCGGGGAGGATCGGGGAGGACGCCGGGATGATCGGGGAGGATGCGAGGAGGACCGGGGAGGATGCGGGGAGGACCGGGGAGGATGCGGGGAGGACCGGGGAGGATGCGGGGAGGACCGGGGAGGATGCGGGGAGGAACGGGGAGGATGCGGGGAGGACCGGGGAGGATGCTGGGAGGATCGGGGAGGATGGGGGGAGGACCGGGGAGGATGCGGGGAGGACCGGGGAGGATGCGGGGAGGACCGGGGAGGAGGCGAGGAGGATCGGAGAGGATGCGGGGAGGATCGGGGGAAATTGCAAGGAGGACCGGGGAGGATGCGGGGAGGATCGGGGAGGATTGCAGGGAAGATCGGGGAGGATGCAGGGAGGATTGGGGAGGATGCGGGGAGGACCGGGGGAGGATGCGGGGAGGACCGGGGAGGATGAAGGGAGGATCAAGGAGGATGCGCGGAGGATCAGGGAGGATGCAGGCAGGATCGGGGAGGATGCGAGGAGGATCAGAGAGGATGCGGGGAGGATGCGGGCAGGACCGGGGAGGATGCGGGGAGGATCGGGGAGGATGCGGGGAGGATCGCGGAGGATGCGGGGAGGACAGGGGAGGATGCGGGGAGGATCGGGGAGGATGCGGGGAGGATCGGGGAGCATGCGGGGAGGATCAAAGAGGATGCGGGGAGGATGCGGGCAGGACCGGGGAGGATGCGGGGAGGATCGGGGAGGATGCGGGGAGGATGCGGGGAGGATGCGGGGAGGACCGGGGAGGATGCGGGGAGGATCGGGGAGGATGCGGGGAGGATCGGGGAGGATGCGGGGAGGATCGGGGAGGATGCGGGGAGAACCGGGGAGGATGCGGGGAGGATCAGGGAGGATGCGGGGAGGCTCGGGGAGGATGCAGGGGGGACCGGGGAGGATGCGGGGAGGACCGGGGAGGTTGCGGGGAGGATGGGGGAGGATGCGGGGAGGACCGGGGAGGATGCGGGGAGGATCGGGGACGATGCGGGCAGGATCGCGCAGGATGCGGGGAGGATCGGGGAGGATGCGGGGAGGATCGGGGAATATGCGGGGAGGGTCGGGGAGGATGCAGGGAGGATCGGAGAGGATGCGGAGAGGACCAGGGAAGATGCGGGGAGGATCAGAGAGGATGCAGGGAGGATCGGGGAGGATGCGGGGAGGATCGGGGAGGATCCGGGGAGGATCAGGGAGGATGCGGGGAGGATTGGGGAGGATGCGGGGAGGATCGGGGAGGATGCGGGGAGGATCGGGGAGGATGCGGGGAGGATCGGGGAGGATGCGGGGAGGACCGGGGAGGATGCGGGGAGGATCGGGGACGATGCGGGCAGGATCGCGCAAGATGCGGGGAGGATCGGGGAGGATGCGGGGAGGATCGGGGAATATGCGGGGAGGGTCGGGGAGGATGCGGGGAGGATCGGAGAGGATGCAGAGAGGACCAGGGAAGATGCGGGGATGATCAGAGAGGATGCAGGGAGGATCGGGGAGGATGCGGGGAGGACCGGGGAGGATGCGGGGAGGACCGGGGAGGATGCGAGGAGGACCGGGGAGGATGCGGGGAGGGTCGGGGAGGATGCGGGGAGGATCGGAGAGGATGCAGAGAGGACCAGGGAAGATGCGGGGAGGATCAGAGAGGGTGCAGGGAGGATCGGGGAGGATGCGGGGAGGACCGGGGAGGATGCGAGGAGGACCGGGGAGGATGCGGGGAGGACCGGGGAGGATGCGGGGAGGATCGGGGAGGATGCGGGGAGGACCGGGGAGGATGCTGGGAGGATCGGAGAGGATGCGGGGAGGACAGGGGGCGTTGCGGGGAGGATCGGGGAGGATCGGGGAGGATGCGAGGAGGATGCGGGGAGGACCGGGGAGGATGTAGGGAGGACCGCGGAGGATGCGGGGAGGATGCGGGGAGGACCAGGGAGGATGCGGGGAGGACCGGGGAGGATGCGGGGAGGACCGGGGAGGATGCGAGGAGGACCCGGGAGGATGCGGGGAGGACCAGGGAGGATGCGGGGAGGACCGGGGAGGATGCGGGGAGGACCGGGGAGGATGCGGGGAGGATCGGGGAGGATGCGGGGAGGACCGGGGAGGATGCGGGGAGGACCGGGGAGGATGCGGGGAGGATCGGGGAGGATGCGGGGAGGATCGGGGAGGATGCGGGGAGGACCGGGGAGGATGCGGGGAGGATCGGGGACGATGCGGGCAGGATCGCGCAAGATGCGGGGAGGATCGGGGAGGATGCGGGGAGGATCGGGGAATATGCGGGGAGGGTCGGGGAGGATGCGGGGAGGATCGGAGAGGATGCAGAGAGGACCAGGGAAGATGCGGGGATGATCAGAGAGGATGCAGGGAGGATCGGGGAGGATGCGGGGAGGACCGGGGAGGATGCGGGGAGGACCGGGGAGGATGCGAGGAGGACCGGGGAGGATGCGGGGAGGGTCGGGGAGGATGCGGGGAGGATCGGAGAGGATGCAAAGAGGACCAGGGAAGATGTGGGGAGGATCAGAGAGGGTGCAGGGAGGATCGGGGAGGATGCGGGGAGGACCGGGGAGGATGCGAGGAGGACCGGGGAGGATGCGGGGAGGACCGGGGAGGATGCGGGGAGGATCGGGGAGGATGCGGGGAGGACCGGGGAGGATGCTGGGAGGATCGGAGAGGATGCGGGGAGGACCGGGGAGGATGCTGGGAGGATCGGGGAGGATGCGGGGAGGACCGGGGAGGATGCGGGGTGCACCGGGGAGGATGCGGGGAGGACCGGGGAGGATGCGGGGAGGATCGGGGAGGATGCGGGGAGGATCAAAGAGGATGCGGGGAGGATGCGGGCAGGACCGGGGAGGATGCGGGGAGGATCGGGGAGGATGCGGGGAGGATGCGGGGAGGATGCGGGGAGGACCGGGGAGGATGCGGGGAGGATCGGGGAGGATGCGGGGAGGATCGGCGAGGATGCGGGGAGGATCGGGGAGGATGCGGGGAGAACCGGGGAGGATGCGGGGAGGATCGGGGACGATGCGGGGAGGCGTGGGGAGGATGCAGGGGGGACCGGGGAGGATGCGGGGAGGACCGGGGAGGATGCGGGGAGGATCGGGGAGGATGCGGGGAGGACCGGGGAGGATGCGGGGAGGATCGGGGACGATGCGGGCAGGATCGCGCAGGATGCGGGGAGGATCGGGGAGGATGCGGGGAGGATCGGGGAGGATGCGGGGAGGATCAGGGAGGATGCGGGGAGGATTGGGGAGGATGCGGGCAGGATCGGGGAGGATGCAGGGAGGATCGGGGAGGATGCGGGGAGGATCGGGGAGGATGCGGGGAGGACCGGGGAGGATGCGGGGAGGATCGGGGACGATGCGGGCAGGATCGCGCAGGATGCGGGGAGGATCGGGGAGGATGCGGGGAGGATCGGGGAATATGCGGGGAGGGTCGGGGAGGATGCAGAGAGGACCGGGGAAGATGCGCGGAGGATCAGAGAGGATGCAGGGAGGATCGGGGAGGATGCGGGGAGGACCGGGGAGGATGCGGGGAGGACCGGGGAGGATGCGAGGAGGACCGGGGAGGATGCGGGGATGACCGGGGAGGATGCGAGGAGGACCGGGGAGGATGCGGGGAGGACCGGGGAGGATGCGGGGAGGATCGGCGAGGATGCGGGGAGGACCGGGGAGGATGCTGGGAGGATCGGAGAGGATGCGGGGAGGAGAGGGGGCGTTGCGGGGAGGATCGGGGAGGATCGGGGAGGATGCGGGGAGGATGCAGGGAGGACCGGGGAGGATGCAGGGAGGACCGCGGAGGATGCGGGGAGGATGCGGGGAGGAGCAGGGAGGATGCGGGGAGGACCGGGGAGGATGCGGGGAGGATCGGGGAGGATGCGGGGAGGACCGGGGAGGATGCGGGGAGGACCAGGGTGGATGCGGGGGTGATCCGGGAGGATGCGGGGAGGACCGGGGAGGATGCGGGGAGGACCGGGGAGGATTCGGGGAGGACCGGGGAGGATGCGGGGAGGACCGGGGAGGATGCGAGGAGGAATGGGGAGGATGCGGGGAGGACCGGGGAGGATGCGGGGAGGACCGGGGAGGATGCGGGGAGGACCGGGGAGGATGCGGGGAGGACCGGGGAGGATGCGGGGAGGACCGGGGAGGATGCTGGGCGGATCGGGGAGGATGGGGGGAGGACCGGGGAGGATGCGGGGAGAACCGGGGAGGATGCGGGGTGCACCGGGGAGGATGCGGGGAGGACCGGGGAGGATGCGGGAAGAATTGGGGAGGATGCGGGGAGGATCGGGGAGGATGCGGGGAGGACCGGGGAGGATGCTGGGAGGGCCGGGGAGGATCCGGGGAGGACCGGGGAGGATGCGGGGAGGACAAGGGAGGATGCGGGGAGGGACGGGGAGGATGCGGGGAGGACCGGGGAGGATGCGGGGAGGATCGGGGAGGATGGGGGCAGGACCGGGGAGGATGCGGGGAGGATCAGAGAGGATGCAGGGAGGATCGGGGAGGATGCGGGGAGCACCGGGGAGGATGCGGGGAGGACCAGGGAGGATGCGAGCAGGACCGGGGAGGATGCGGGGAGGACCGGGGAGGATGCGGGGAGGATCGGGGAGGATGCGGGGAGGACCGGGGAGGATGCTGGGAGGATCGGGGAGGATGCGGGGAGCACCGGGGAGGATGCGGGGAGGACCAGGGAGGATGCGAGCAGGACCGGGGAGGATGCGGGGATGACCGGGGAGGATGCGGGGAGGATCGGGGAGGATGCGGGGAGGACCGGGGAGGATGCTGGGAGGATCGGGGAGGATGCGGGCAGGACCGGGGAATATGCGGGGAGGATCGGAGAGGATGCGGGGAGGACGAGGGGCGTTGCGGGGAGGATCGGGGAGGATCGGGGAGGATGCGGGGAGGATGCGGGGAGGACCGCGGAGGATGCGGGGAGGATGCGGGGAGGACCATGGAGGATGCGGCGAGGACCGGGGAGGATGCGGGGAGGACCGGGGTGGATGCGGGGGTGATCCGGAAGGATGCGGGGAGGATCGGGGAGGATGCGGGGAGGATCAGAGAGGATGCGGGGAGGATGCGGGGAGGACCGGGGAGGATGCGGGGAGGACCGGGAGGATGCGGGGAGGATCGGGGAGGATGCAGGGAGGATTGAGGAGGATGCCGGGAGGACCGGGGATGATGCGGGGAGGACCGGGGAGGAGGCGAGGAGGACCGGGGAGGATGCGGGGAGGACCGGGGAGGATGCGGGGAGGACCGGGGAGGATGCGGGGAGGATCGGGGAGGATGCGGGGAGGATTGGGGAGCATGCGGGGAGGACCGGGGAGGATGCGGGGAGGACCTGGGGGGATGCAGGGAGGATCGGGGAGGATGCGGGGAGGATCGGGGAGAATGCAGGGAGGATCGGGGAGGATGCGGGGAGGATCGGGGAGGATGCTGGGAAGACCGGGGAGGATGCGGGGAGGATCAGGGGGAATGCGGGGAGGATGCGGGGAGGACCGGGGAGGATGCGGGGAGGATGGGGGAGGATGCGGGGAGGACAGGGGAGGGTCGGGGAGAATGCGGGGAGGAGCGGGGGGGATGCAGGGGGGACCGGGGAGGATGCGGGGAGGACCGGGGAGGATGCAGGGAGGATCAAGGAGGATGTGGGGAGGATCGGGGAGGATGCGGGGGGAGGACCAGGGAGGATGCGGGGAGGATCGGGGAGGATGCGGGGAGGATCGGGGAGGATGCGGGGAGGATCGGGGAGGATGCGGGGAGGACCGGGGAGGATGCGGGGAGGATCGGGGACGATGCGGGCAGGATCGCGCAGGATGCGGGGAGGATCGGGGAGGATGCGGGGAGGATGGGAGAGGATGCGGGGAGGACCGGGGAGGATGCGGGGAGGGACGGGTAGGATGCGGGGAGGACCGGGGAGGATGCGGGAAGGACCGGGCAGGATGCGGGGAGGACCGGGGGTGATGCGGGGAGGACCGGGGAGGATGCGGGGAGGACCGGGGAGGATGCGGGGAGGATCGGGGAGGATGCGGGGAGGACCGGGGAGGATGCGGGGAGGACCGGGGAGGATGCGAGGAGGACCCGGGAGGATGCGGGGAGGACCGGGGAGGATGCGGGGAGGACCGGGGAGGATGCGGGGAGGACCGGGGAGGATGCGGGGAGCATCGGGGAGGATGCAGGGAGGATCGGGGAGGATGCGGGGAGGACCGGGGATGATGCGGGGAGGACCGGGGAGGAGGCGAGGAGGACCGGGGAGGATGCGGGGAGGATCGGGGAGGATGCGGGGAGGACCGGGGAGGATGCGGGGAGGAACGGGGAGGATGCGGGGAGGACCGGGGAGGATGCTCGGAGGATCGGGGAGGATGGGGGGAGGACCGGGGAGGATGCGGGTAGGACCGGGGAGGATGCGGGGAGGACCGGGGAGGATGCGGGGAGGACCGGGGAGGATGCGCGCAGGTTCGGGGAGGATGCGGGGAGGATCGGGGAGGATGCAGGGAGGATCGGGGAGGATGCGGAGAGGATCGGGGAGGATGCGGGCAGGATCGTGGAGGATGCGGGGAGGATCGGGGAGGATGCGGGGAGCACCGGGGAATATGCGGGGAGGATCGGGGAGGATGCCGGGAGGACCGGGGAGGATGCGGGGAGGACCGGGGAGGATGCGGGGAGGACCAGGGAGGATGCGGGGAGGATCAGAGAGGATGCGGGGAGGATCGGGGAGGATGCGGGGAGGACCGGGGAGGATGCGGGAAGGACTGGGGAGGATGCAGCGAGGATCGGGGAGGATGCGGGGAGGATCAGAGAGGATGCGGGGAGGATCGGCGAGGATGCGGGGGGACCGGGGAGGATGCGGAAAGGACCGGGGAGGATGCGGGGAGGAGCGGGGAGGACCGGGGAGGATGCGGGGAGGACCGGGGAGGATGCGGATAGGACAGGGGAGGATGCGGGGAGGACCGGGGAGGATGCGGGGAGGACCGGGGAGGATGCGGGGAGGATCGAGGAGGATGCGGGCAGGATGCGGGCAGGATGCAGGGAGGACCGGGGAGGATGCGGGGAGGACCGGGGAGGATGCGCGGAGGATCGGGGAGTGTGCGGGGAGGACCGGGAAGGATGCGGGCAAGATCGCGGAAGATGTGGGGAAGATCGGGGAGGATGCGGGGAGGACCAGGGAGGATGCGGGAAGGACCGGGGAGGATGCGGGGACGACCGGGGAGGATGCGGGGAGGATCGGGGAGTGTGCGGGGAGGACCGGGAAGGATGCGGGCAGGATCGCGGAGGATGCCGGGAGGATCGGGGAGGATGCGGGGAGGACCGGGGAATATGCGTGGAGGATCGGGGAGGATGCGGGGAGGATGGGAGAGGATGCGGGGAGGACCGGGGGGGATGCGGGGAGGACCGGGGAGGATGCAGAGAGGATCGGGGAGGATGCGGGGAGGATCGGGGGGGATGCGGGCAGGATCGTGGAGGATGCGGGGAGGATCGGGGAGGATGCGGGGAGGACCAGGGAGGATGCGGGGAGGATCAGAGAGGATCCGGGGAGGATCGGGGAGGATGCGGGGAGGACCGGGGAGGATGCGGGAAGCACCGGGGAGGATGCAGCGAGGATCGGGGAGGATGCGGGGAGGATCAGAGAGGATGCGGGGAGGATCGGCGAGGATGCGGGGGGACCGGGGAGGATGCGGAAAGGACCGGGGAGGATGCGGGGTGGACCGGGGAGGATGCGGGGAGGATCGGGGAGGATGCGGGGAGGACCGGGGAGGATGCGGGGAGGACCGGGGAGGCTGCGGACAGGACAGGGGAGGATGCGGGGAGGACCGGGGAGGATGCGGGGGAGGCCCGGGGAGGATGCGGGGAGGATCGAGGAGGATGCGGGCAGGATGCGGGCAGGATGCGGGGAGGACCGGGGAGGATGCGGGGAGGACCGGGGAGGATGCGGGGAGGATCGGGGAGTGTGCGGGGAGGACCGGGAAGGATGCGGGCAGGATCGCGGAAGATGCGGGGAAGATCGGGGAGGATGCGGGGAGGATCGGGGAGTGTGCGGGGAGGACCGGGAAAGATGCGGGCAGGATCGCGGAGGATGCCGGGAGGATCGGGGAGGATGCGGGGAGGACCGGGGAATATGCGTGGAGGATCGGGGAGGATGCGGGGAGGACCGGGGAGGATGCGGGGGCGACCGGGGAGGATGCGGGGGGGACCGGGGAGGATGCGGGGAGGACCGGGGAGGATGCGGGGAGGATCGGAGAGGATGCGGGGAGGACAGGGGAGGATGCGGGGAGGATCGGGGAGGATGCGGGGAGGACCGGGGAGGATGCGGGGCGGACCGGGGATGATGCAGGGAGGACCGGGCAGGATGCGGGAAGGACCGGGGAGGATGTGGGGAGGACCGGGGAGGATGCGGGGAGGACCGGGGAGGATGCGGGGAGGACCGTGGAGGATGGGGGGAGGACCGGGGAGGATGCGGGGAGGACCGGGGAGGATGCGGGGAGGATCGGGGAGGATGCGGGGAGGACCGGGGAGGATGCGGGGAGGATCGGGGAGGATGCGGGGAAGACGGGGGAGGATGCGGGGAGGACCGGGGAGGATGCGTGGAGGACTGGGGAGGATGCGGGGAGGACCGCGGAGGATGCGGGGAGGATCGGGGAGTGTGCGGGGAGGACCGGGGAGGATGCGGGGAAGACCGGGGAGGATGCGGGGAGGACCGGGGAGGATGCGGGGAGGATCGGGGAGTGTGCGGGGAGGACCGGGGAGGATTCGGGGAGGACCGGGGAGGATGCGGGGAGGACCGGGGAGGATGCGGGGAGGACCGCGGAGGATGCGGGGAGGATCGGGGAGTGTGCGGGGAGGACCGGGGAGGATGCGGGGAAGACCGGGGAGGATGCGGGGAGGACCGGGGAGGATGCGGGGAGGATCGGGGAGTGTGCGGGGAGGACCGGGGAGGATTCGGGGAGGACCGGGGAGGATGCGGGGAGGACCGGGGAGGATGCGGGGGCGACCGGGGAGGATGCGGGGGGGACCGGGGAGGATGCGGGGAGGACCGGGGAGGATGCGGGGAGGACCGGGGAGGATGCGGGGAGGATCGGGGAGGATGCGGGGAGGATCGGGGAGGATGCGGGGAGGACCGGGGAGGATGCGGGGCGGACCGGGGATGATGCAGGGAGGACCGGGCAGGATGCGGGAAGGACCGGGGAGGATGCGGGGAGGACCGGGGAGGATGCGGAGAGGATCGGGGAGCATGCGGGAAGGGCCGGGGAGGATGCGGGGGGGACCGGGGAGGATGCGGGGAGGACAGGGGAGGATGCGGGAAGGATCGGGGAGGATGCGGGGAGAATCGGGGAGGATGCGGGGAGGACCGGGGAGGATGCGGGGAGGACCGGGGAGGATGCGGGGAGGACCGGGGAGGATGCGGGGAGGATCGGGGAGGATGCGGGGAGGATCGGGGAGGATGCGGGGAAGATCAGAGAGGATGCGGGGAGGTTCGGTGAGGATACGGGGAGGACCGGGCAGGATGCGGGGAGGACCGGGGAGGATGCGGGGAGGACCGGGGATGATGCGGGGAGGATCGGGGAGGATGCGGGGCGGATCGGGGAGGATGCAGGGAGGACCAGGGAGGACCGGGGAGGATCCGGGGAGGATCGGGGAGAATGCGGGGAGGACCGGGGATGATGCGGGGAGGACCGGGGAGATGCGGGGAGGTTCGGGGAGGATGTGGGGAGGACCGGGGAGGATGCGGGGAGGACTGGGGAGGATGCGGGGAGGACCGGGGAGGATGCGGGGAGGACCGGGGAGGATGCGGGGGGGACCGGGGAGGATGCGGGGAGGACCGGGGAGGATGCGGGGAGGAACGTGGAGGATGCGGGGAGAACCGGGGAGGATGCGGAGAGGACCGGGGAGGATGCGGGGAGGACCGGGGAGGATGCGGGGGGGATCGGGGAGGATGCGGGGAGGATCGGGGAGGATGCGGGGCGGATTGGGGATGATGCGGGGAGGACCGTGGAGGATGCAGGGGGGACCGGGGAGGATGCGGGGAGGATGCGGGGAGGATGCGGGGAGGACCGGGGAGGATGCGGGGAGGACCGGGGAGGATGCGGGGAGGACCGGGCAGGATGCGAGGAGGACAGGGGAGGATGCGAGGAGAATCGGGGGAGATGCGGGGAGGATCGGGGAGGATGCGGGGAGGTTCAGAGAGAATGCGGGGAGGATTGGGGAGGATGCAGGGAGGACCGGGGAGGATCCGGGGAGGATCGGGGAGGATGCAGGGAGGACCGGGGAGGATGCGGGGAGGACCGGGGAGGATGCGGGGAGGACCTGGGAGGATGCGGGGAGGACCGTGGAGGATGCGGGGAGGACCGGGGAGGATGCGGGGAGGACCGGGGAGGATGCGGGAAGGATCGGGGAGGATGCGGGGAGGACCGGGGAGGATCCGGGGAGGATCGGGGAGGATGCGGGGAGGACCGGGGAGGATGCGGGGAGGACCGGGGAGGATGCGGGGAGGACCGGGGAGGATGCGGGGAGGGTCGGGGAGGATGCGGGGAGGACCGGGGAGGATGCGGGGGGATCGGGGAGGATGCGGGGAGGATCGGGGAGGATGGGGGGAGGATCGGGGAGGACGCAGGGAGGACTGGGGAGGATGCAGGGGGGACCGGGGAGGATGTGGGCAGGGCCGGGGAGGATGCGGGGGGGACCGGGGAGGATGCGGGGAGGACTGGGGAGGATGCGAGGAGGACCGTGGAGGATGCGGGGAGGACCGTGGAGGATGCGGGGAGGACCGGGGCAGATGCGGGGGGGATCGGGGAGGATGCTGGGAGGACCGGGGAGGAAGCGGGGAGGACCGGGGAGGATGCGGGGAGGACCGTGGAGGAAGCGGGGAGGATCGGGGAGGATGCGGGGAGAACCGGGGAGTATGCGGGCAGGACCGGGGAGGATGCGGGGAGGACCGGGGAGGATGCGGGGAGGACCAGGGAGGATGCGGGGAGAATCAAGGAGGATGCGGGGAGGACCGGGGAGGATGCGGGGAGGACCGGGGAGGATGCGGGAGGGATCGGGGAGGATGCGGGGAGGATCGGGGAGGATGCGGGGAGGGATCGGGGAGGATGCGGGGAGGACCGGGGAGGATGCGGGGAGGCCCGGGGAGGATGCGGGGAGGATCGGGGAGGATGCGGGGAGGGCCGGGGAGGATGCGGGGGGGACCGGGGAGGATGCGGGGAGGACCGGGGAGGATGCGGGGAGGACCGTGGAGGATGCGGGGAGGACCGGGGAGGATGCGGGGAGGATCGGGGAGGATGCGGGGAGGGATCGGGGAGGATGCAGGGAGGACCGGGGAGGATGCGGGGAGGATCGGGGAGGATGCGGGGAGGACCGGGGAGGATGCGGGGAGGACCGGGGAGGATGCGGGGAGGATCGGGGAGGATGCGGGGAGGATGCGGGGAGGACCGGGGACGATGCGGGGAGGACCGGGGAGGATGCGGGAGGGATCGGGGAGGATGCAGGGAGGATCGAGGAGGATGCGGGGAGGACCGGGGAGGATGCGGGGAGGACCAGGGAGGATGCGGGGAGGACGGGGGAGGATGCGGGGAGGATCGGGGAGGATGCGGGGAGGATCGGGGAGGATGCGGGGAGGATCATGGAGGATGCGGGGAGGACCGGGGAGGATGCGGAGAGGACCGGGGAGGATGCAGGAGGGATCGGGGAGGATGCGGGGAGGATCGGGGAGGATGCGGGGAGGATTGGGGAGGATGCGGGGAGGAAGCAAGGGGGACCGGGGACGATGCGGGGAGGATCGGGGAGGATGCGAGGAGGACCGGGGAGGATGCCGGGAGGAAGCAGGGAGGATGCGGGGAGGATGCGGGGAGGTCCAAAGAGTATGCGCAGAGGACCCGGGAGGATGCGGGGAGGACAGGGGAGGATGCGGGAAGGATCGGGGGAGATGCGGGGAGGACCGGGGAGGATGCGGGGAGGTTCAGAGAGGATGCGGGGAGGATCGGGGAGGATGCAGGGAGGACCGGGGAGGATGCAGGAAGGACCGGGGAGGATGCGGGGAGGACCGGGGAGGATGCGGGGAGGACCGGGGAGGATGCGGGGAGGACCGGGGAGGATGCGGGGAGGACCAGGGAGGATGCGGGGAGGATCGGGGAGGATGCGGGGAGGACCGGGGAGGATGCGGGGAGGATCGGGGAGGATGCGGGGAGGACCGGGGAGGATGCGGGGAGGACCGGGGAGGATGCGGGGGGGATTGGGGAGGATGTGGGGAGGACCGAGGAGGATGCGGGGAGGACCGGGGAGGATGCGGGGAGGACCGGGGAGGATGCGGGAAGGACCGGGGAGGATGCGGGGAGGACCGGGGAGGATCCGGGGAGGATCGGGGAGGATGCGGGGAGGACCGGGGAGGATGCGGGGAAGACCGGGGAGGATGCGGGGGGGATCGGGGAGGATGTGGGGAGGACCGGGGAGGATGCGGGGAGGACCGGGGAGGATCCGGGGAGGATCGGGGAGGATGCGGGGAGGACCGGGGAGGATGCGGGCAGGACCGGGGAGGATGCGGGAGGGATCGGGGAGGATGCGGGGAGGATCGGGGAGGAAGCGGGGAGGACCGGGGAGGATGCGGGGAGGACCGGGGAGGATGTGGGGAGGACCAGGGAGGATGCGGGGAGGACCGGGGAGGATGCGGGGAGGATCGGGGAGGATGCGGGGAGGATCGGGGAGGATGCGGGGAGGACCGGGGAGGATGCAGGAGGGATCGGGGAGGATGCGGGGAGGATCGGGGAGGATGCGGGGAGGATTGGGGAGGATCCGGGGAGGACCGGGGAGGATGCAGGGGGGACCGGGGAGGATGCGGGGAGGATCGGGGAGGAAGCGGGGCGGACCGGGGAGGATGCGGGGAGGACCGGGGAGGATGTGGGGAGGACCAGGGAGGATGCGGGGAGGACCGGGGAGGATGCGGGGAGGATCGGGGAGGATGCGGGGAGGATCGGGGAGGATGCGGGGAGGACCGGGGAGGATGCAGGAGGGATCGGGGAGGATGCGGGGAGGATCGGGGAGGATGCGGGGAGGACCGGGGAGGATACGGGGAGGACCGGGGAGGATGCGGGCAGGACCGGGGAGGATGCGGGAGGGATCGGGGAGGATGCGGGGAGGATCGGGGAGGAAGCGGGGAGGACCGGGGAGGATGCGGGGAGGACCGGGGAGGATGTGGGGAGGACCAGGGAGGATGCGGGGAGGACCGGGGAGGATGCGGGGAGGATCGGGGAGGATGCGGGGAGGATCGGGGAGGATGCGGGGAGGACCGGGGAGGATGCAGGAGGGATCGGGGAGGATGCGGGGAGGATCGGGGAGGATGCGGGGAGGACCGGGGAGGATACGGGGAGGACCGGGGAGGATGCGGGGAGGACCGGGGAGGATGCAGGAGGGATCGGGGAGGATGCGGGGAGGGTCGGGGAGGATGCGGGGAGGATTGGGGAGGATCCGGGGAGGACCGGGGAGGATGCAGGGGGGACCGGGGAGGATGCGGGGAGGATCGGGGAGGATGCGAGGAGGACCGGGGAGGATGCCGGGAGGAAGCAGGGAGGATGCGGGGAGGATGCCGGGAGGTCCAGAGAGGATGCGGAGAGGACCCGGGAGGATGCGGGGATGACAGGGGAGGATGCGGGAAGGATCCGGGGAGATGCGGGGAGGACCGGGGAGGATGCGGGGAGGTTCAGAGAGGATGCGGGGAGGATCGGGGAGGATGCAGGGAGGACCGGGGAGGATGCAGGAAGGACCGGGGAGGATGCGGGGAGGACCGGGGAGGATGCGGGGAGGACCGGGGAGGATGCGGGGAGGACCAGGGAGGATGCGGGGAGGATCGGGGAGGATGCGGGGAGGACCGGGGAGGATCCGGGGAGGATCGGGGAGGATGCGGGGAGGACCGGGGAGGATGCGGGGGGGATCGGGGAGGATGTGGGGAGGGCCGGGGAGGATGCGGGGAGGACCGGGGAGGATGCGGGGAGGACCGGGGAGGATGCGGGGAGGACCGGGGAGGATGCGGGGAGGACCGTGGAGGATGCGGGGAGGACCGGGGAAGATGCGGGGAGGATCGGGGAGGATGCCGGGAGGACCGGGGAGGATGCGGGGAGGACCGGGGAGGATTCGGGGAGGACCGGGGAGGATGCGGGGAGGACCAGGGAGGATGCGGGGAGGACCGGGGAGGATGCGGGAAGGACCGGGGAGGATGCGGGGAGGAGGTAGAGGTAGAGGTAGAGATGACCTGACGATATTGGCCCCTTTTGGGGACCGCACGCCCCGACGGTTGGCTGGTGGTCTCCGGTCATCCAACGGCTGCGCCATGCGCGTGTCTTGGTCCGCACTGGCAGCTCGTTGTCACCGTCGCGCCGCACATCGCGCGTGGCGTGTTCGCGGCACTGTCTGTAAGGCACGCCGGGATCCGCTGCTCGGGGCTGCGCCTTGTCCCACGCTGTGTGCCGGGTGCTGGGTGTTCTTTTGTGGGTGGTGCTTGGTATGTGCCAGTGCGTTCTGGTGCATGCCTCCTTACCCTGCACAGCACTGACATGCACAACTCTGGGCGATAGTCGCTTTGTTGACTCGGCTGTATGGAAGAGTGTTTGGTCCCACGGTACTCCGTGTGTGATGACTATTTGTTGACCGGCGCAGCGCCAGACGACGCGGAGGGGCGAGTGCTGGGCAAACAGCCACTCTGGATCTTCGTTAGAGTCTATTATATATACGTGTGGATGGGCGTCGCTGGTCATGGCAGCCAAATGTGGAGCGGTGCCTGGTGTGGGGCCCAGCGGATGCGGGGAGGACCGGGGAGGATGCGAGGAGGACCGGGGAGGATGCGGGGAGGACCGCGGAGGAGGCGGGGAGGAACGGGGAGGATGCGGGGAGGATCGGGGAGGATGCGGGGAGGATCGGGGAGGATGCGGGGAGGACCGGGGAGGATGCGGGGAGGACCGGGGAGGATGCGGGGAGGACCGGGGAGGATGCGGGGAGGACCGGGGAGGACCGGGGAGGATGCAGGGAGGAGGCGGGGAGGAACGGGGAGGATGCGGGGAGGATCGGGGAGGATGCGGGGAGGACCGGGGAGGAAGCAGGGAGGACCGGGGAGGATGCACGGAGGACCGGGGAGGATGTGGGGAGGAACGGGGAGGATGCAGGGAGGAGCGGGGAGGATGCGGGGAGGATCGGGGAGAATGCGGGGAGGATCGGGGAGGATGCGGATGCGGGGAGGACCGGGGAGGATGCGGGGAGGATCGGGGAGGATGCGGGGAGGATCGGGGAGGATGCGGGGAGGAACGGGCAGGATGCAGGGAGGATCGGGGAGAATGCGGGGAGGATCGGGGAGGATGCGGGGAGGATCGGGGAGGATGCGGATGCGGGGAGGACCGGGGAGGATGCGGGGAGGATCGGGGAGGATGCGGGGAGGATCGGGGAGGATGCGGGGAGGATCGGGGAGGATGCGGGAAGGACGGGGGAGGATGCGGCGAGGACCGGGGAGGATGCGGCGAGGACCGGGGAGAATGCGGGGAAGATCGGGGAGGATGCGGGGAGGATCGCGGAGGATGCGGGGAGGACCTGGGAGGATGCGGGGAGGATCGCGGAGGATGCGGGGAGGATCGGGGAGGATGCGGCGAGGATAGAAGAAGATGCGGGGAGGATCGGGGAGGATGCGGGGAGGACCGGGGAGGATGCAGGGAGGACCGGGGAGGATGCAGGAAGGATGGGGGAGGATGCGGGGAGGATCGGGGAGGATAGGGGAGGATGCGGGGAGGATCGGGGAGGATGCGGGGAGGATGCGGGGAGGATGCGGGGAGGATTGGGGAGGATGCGGGGAGGATCGGGGAAGATGCGGGGAGGACCGGGGAGAATGCGGCGCGGACCGGGGAGGATGCAGGGAGGACCGGGGAGGATGCACGGAGGACCGGGGAGGATGCGGGGAGGACCGGGGAGGATGCAGGGAGGAGCGGGGAGGATGCGGGGAGCATCGGCGAGGATGCGGGGAGGATCGGGGAGGCTGCGGATGCGGGGAGGACCGGGGAGGATGCGGGGAGGATCAGGGAGGATGCGGGGAGGACTGGGGAGAATGCGGGGAAGATCGGGGAGGATGCGGCGAGGACCGGGGAGAATGCGGGGAAGATCGGGGAGGATGCGGGGAGGATCGCGGAGGATGCGGGGAGGACCGGGGAGGATGCGGGGAGGATCGCAGAGGATGCGGGGAGGATCGGGGAGGATGCGGGGAGGATCGGGGAGGATGCGGGGAGTACCGGGGAGGAGGCAGGGAGGACCGGGGGGGATGCGGGGAGGATCGGGGAGGATCGGGGAGGATGCGGGTAGGATAGAAGAGGATGCGGGGAGGATCGGGGAGGATGCGGGGAGGACCGGGGAGGATGCAGGGAGGACCGGGGAGGATGCGAGAAGGATCGGGGAGGATGCGGGGAGGATCGGGGAGGATGCGGGGAGGATAGGGGAGGATGCGGGGAGGATCGGGGAGGATGCGGGGAGGATGCGGGGAGGATCGGGGAGGATGCGGGGAGGACCGGGGAGGATGCGGAGGGGTTCGAGGAGGATGCGGGGAGGATCGGGGAGGATGCGGACAGGACCGGGGAGAATGCGGCGAGGACCGGGGAGGATGTAGGGAGGACCGGAGAGGATGGAGGGAGGATCGGGGAGGATGCGGGGAGGACCGTGGAGGATGCGGGGAGGATCGGGGAGGATGCGGGGTGGATGCGGGGAGAATGCGGGGAGGATCCGGGAGGATGCGGTGATGACCGGGGAGGATGAGGGGAGGATTAGGGAGGATGCGGCAAGGACCGGGGAGGATGCGGCGAGGATCGGGGAGTATGCGGGGGGGATCGGGGAGGATGCGGGGAGGATGCGGGGTGGATGCGGGGAGGATCTGGGGAGGATGCGGGGAGCACCGGGGAGGATGCAGGGAGGACCGGGGAGGATGCGGGGAGGATCAAGGAGGATGCGGAGAGGACCGGGGAGGATGCGGGGAGGATCGGGGAGGATGCGGGGAGGATCGGGGAGGATGCGGGGAGGTCCGGGGATGATGCAGGGAGGAACGGGGAGGATGCGGGGAGGACCAGAGAGGATGCGGGGAGGACCGGGGACGATGTAGGGAGGACCGGGGAGGATGTGGCGATGACCGGTGAGGATGCGGGGAGGATCGGGGAGGATGCGGGGAGGATCAGAGTGGATGCGGGAAGGATCAGAGAGGATGCGGGGAGGATGCGGGGAGGATCGGGGAGGATGCGGGGAGTATCAGAGAGGATGCGGGGAGGATCGGGGAGGATGCGGGGAGGACCGGGGAGGATGCGGGGAGGACCGGGGCGGATGCGGGGAGGACCGGGGAGGATGCGGGGAGGATCGGGGAGGATGCGGGGAGGATCAGAGAGGATGCGGGGAGGATCGGGGAGGATGCGGGGAGGACCGGGGAGGATGCGGGGAGGATCGGGGAGGATGCGGGGAGGACCGGGGAGGATGCGGGGAGGATGCGGGAAGGATCGGGGAGGATGCGGGGAGGATCGGGCAGGATGCGGGGAGGACCGGGGAGGATGCGGGGAGGACCGGGGAGGATGCGGGGAGGATCGGGGAGGATGCGGGGAGGAACCGGGCAGGATGCGGGGAGGACCGGGGAGGATGCGGGGAGGATGCGGGGAGGATGCGAGGAGGACCGGGGAGGATGCGGGCCGGACGGGGGAGGATGCAGGGAGTACTGGGCAGGATGCGGGGAGGATCGGGGAGGATGCGGGGAGGATGCGGGGAGGATGCGGGGAGGATCGGGGAGGATGCGGGGAGGATGCGGGGAGGATCGGAGAGGATGCGGGGAGGACCGGGGAGGATGTGGGGAGGATTGGAGAGGATGCGGGGAGGACCAGGGAGGATGCGGGGAGGATTGGCGAGGATGCGGGGAGGATTGGGGAGGATGCGGGGAGGATGCGGGGAGGATGCGGGGAGGATGCGGGGAGCATCGGCGAGGATGCGGGGAGGATCGGGGAGGCTGCGGATGCGGGAAGGACCGGGGAGGATGCGGGGAGGATCAGGGAGGATGCGGGGAGGACCGGGGAGAATGCGGGGAAGATCGGGGAGGATGCGGCGAGGACCGGGGAGAATGCGGGGAAGATCGGGGAGGATGCGGGGAGGATCGCGGAGGATGCGGGGAGGACCGGGGAGGATGCGGGGAGGATCGCAGAGGATGCGGGGAGGATCGGTGAGGATGCGGGGAGGATCGGGGAGGATGCGGGGAGTACCGGGGAGGAGGCAGGGAGGACCGGGGGGGGTGCGGGGAGGATCGGGGAGGATCGGGGAGGATGCGGGTAGGATAGAAGAGGATGCGGGGAGGACCGGGGAGGATGCGGGGAGGACCGGGGAGGATGCAGGGAGGACCGGGGAGGATGCGAGAAGGATCGGGGAGGATGCGGGGAGGATCGGGGAGGATGCGGGGAGGATAGGGGAGGATGCGGGGAGGATCGGGGAGGATGCGGGGAGGATGCGGGGAGGATCGGGGAGGATGCGGGGAGGACCGGGGAGGATGCGGAGGGGTTCGAGGAGGATGCGGGGAGGATCGGGGAGGATGCGGACAGGAATGGGGAGAATGCGGCGAGGACCGGGGAGGATGTAGGGAGGACCGGAGAGGATGGAGGGAGGATCGGGGAGGATGCGGGGAGGACCGTGGAGGATGCGGGGAGGATCGGGGAGGATGCGGGGAGGATGCGGGGAGAATGCGGGGAGGATCCGGGAGGATGCGGTGATGACCGGGGAGGATGAGGGGAGGATCAGGGAGGATGCGGCAAGGACCGGGGAGGATGCGGCGAGGATCGGGGAGTATGCGGGGGGGATCGGGGAGGATGCGGGGAGGATGCGGGGTGGATGCGGGGAGGATCTGGGGAGGATGCGGGGAGCACCGGGGAGGATGCAGGGAAGACCGGGGAGGATGCGGGGAGGATCAAGGAGGATGCGGAGAGGACCGGGGAGGATGCGGGGAGGATCGGGGAGGATGCGGGGAGGATCGGGGAGGATGCGGGGAGGTCCGGGGATGATGCAGGGAGGAACGGGGAGGATGCGGGGAGGACCAGAGAGGATGCGGGGAGGACCGGGGACGATGTAGGGAGGACCGGGGAGGATGTGGCGATGACCGGTGAGGATGCGGGGAGGATCGGGGAGGATGCGGGGAGGATCAGAGTGGATGCGGGAAGGATCAGAGAGGATGCGGGGAGGATGCGGGGAGGATCGGGGAGGATGCGGGGAGTATCAGAGAGGATGCGGGGAGGATCGGGGAGGATGCGGGGAGGACCGGGGCGGATGCGGGGAGGACCGGGGAGGATGCGGGGAGGATCGGGGAGGATGCGGGGAGGATCAGAGAGGATGCGGGGAGGATCGGGGAGGATGCGGGGAGGACCGGGGAGGATGCGGGGAGGATCGGGGAGGATGCGGGGAGGACCGGGGAGGATGCGGGGAGGATGCGGGAAGGATCGGGGAGGATGCGGGGAGGATCGGGCAGGATGCGGGGAGGACCGGGGAGGATGCGGGGAGGACCGGGGAGGATGCGGGGAGGATCGGGGAGGATGCGGGGAGGAACCGGGCAGGATGCGGGGAGGATCGGGGAGGATGCGGGGAGGATGCGGGGAGGATGCGAGGAGGACCGGGGAGGATGCGGGGTGGACGGGGGAGGATGCAGGGAGTACTGGGCAGGATGCGGGGAGGATCGGGGAGGATGCGGGGAGGATGCGGGGAGGATGCGGGGAGGATCGGGGAGGATGCGGGGAGGATGCGGGGAGGATCGGAGAGGATGCGGGGAGGACCGGGGAGGATGTGGGGAGGATTGGAGAGGATGCGGGGAGGACCAGGGAGGATGCGAGGAGGATTGGCGAGGATGCTGGGAGGATTGGGGAGGATGCGGGGAGGATGCGGGGAGGATGCGGGGAGGATGCGGGGAGGATCGGGCAGGATGCGGGGAGGACCGGGGAGGATGCGGGGAGGACCGGGGAGGATGCGGGGAGGATCGGGGAGGATGCGGGGAGGAACCGGGCAGGATGCGGGGAGGATCGGGGAGGATGCGGGGAGGATGCGGGGAGGATGCGAGGAGGACCGGGGAGGATGCGGGGTGGACGGGGGAGGATGCAGGGAGTACTGGGCAGGATGCGGGGAGGATCGGGGAGGATGCGGGGAGGATGCGGGGAGGATGCGGGGAGGATCGGGGAGGATGCGGGGAGGATGCGGGGAGGATCGGAGAGGATGCGGGGAGGACCGGGGAGGATGTGGGGAGGATTGGAGAGGATGCGGGGAGGACCAGGGAGGATGCGGGGAGGATTGGCGAGGATGCGGGGAGGATTGGGGAGGATGCGGGGAGGATGCGGGGAGGATGCGGGGAGGATGCGGGGAGGATGCGGGGAGCATCGGCGAGGATGCGGGGAGGATCGGGGAGGCTGCGGATGCGGGGAGGACCGGGGAGGATGCGGGGAGGATCAGGGAGGATGCGGGGAGGACCGGGGAGAATGCGGGGAAGATCGGGGAGGATGCGGCGAGGACCGGGGAGAATGCGGGGAAGATCGGGGAGGATGCGGGGAGGATCGCGGAGGATGCGGGGAGGACCGGGGAGGATGCGGGGAGGATCGCAGAGGATGCGGGGAGGATGGGGGAGGATGCGGGGAGGATCGGGGAGGATGCGGGGAGTACCGGGGAGGAGGCAGGGAGGACCGGGGGGGATGCGGGGAGGATCGGGGAGGATCGGGGAGGATGCGGGTAGGATAGAAGAGGATGCGGGGAGGATCGGGGAGGATGCGGGGAGGACCGGGGAGGATGCAGGGAGGACCGGGGAGGATGCGAGAAGGATCGGGGAGGATGCGGGGAGGATCGGGGAGGATGCGGGGAGGATAGGGGAGGATGCGGGGAGGATCGGGGAGGATGCGGGGAGGATGCGGGGAGGATCGGGGAGGATGCGGGGAGGACCGGGGAGGATGCGGAGGGGTTCGAGGAGGATGCGGGGAGGATCGGGGAGGATGCGGACAGGACCGGGGAGAATGCGGCGAGGACCGGGGAGGATGTAGGGAGGACCGGAGAGGATGGAGGGAGGATCGGGGAGGATGCGGGGAGGACCGTGGAGGATGCGGGGAGGATCGGGGAGGATGCGGGGAGGATGCGGGGAGAATGCGGGGAGGATCCGGGAGGATGCGGTGATGACCGGGGAGGATGAGGGGAGGATCAGGGAGGATGCGGCAAGGACCGGGGAGGATGCGGCGAGGATCGGGGAGTATGCGGGGGGGATCGGGGAGGATGCGGGGAGGATGCGGGGTGGATGCGGGGAGGATCTGGGGAGGATGCGGGGAGCACCGGGGAGGATGCAGGGAGGACCGGGGAGGATGCGGGGAGGATCAAGGAGGATGCGGAGAGGACCGGGGAGGATGCGGGGAGGATCGGGGAGGATGCGGGGAGGATCGGGGAGGATGCGGGGAGGTCCGGGGATGATGCAGGGAGGAACGGGGAGGATGCGGGGAGGACCAGAGAGGATGCGGGGAGGACCGGGGACGATGTAGGGAGGACCGGGGAGGATGTGGCGATGACCGGTGAGGATGCGGGGAGGATCGGGGAGGATGCGGGGAGGATCAGAGTGGATGCGGGAAGGATCAGAGAGGATGCGGGGAGGATGCGGGGAGGATCGGGGAGGATGCGGGGAGTATCAGAGAGGATGCGGGGAGGATCTGGGAGGATGCGGGGAGGACCGGGGAGGATGCGGGGAGGACCGGGGCGGATGCGGGGAGGACCGGGGAGGATGCGGGGAGGATCGGGGAGGATTCGGGGAGGATCAGAGAGGATGCGGGGAGGATCGGGGAGGATGCGGGGAGGACCGGGGAGGATGCGGGGAGGATCGGGGAGGATGCGGGGAGGACCGGGGAGGATGCGGGGAGGATGCGGGAAGGATCGGGGAGGATGCGGGGAGGATCGGGCAGGATGCGGGGAGGACCGGGGAGGATGCGGGGAGGACCGGGGAGGATGCGGGGAGGATCGGGGAGGATGCGGGGAGGAACCGGGCAGGATGCGGGGAGGATCGGGGAGGATGCGGGGAGGATGCGGGGAGGATGCGAGGAGGACCGGGGAGGATGCGGGGTGGACGGGGGAGGATGCAGGGAGTACTGGGCAGGATGCGGGGAGGATCGGGGAGGATGCGGGGAGGATGCGGGGAGGATGCGGGGAGGATCGGGGAGGATGCGGGGAGGATGCGGGGAGGATCGGAGAGGATGCGGGGAGGACCGGGGAGGATGTGGGGAGGATTGGAGAGGATGCGGGGAGGACCAGGGAGGATGCGGGGAGGATTGGCGAGGATGCGGGGAGGATTGGGGAGGATGCAGGGAGGATGCGGGGAGGATGCGGGGAGGATGCGGCGAAGATGCGGGGAGGACCGGGGAGGATGCGGGGAGGACCGGGGAGGATGCGGGGAGGATCGGGGAGGATGCGGAGAGGACCGTGGAGGATGCGGGGAGGACCGGGGAGGATGCGGGGAGGATCGGGGAGGATGCGGGGAGGATCGGGACGATGCGGGGAGGAGCCGGGGAGGATGCGGGGAGGACCGGGGAGAATTTGGGGAGGACCGGGAAGGATGCGGGGAGGACCGGGGAGGATGCGGGGAGGATGCGGGGAGGATCGAGGAGGAAGCGGGGAGCACTGGGGAGCATGCGGGGAGGATCGGGGAGGATGCAGGGAGGATCGGGACGATGCGGGGAGGATCGGGGAGGATGCGGGGAGGATCGGGGAGGATGTGGGGAGGACCGGAAAGAATGCGGGGAGGACCGGGGAGGATGCGGGAAGGATGCGGGGAGGATCGGGGAGGATGCGGGGAGCACCAGGGAGGATGCGGGGAGGAGCGGGGAGGATGCGGGGAGGACCGGGGAGGATGCGGGGAGGATCGGGGAGGATGCGGGGAGGATCGGGGAGGATGCGGGGAGGACCGGGGAGGATGCGGGGAGGACCGGGGAGGATGCGGGGAGGATCGGGGGGGATGCGGGGAGGACCGGGGAGGATCGGGGAGGACCGGGGGGGATGCGGGGAGGACCGGGGAGGATGCAGGGAGGACCGGGGAGGATGCGGGGAGGACCGGGGAGGTTTCGGGGAGGATCGGGGAGGATGCGGTAAGGATCGGGGAGGATGCGGGGAGGATTGGGGAGGATGCGGGGAGGATCGGGGATGAGGCGGGGAGGACCGGGAAGGATGCGGGGAGGACCGGGGAGGATGCGGGGAGGATCGGGGAGGATGCGGGGAGGACCGGGGAGGATGCTGGGAGGATCGGGGAGGATGCGGGGAGGACCGGAGAGGATGCGGGGAGGATCGGGGAGGATGCGGGGAGGATCGGGGAGGATGCGGGGAGGATCGGGGAGGATGCGCGGAGGACCGGGGAGGATGCTGGGAGGATCGGGGAGGATGCGGGGAGGACCGGGGAGGATGCGGGGAGGATCGGGGAGGATGCGGGGAGGATCGGGGAGGATGCGGGGAGGATCGGGGAGGATGCGGGGAGGACCGGGGAGGATGCTGGGAGGATCGGGGAGGATGCGGGGAGGACCGGGGAGGATGCGGGGAGGATCGGGGAGGATGCGGGGAGGATCGGGGAGGATGCGGGGAGGATCGGGAAGGATGCGGGGAGGACCGGGGAGTATGCACGGAGGATCAGGGAGGATGCGGGGAGGACCGGGGGGGATGCGGGGAGGAGCGGGAAGGATGCGGGGAGGATCGGGGAGGATGCGGGGAGGACCGGGGAGGATGCGGGGAGGATCGGGGAGGATGCGGGGGGGACCGGGGAGTACGCGGGGAGGATCGGGGAGGATGCGGGGAGGATCGGGGAGGATGCGGGGAGGACCGGGGAAGATGCGGGGAGGACCGGGGAGGATGCGGGAAGGACCGGGGAGGATGCGGGGAGGATCGGGGAGGATGCGGGGAGGAGCGGGGAGGATGCGGGGAGGATCGGGGAGGATGCGGGGAGGATCGGGGAGGATGCGGGGAGGACCGGGGAGGATGCGGGAAGGATGCGGGGAGGACCGGGGAGGATGCGGGGAGGATCGGGGAGGATGCGGGGAGGACCGGGGAGGATGCGGGGAAGACCGGAGAGGATGCGGGGAGGACCGGGGATGATGCGGGGAGGATACGGGGAGGATCGGAGAGAATGCGGGGAGGACCGGGGAGGATGCGGGGAGGATCGGGGAGGATGCGGGGAGGACCGGGGAGGATGCGGGGAGGATCGGGGAGGATGCGGGCAGGATCGGAGAGGATTCCGGCAGGATTGGGGAGGATGCGGGGAGGATGCGGGGAGGATCGGGGAGGATGCGGGGTGGATCGGGGACGATGCGGGGAGGATCGGGGAGGATGCGGGGAGGATCGGGGAGGATGCGGGGAGGATCGGGGAGGATGCCGGGAGGATGCGGAGAGGATGCGGGGAGGATCGGGGAAGATGCGGGGAGGAACCGGGGAGGATGCGGGGAGGACCGGGGATGATGCGGGGAGGACCGGGGAGGATGCGGGGAGGATCGGGGAGAATGCGGGGAGGACCGGGAAGGATGCGGGGAGGATAGGGGAGGATGCGGGGAGGACCGGGGAGGATGCGGGGAGGATCGGGGAGTATGCGGGGAGGATCAGGGAGGATGCAGGGGAGGACCGGGGAGGATGCGGGGAGGACTGGGGAGGATGCGGGGAGGATCGGGGAGGATCGCATGGGATGCGTAGGGGGCCGGGTAGGATCGGGGGGGACCGGGGGGGATGCGGGGAGGACCGGGGGGGATCGGGGAGGATGCGGGGAGGATGCGGGGAGGACCGGGGAGGATCGGGGAGGACCGGGGGGGATGCGGGGAGGACCGGGGAGGATGCAGGGAGGACCGTGGAGGATGCGGGGAGGATCGGGGAGGATGCGGGGAGGACCGGGGAGGATGCGGGGAGGATCGGGGAGGATGCGGGGAGGACCGGGGAGGTTTCGGGGAGGACCGAGGAGGGTGCGGGAAGGATCGGGGAGGATGCGGGGAGGATTGGGGAGGATGCGGGGAGGATCGGGGAGGATGCGGGGAGGACCGGGAAGGATGCGGGGAGGACCGGGGAGGATGCGGGGAGGATCGGGGAGGATGCGGGGAGGACCGGGGAGGATGTTGGGAGGATCGGGGAGGATGCGGGGAGGACCGGAGAGGATGCGGGGAGGGCCGGGGAGGATGCGGGGAGGATCGGGGAGGAATGGGGGGAGGACCGGGGAGGATGCGGGGAGGATCGGGGAGGATGCGGGGAGGACCGGGGAGGATGCTGGGAGGATCGGGGAGGATGCGGGGAGGACCGGGGAGGATGCGGGGAGGATCGGGGATGATGCGGGGAGGATCGGGGAGGATCGGGGAGGATGCGGGGAGGACCGGGGAATATGCTGGGAGGATCGGGGAGGATGCGCGGAGGACCGGGGAGGATGCGGGGAGGATGGGGGAGGATGCGGGGAGGATCGGGGAGGATGCGGGGAGGATCGGGGAGGATGCGGGGAGGACCGGGGAGTATGCACGGAGGATCGGGGAGGATGCGGGGAGGACCGGGGGGGATGCGGGGAGGAGCGGGAAGGATGCGGGGAGGATCGGGGAGGATGCGGGGAGGACCGGGGAGGATGCGGGGAGGATCGGGGAGGATCGGGGGGGACCGGGGAGTATGCGCGGAGGATCGGGGAGGATGCGGGGAGGATCGGGGAGGATGCGGGGAGGACCGGGGAGGATGCGGGGAGGACCGGGGAGGATGCG
This sequence comes from Eutreptiella sp. 'Long Island Sound 2002', assembly GCA_964036045.1. Classification (NCBI taxonomy): domain Eukaryota; phylum Euglenozoa; class Euglenophyceae; order Eutreptiales; family Eutreptiaceae; genus Eutreptiella; species Eutreptiella sp. 'Long Island Sound 2002'. The sequence goes on from OZ038403.1 coordinate 24,109,827, forward strand.
GGAAGGACCGGGGAGGATGCGGGGAGGATCGGGGAGGATGCGGGGAGGAGCGGGGAGGATGCGGGGAGGATCGGGGAGGATGCGGGGAGGATGCGGGGAGGATCGGGGAGGATGCGGGGAGGATTGGGGAGGATGCGGGGAGGATCGGGGAGGATGCGGGAAGGATGCGGGGAGGACCGGGGAGGATGCGGGGAGGATCGGGGAGGATGCGGGGAGGACCGGGGAGGATGCGGGGAGGATCGGGGAGGATGCGGGCAGGATCGGAGAGGATGCGGGGAGGATGCGGGGAGGATGCGGGGAGGATCGGGGTGGATGCGGGCTGGATCGGGGACGATGCGGGGAGGATGCGGGGAGGATCGGGGAGGATGCTGGGAGATCGGGGAGGATGCGGGGAGGACCGGAGAGGATGCGGGGAGGATCGGGGAGGATGCGGGGAGGATCGGGGAGGATGCGGGGAGGATCGGGGAGGATGCGCGGAGGACCGGGGAGGATGCTGGGAGGATCGGGGAGGATGCGGGGAGGACCGGGGAGGATGCGGGGAGGATCGGGGAGGATGCGGGGAGGATCGGGGAGGATGCGGGGAGGATCGGGGAGGATGCGGGGAGGACCGGGGAGGATGCTGGGAGGATCGGGGAGGATGCGGGGAGGACCGGGGAGGATGCGGGGAGGATCGGGGAGGATGCGGGGAGGATCGGGGAGGATGCGGGGAGGATCGGGAAGGATGCGGGGAGGACCGGGGAGTATGCACGGAGGATCAGGGAGGATGCGGGGAGGACCGGGGGGGATGCGGGGAGGAGCGGGAAGGATGCGGGGAGGATCGGGGAGGATGCGGGGAGGACCGGGGAGGATGCGGGGAGGATCGGGGAGGATGCGGGGGGGACCGGGGAGTACGCGGGGAGGATCGGGGAGGATGCGGGGAGGATCGGGGAGGATGCGGGGAGGACCGGGGAAGATGCGGGGAGGACCGGGGAGGATGCGGGAAGGACCGGGGAGGATGCGGGGAGGATCGGGGAGGATGCGGGGAGGAGCGGGCAGGATGCGGGGAGGATCGGGGAGGATGCGGGGAGGATCGGGGAGGATGCGGGGAGGACCGGGGAGGATGCGGGAAGGATGCGGGGAGGACCGGGGAGGATGCGGGGAGGATCGGGGAGGATGCGGGGAGGACCGGGGAGGATGCGGGGAGGACCGGGGAGGATGCGGGGAGGACCGGGGATGATGCGGGGAGGATACGGGGAGGATCGGAGAGAATGCGGGGAGGACCGGGGAGGATGCGGGGAGGATCGGGGAGGATGCGGGGAGGACCGGGGAGGATGCGGGGAGGATCGGGGAGGATGCGGGCAGGATCGGAGAGGATTCGGGCAGGATTGGGGAGGATGCGGGGAGGATGCGGGGAGGATCGGGGAGGATGCGGGGTGGATCGGGGACGATGCGGGGAGGATCGGGGAGGATGCGGGGAGGATCGGGGAGGATGCGGGGAGGATCGGGGAGGATGCCGGGAGGATGCGGAGAGGATGCGGGGAGGATCGGGGAAGATGCGGGGAGGAACCGGGGAGGATGCGGGGAGGACCGGGGATGATGCGGGGAGGACCGGGGAGGATGCGGGGAGGATCGGGGAGAATGCGGGGAGGACCGGGAAGGATGCGGGGAGGATAGGGGAGGATGCGGGGAGGACCGGGGAGGATGCGGGGAGGATAAGGGAGTATGCGGGGAGGATCAGGGAGGATGCAGGGGAGGACCGGGGAGGATGCGGGGAGGACTGGGGAGGATGCGGGGAGGATCGGGGAGGATCGCATGGGATGCGTAGGGGGCCGGGTAGGATCGGGGGGGACCGGGGGGGATGCGGGGAGGACCGGGGGGGATCGGGGAGGATGCGGGGAGGATGCGGGGAGGACCGGGGAGGATCGGGGAGGACCGGGGGGGATGCGGGGAGGACCGGGGAGGATGCAGGGAGGACCGTGGAGGATGCGGGGAGGATCGGGGAGGATGCGGGGAGGACCGGGGAGGATGCGGGGAGGATCGGGGAGGATGCGGGGAGGACCGGGGAGGTTTCGGGGAGGACCGAGGAGGGTGCGGGAAGGATCGGGGAGGATGCGGGGAGGATTGGGGAGGATGCGGGGAGGATCGGGGAGGATGCGGGGAGGACCGGGAAGGATGCGGGGAGGACCGGGGAGGATGCGGGGAGGATCGGGGAGGATGCGGGGAGGACCGGGGAGGATGTTGGGAGGATCGGGGAGGATGCGGGGAGGACCGGAGAGGATGCGGGGAGGGCCGGGGAGGATGCGGGGAGGATCGGGGAGGAATGGGGGGAGGACCGGGGAGGATGCGGGGAGGATCGGGGAGGATGCGGGGAGGACCGGGGAGGATGCTGGGAGGATCGGGGAGGATGCGGGGAGGACCGGGGAGGATGCGGGGAGGATCGGGGAGGATGCGGGGAGGATCGGGGAGGATCGGGGAGGATGCGGGGAGGACCGGGGAATATGCTGGGAGGATCGGGGAGGATGCGCGGAGGACCGGGGAGGATGCGGGGAGGATGGGGGAGGATGCGGGGAGGATCGGGGAGGATGCGGGGAGGATCGGGGAGGATGCGGGGAGGACCGGGGAGTATGCACGGAGGATCGGGGAGGATGCGGGGAGGACCGGGGGGGATGCGGGGAGGAGCGGGAAGGATGCGGGGAGGATCGGGGAGGATGCGGGGAGGACCGGGGAGGATGCGGGGAGGATCGGGGAGGATCGGGGGGGACCGGGGAGTATGCGGGGAGGATCGGGGAGGATGCGGGGAGGATCGGGGAGGATGCGGGGAGGACCGGGGAGGATGCGGGGAGGACCGGGGAGGATGCGGGAAGGACCGGGGAGGATGCGGGGAGGATCGGGGAGAATGCGGGGAGGAGCGGGGAGGATGCGGGGAGGATCGGGGAGGATGCGGGGAGGATGCGGGGAGGATCGGGGAGGATGCGGGGAGGATTGGGGAGGATGCGGGGAGGATCGGGGAGGATGCGGGAAGGATGCGGGGAGGACCGGGGAGGATGCGGGGAGGATCGGGGAGGATGCGGGGAGGACCGGGGAGGATGCGGGGAGGACCGGGGAGGATGCGGGGAGGACCGGGGATGATGCGGGGAGGATGCGGGGAGGATCGGAGAGAATGCGGGGAGGACCGGGGAGGATGCGGGGAGGATCGGGGAGGATGCGGGGAGGACCGGGGAGGATGCGGGGAGGATCGGGGAGGATGCGGGCAGGATCGGAGAGGATGCGGGGAGGATGCGGGGAGGATGCGGGGAGGATCGGGGTGGATGCGGGCTGGATCGGGGACGATGCGGGGAGGATCGGGGAGGATGCGGGGAGGATCGGGGAGGATGCGGGGAGGATCGGGGAGGATGCCGGGAGGATGCGGGGAGGATGCGGGGAGGACCGGGGAGGATGCGGGGAGGACCGGGGAGGATGCGGGAAGGACCGGGGAGGATGCGGGGAGGATCGGGGAGGATGCGGGGAGGAGCGGGGAGGATGCGGGGAGGATCGCGGAGGATGCGGGCAGGATCGGGGAGGATGCTGGGAGGATTGGGGAGGATGCGGGGAGGATCCGGGAGGATGTGGGAAGGATGCGGGGAGGACCGGGGAGGATGCGGGGAGGATCGGGGAGGATGCGGGGAGGACCGGGGAGGATGCGGGGACGACCGGGGAGGATGCGGGGAGGATGCGGGGATGATGCGGGGAGGATGCGGGGAGGATCGGAGAGAATGCGGGGAGGACCGGGGAGGATGCGGGGAGGATCTGGGAGGATGCGGGGAGGACCGGGGAGGATGCGGGGAGGATCGGGGAGGATGCGGGCAGGATCGGAGAGGATGCGGGGAGGATCGGGGAGGATGCGGGGAGGATGCGGGGCGGATCGGGGAGGATGCGGGGTGGATCGGGGACGATGCGGGGAGGATCAGGGAGGATGCGGGGAGGATCGGGGAGGATGCGGGGAGGATCGGGGAGGATGCCGGGAGGATGCGGAGAGGATGCGGGGAGGACCGGGGAGGATGCGGGGAGGATCGGGGAGGATGCGGGGAGGATCGGGGAAGATGCGGGGAGGAACCGGGGAGGATGCGGGGAGGACCGGGGATGATGCGGGGAGGACCGGGCAGGATGCGGGGAGGATGGGGGAGAATGCAGGGAGGATGCGGGGAGGATCGGAGAGAATGCGGGGAGGACCGGGGAGGATGCGGGGAGGATCGGGGAGGATGCGGGGAGGACCAGGGAGGATGCGGGGAGGATCGGGGAGGATACGGGGAGGATCGGGGAGGATGCGGGGAAGATCAGAGAGGATGCGGGGAGGTTCGGTGAGGATACGGGGAGGACCGGACAGGATGCGGGGAGGACCGGGGAGGATGCGGGGAGGACCGGGGAGGATGCGGGGAGGATCGGGGAGGATGCGGGGCGGATCGGGGAGGATGCAGGGAGGACCAGGGAGGACCGGGGAGGATCCGGGGAGGATCGGGGAGGATGCGGGGAGGACCGGGGATGATGCGGGGAGGACCGGGGAGATGCGGGGAGGTTCGGGGAGGATGTGGGGAGGACCGGGGAGGATGCGGGGAGGACTGGGGAGGATGCGGGGAGGACCGGGGAGGATGCGGGGAGGACCGGGGAGGATGCGGGGGGGACCGGGGAGGATGCGGGGAGGACCGGGGAGGATGCGGGGAGGAACGTGGAGGATGCGGGGAGGACCGGGGAGGATGCGGGGAGGACCGGGGAGGATGCGGCGAGGACCGGGGAGGATGCGGGGGGGATCGGGGAGGATGCGGGGAGGATCGGGGAGGATGCGGGGAGGATTGGGGATGATGCGGGGAGGACCGGGGAGGATGCAGGGGGGACCGGGGAGGATGCGGGGAGGATGCGGGGAGGACCGGGGAGGATGCGGGGAGGACCGGGGAGGATGCGGGGAGGACCGGGGAGGATGCGAGGAGGACAGGGGAGGATGCGAGGAGAATCGGGGGAGATGCGGGGAGGATCGGGGAGGATGCGGGGAGGTTCAGAGAGAATGCGGGGAGGATCGGGGAGGATGCAGGGAGGACCGGGGAGGATCCGGGGAGGATCGGGGAGGATGCAGGGAGGACCGGGGAGGATGCGGGGAGGACCGGGGAGGATGCGGGGAGGACCTGGGAGGATGCGGGGAGGACCGTGGAGGATGCGGGGAGGACCGGGGAGGATGCGGGGAGGACCGGGGAGGATGCGAGGAGGACCGGGGAGGATACGGGGAGGATCGGGGAGGATGCGGGGAGGGATCGGGGAGGATGCAGGGAGGACCGGGGAGGATGCGGGCAGGATCGGAGAGGATGCGGGGAGGATGCGGGGAGGATGCGGGGAGGATCGGGGTGGATGCGGGCTGGATCGGGGACGATGCGGGGAGGATCGGGGAGGATGCGGGGAGGATCGGGGAGGATGCGGGGAGGATCGGGGAGGATGCCGGGAGGATGCGGGGAGGATGCGGGGAGGACCGGGGAGGATGCGGGGAGGACCGGGGAGGATGCGGGAAGGACCGGGGAGGATGCGGGGAGGATCGGGGAGGATGCGGGGAGGAGCGGGGAGGATGCGGGGAGGATCGCGGAGGATGCGGGCAGGATCGGGGAGGATGCTGGGAGGATTGGGGAGGATGCGGGGAGGATCCGGGAGGATGTGGGAAGGATGCGGGGAGGACCGGGGAGGATGCGGGGAGGATCGGGGAGGATGCGGGGAGGACCGGGGAGGATGCGGGGACGACCGGGGAGGATGCGGGGAGGATGCGGGGATGATGCGGGGAGGATGCGGGGAGGATCGGAGAGAATGCGGGGAGGACCGGGGAGGATGCGGGGAGGATCTGGGAGGATGCGGGGAGGACCGGGGAGGATGCGGGGAGGATCGGGGAGGATGCGGGCAGGATCGGAGAGGATGCGGGGAGGATCGGGGAGGATGCGGGGAGGATGCGGGGCGGATCGGGGAGGATGCGGGGTGGATCAGGGAGGATGCGGGGAGGATCGGGGAGGATGCGGGGAGGATCGGGGAGGATGCCGGGAGGATGCGGAGAGGATGCGGGGAGGACCGGGGAGGATGCGGGGAGGATCGGGGAGGATGCGGGGAGGATCGGGGAAGATGCGGGGAGGAACCGGGGAGGATGCGGGGAGGACCGGGGATGATGCGGGGAGGACCGGGCAGGATGCGGGGAGGATCGGGGAGAATGCAGGGAGGATGCGGGGAGGATCGGAGAGAATGCGGGGAGGACCGGGGAGGATGCGGGGAGGATCGGGGAGGATGCGGGGAGGACCAAGGAGGATGCGGGGAGGATCGGGGAGGATACGGGGAGGATCGGGGAGGATGCGGGGAAGATCAGAGAGGATGCGGGGAGGTTCGTTGAGGATACGGGGAGGACCGGGCAGGATGCGGGGAGGACCGGGGAGGATGCGGGGAGGACCGGGGAGGATGCGGGGAGGATCGGGGAGGATGCGGGGCGGATCGGGGAGGATGCAGGGAGGACCAGGGAGGACCGGGGAGGATCCGGGGAGGATCGGGGAGGATGCGGGGAGGACCGGGGATGATGCGGGGAGGACCGGGGAGATGCGGGGAGGTTCGGGGAGGATGTGGGGAGGACCGGGGAGGATGCGGGGAGGACTGGGGAGGATGCGGGGAGGACCGGGGAGGATGCGGGGAGGACCGGGGAGGATGCGGGGGGGACCGGGGAGGATGCGGGGAGGACCGGGGAGGATGCGGGGAGGAACGTGGAGGATGCGGGGAGGACCGGGGAGGATGCGGGGAGGACCGGGGAGGATGCGGGGAGGACCGGGGAGGATGCGGGGGGGATCGGGGAGGATGCGGGGAGGATCGGGGAGGATGCGGGGAGGATTGGGGATGATGCGGGGAGGACCGGGGAGGATGCAGGGGGGACCGGGGAGGATGCGGGGAGGATGCGGGGAGGACCGGGGAGGATGCGGGGAGGACCGGGGAGGATGCGGGGAGGACCGGGGAGGATGCGAGGAGGACAGGGGAGGATGCGAGGAGAATCGGGGGAGATGCGGGGAGGATCGGGGAGGATGCGGGGAGGTTCAGAGAGAATGCGGGGAGGATCGGGGAGGATGCAGGGAGGACCGGGGAGGATCCGGGGAGGATCGGGGAGGATGCAGGGAGGACCGGGGAGGATGCGGGGAGGACCGGGGAGGATGCGGGGAGGACCTGGGAGGATGCGGGGAGGACCGTGGAGGATGCGGGGAGGACCGGGGAGGATGCGGGGAGGACCGGGGAGGATGCGGGAAGGATCGGGGAGGATGCGGGGAAGACCGGGGAGGATCCGGGGAGGATCGGGGAGGATGCGGGGAGGACCGGGGAGGATGCGGGGAGGACCGGGGAGGATGTGGGGAGGACCGGGGAGGATGCGGGGAGGATCGGGGAGGATGCGGGGAGGACCGGGGAGGATGCGGGGGGGATCGGGGAGGATGCGGGGAGGATCGGGGAGGATGGGGGGAGGATCGGGGAGGACGCGGGGAGGACTGGGGAGGATGCAGGGGGGACCGGGGAGGATGTGGGCAGGGCCGGGGAGGATGCGGGGGGGACCGGGGAGGATGCGGGGAGGACTGGGGAGGATGCGAGGAGGACCGTGGAGGATGCGGGGAGGACCGTGGAGGATGCGGGGAGGACCGGGGCAGATGCGGGGGGGATCGGGGAGGATGCTGGGAGGACCGGGGAGGAAGCGGGGAGGACCGGGGAGGATGCGGGGAGGACCGTGGAGGAAGCGGGGAGGATCGGGGAGGATGTGGGGAGAACCGGGGAGTATGCGGGCAGGACCGGGGGGGATGCGGGGAGGACCGGGGAGGATGCGGGGAGGACCAGGGAGGATGCGGGGAGGATCAAGGAGGATGCGGGGAGGACCGGGGAGGATGCGGGGAGGACCGGGGAGGATGCGGGAGGGATCGGGGAGGATGCGGGGAGGATCGGGGAGGATGCGGGGAGGGATCGGGGAGGATGCGGGGAGGACCGGGGAGGATGCGGGGAGGCCCGGGGAGGATGCGGGGAGGATCGGGGAGGATGCGGGGAGGGCCGGGGAGGATGCGGGGGGGACCGGGGAGGATGCGGGGAGGACCGGGGAGGATGCGGGGAGGACCGGGGAGGATGCGGGGAGGACCGGGGAGGATGCGGGGAGGATCGGGGAGGATGCGGGGAGGGATCGGGGAGGATGCAGGGAGGACCGGGGAGGATGCGGGGAGGATCGGGGAGGATGCGGGGAGGACCGGGGAGGATGCGGGGAGGACCGGGGAGGATGCGGGGAGGATCGGGGAGGATGCGGGGAGGATCGGGGAGGATGCGGGGAGGACCGGGGAGGATGCGGGGAGGACCGGGGAGGATGCGGGAGGATTGGGGAGGATGCAGGGAGGATCGAGGAGGATGCGGGGAGGACCGGGGAGGATGCGGGGAGGACCGGGGAGGATGTGGGGAGGACCAGGGAGGATGCGGGGAGGACGGGGGAGGATGCGGGGAGGATCGGGGAGGATGCGGGGAGGATCGGGGAGGATGCGGGGAGGATCAGGGAGGATGCGGGGAGGACCGGGGAGGATGCGGAGAGGACCGGGGAGGATGCAGGAGGGATCGGGGAGGATGCGGGGAGGATCGGGGAGGATGCGGGGAGGATTGGGGAGGATGCGGGGAGGAAGCAAGGGGGACCGGGGACGATGCGGGGAGGATCGGGGAGGATGCGAGGAGGACCGGGGAGGATGCCGGGAGGAAGCAGGGAGGATGCGGGGAGGATGCGGGGAGGTCCAAAGAGTATGCGCAGAGGACCCGGGAGGATGCGGGGAGGACAGGGGAGGATGCGGGAAGGATCGGGGGAGATGCGGGGAGGACCGGGGAGGATGCGGGGAGGTTCAGAGAGGATGCGGGGAGGACCGGGGAGGATGCGGGGAGGACCGGGGAGGATGCGGGGAGGACCGGGGAGGATGCGGGGAGGACCGGGGAGGATGCGGGGAGGACCAGGGAGGATGCGGGGAGGATCGGGGAGGATGCGGGGAGGACCGGGGAGGATGCGGGGAGGATCGGGGAGGATGCGGGGAGGACCGGGGAGGATGCGGGGTGGACCGGGGAGGATGCGGGGGGGATCGGGGAGGATGTGGGGAGGACCGGGGAGGATGCGGGGAGGACCGGGGAGGATGCGGGGAGGACCGGGGAGGATGCGGGAAGGACCGGGGAGGATGCGGGGAGGACCGGGGAGGATCCGGGGAGGATCGGGGAGGATGCGGGGAGGACCGGGGAGGATGCGGGGAGGACCGGGGAGGATGCGGGGGGGATCGGGGAGGATGTGGGGAGGACCGGGGAGGATGCGGGGAGGACCGGGGAGGATCCGGGGAGGATCGGGGAGGATGCGGGGAGGACCGGGGAGGATGCGGGCAGGACCGGGGAGGATGCGGGAGGGATCGGGGAGGATGCGGGGAGGATCGGGGAGGAAGCGGGGAGGACCGGGGAGGATGCGGGGAGGACCGGGGAGGATGTGGGGAGGACCAGGGAGGATGCGGGGAGGACCGGGGAGGATGCGGGGAGGATCGGGGAGGATGCGGGGAGGATCGGGGAGGATGCGGGGAGGATCGGGGAGGATGCGGGGAGGATCAGGGAGGATACGGGGAGGACCGGGGAGGATGCGGGGAGGACCGGGGAGGATGCAGGAGGGATCGGGGAGGATGCGGGGAGGATCGGGGAGGATGCGGGGAGGATTGGGGAGGATCCGGGGAGGACCGGGGAGGATGCAGGGGGGACCGGGGAGGATGCGGGGAGGATCGGGGAGGATGCGAGGAGGACCGGGGAGGATGCCGGGAGGAAGCAGGGAGGATGCTGGGAGGATGCGGGGAGGTCCAGAGAGGATGCGGAGAGGACCCGGGAGGATGCGGGGATGACAGGGGAGGATGCGGGAAGGATCCGGGGAGATGCGGGGAGGACCGGGGAGGATGCGGGGAGGTTCAGAGAGGATGCGGGGAGGATCGGGGAGGATGCAGGGAGGACCGGGGAGGATGCAGGAAGGACCGGGGAGGATGCGGGGAGGACCGGGGAGGATGCGGGGAGGACCGGGGAGGATGCGGGGAGGACCAAGGAGGATGCGGGGAGGATCGGGGAGGATGCGGGGAGGACCGGGGAGGATCCGGGGAGGATCGGGGAGGATGCGGGGAGGACCGGGGAGGATGCGGGGGGGGATCGGGGAGGATGTGGGGAGGGCCGGGGAGGATGCGGGGAGGACCGGGGAGGATGCGGGGAGGACCGGGGAGGATGCGGGGAGGAGCGGGGAGGATGCGGGGAGGACCGTGGAGGATGCGGGGAGGACCGGGGAAGATGCGGGGAGGATCGGGGAGGATGCCGGGAGGACCGGGGAGGATGCGGGGAGGACCGGGGAGGATTCGGGGAGGACCGGGGAGGATGCGGGGAGGACCAGGGAGGATGCGGGGAGGACCGGGGAGGATGCGGGAAGGACCGGGGAGGATGCGGGGAGGAGGTAGAGGTAGAGGTAGAGATGACCTGACGATATTGGCCCCTTTTGGGGACCGCACGCCCCGACAGTTGGCTGGTGGTCTCCGGTCATCCAACGGCTGCGCCATGCGCGTGTCTTGGTCCGCACTGGCAGCTCGTTGTCACCGTCGCGCCGCACATCGCGCGTGGCGTGTTCGCGGCACTGTCTGTAAGGCACGCCGGGATCCGCTGCTCGGGGCTGCGCCTTGTCCCACGCTGTGTGCCGGGTGCTGGGTGTTCTTTTGTGGGTGGTGCTTGGTATGTGCCAGTGCGTTCTGGTGCATGCCTCCTTACCCTGCACAGCACTGACATGCACAACTCTGGGCGATAGTCGCTTTGTTGACTCGGCTGTATGGAAGAGTGTTTGGTCCCACGGTACTCCGTGTGTGATGACTATTTGTTGACCGGCGCAGCGCCAGACGACGCGGAGGGGCGAGTGCTGGGCAAACAGCCACTCTGGATCTTCGTTAGAGTCTATTATATATACGTGTGGATGGGCGTCGCTGGTCATGGCAGCCAAATGTGGAGCGGTGCCTGGTGTGGGGCCCAGCGGATGCGGGGAGGACCGGGGAGGATGCGGGGAGGACCTGGGAGGATGCGGGGAGGACCGCGGAGGAGGCGGGGAGGAACGGGGAGGATGCGGGGAGGATCGGGGAGGATGCGGGGAGGATCGGGGAGGATGCGGGGAGGACCGGGGAGGATGCGGGGAGGACCGGGGAGGATGCGGGGAGGACCGGGGAGGATGCGGGGAGGACCGGGGAGGATGCGGGGAGGACCGGGGAGGATGCAGGGAGGAGGCGGGGAGGAACGGGGAGGATGCGGGGAGGATCGGGGAGGATGCGGGGAGGACCGGGGAGGAAGCAGGGAGGACCGGGGAGGATGCACGGAGGACCGGGGAGGATGTGGGGAGGAACGGGGAGGATGCAGGGAGGAGCGGGGAGGATGCGGGGAGGATCGGGGAGGATGCGGGGAGGATCGGGGAGGATGCGGATGCGGGGAGGACCGGGGAGGATGCGGGGAGGATCGGGGAGGATGCGGGGAGGATCGGGGAGGATGCGGGGAGGAACGGGGAGGATGCAGGGAGGATCGGGGAGGATGCGGGGAGGATCGGGGAGGATGCGGGGAGGATCGGGGAGGATGCGGATGCGGGGAGGACCGGGGAGGATGCGGGGAGGATCGGGGAGGATGCGGGGAGGATCGGGGAGGATGCGGGGAGGATCGGGGAGGATGCGGGAAGGACGGGGGAGGATGCGGCGAGGACCGGGGAGGATGCGGCGAGGACCGGGGAGAATGCGGGGAAGATCGGGGAGGATGCGGGGAGGATCGCGGAGGATGCGGGGACGACCTGGGAGGATGCGGGGAGGATCGCGGAGGATGCGGGGAGGATCGGGGAGGATGCGGCGAGGATAGAAGAAGATGCGGGGAGGATCGGGGAGGATGCGGGGAGGACCGGGGAGGATGCAGGGAGGACCGGGGAGGATGCAGGAAGGATCGGGGAGGATGCGGGGAGGATCGGGGAGGATAGGGGAGGATGCGGGGAGGATCGGGGAGGATGCGGGGAGGATGCGGGGAGGATGCGGGGAGGATTGGGGAGGATGCGGGGAGGATCGGGGAAGATGCGGGGAGGACCGGGGAGAATGCGGCGTGGACCGGGGAGGATGCAGGGAGGACCGGGGAGGATGCACGGAGGACCGGGGAGGATGCGGGGAGGACCGGGGAGGATGCAGGGAGGAGCGGGGAGGATGCGGGAAGGATCGGCGAGGATGCGGGGAGGATCGGGGAGGCTGCGGATGCGGGGAGGACCGGGGAGGATGCGGGGAGGATCAGGGAGGATGCGGGGAGGACCGGGGAGAATGCGGGGAAGATCGGGGAGGATGCGGCGAGGACCGGGGAGAATGCGGGGAAGATCGGGGAGGATGCGGGGAGGATCGCGGAGGATGCGGGGAGGACCGGGGAGGATGCGGGGAGGATCGCAGAGGATGCGGGGAGGATCGGGGAGGATGCGGGGAGGATCGGGGAGGATGCGGGGAGTACCGGGGAGGAGGCAGGGAGGACCGGGGGGGATGCGGGGAGGATCGGGGAGGATCGGGGAGGATGCGGGTAGGATAGAAGAGGATGCGGGGAGGATCGGGGAGGATGCGGGGAGGACCGGGGAGGATGCAGGGAGGACCGGGGAGGATGCGAGAAGGATCGGGGAGGATGCGGGGAGGACCGGGGAGGATGCGGGGAGGATGCGGGGAGGATCGGGGAGGATGCGGGGAGGATGCGGGGAGGATGCGGGGAGGATGCGGGGAGGATCGGGGAGGATGCGGGGAGGACCGGGGAGGATGCGGAGGGGTTCGAGGAGGATGCGGGGAGGATCGGGGAGGATGCGGACAGGACCGGGGAGAATGCGGCGAGGACCGGGGAGGATGTAGGGAGGACCGGAGAGGATGGAGGGAGGATCGGGGAGGATGCGGGGAGGACCGTGGAGGATGCGGGGAGGATCGGGGAGGATGCGGTGAGGATGCGGGGAGAATGCGGGGAGGATCCGGGAGGATGCGGTGATGACCGGGGAGGATGAGGGGAGGATCAGGGAGGATGCGGCAAGGACCGGGGAGGATGCGGCGAGGATCGGGGAGTATGCGGGGGGGATCGGGGAGGATGCGGGGAGGATGCGGGGTGGATGCGGGGAGGATCTGGGGAGGATGCGGGGAGCACCGGGGAGGATGCAGGGAGGACCGGGGAGGATGCGGGGAGGATCAAGGAGGATGCGGAGAGGACCGGGGAGGATGCGGGGAGGATCGGGGAGGATGCGGGGAGGATCGGGGAGGATGCGGGGAGGTCCGGGGATGATGCAGGGAGGAACGGGGAGGATGCGGGGAGGACCAGAGAGGATGCGGGGAGGACCGGGGACGATGTAGGGAGGACCGGGGAGGATGTGGCGATGACCGGTGAGGATGCGGGGAGGATCGGGGAGGATGCGGGGAGGATCAGAGTGGATGCGGGAAGGATCAGAGAGGATGCGGGGAGGATGCGGGGAGGATCGGGGAGGATGCGGGGAGTATCAGAGAGGATGCGGGGAGGATCGGGGAGGATGCGGGGAGGACCGGGGAGGATGCGGGGAGGACCGGGGCGGATGCGGGGAGGACCGGGGAGGATGCGGGGAGGATCGGGGAGGATGCGGGGAAGATCAGAGAGGATGCGGGGAGGATCGGGGAGGATGCGGGGAGGACCGGGGAGGATGCGGGGAGGATCGGGGAGGATGCGGGGAGGACCGGGGAGGATGCGGGGAGGATGCGGGAAGGATCGGGGAGGATGCGGGGAGGATCGGGCAGGATGCGGGGAGGACCGGGGAGGATGCGGGGAGGACCGGGGAGGATGCGGGGGGGATCGGGGAGGATGCGGGGAGGAACCGGGCAGGATGCGGGGAGGATCGGGGAGGATGCGGGGAGGATGCGGGGAGGATGCGAGGAGGACCGGGGAGGATGCGGGGTGGACGGGGGAGGATGCAGGGAGTACTGGGCAGGATGCGGGGAGGATCGGGGAGGATGCGGGGAGGATGCGGGGAGGATGCGGGGAGGATCGGGGAGGATGCGGGGAGGATGCGGGGAGGATCGGAGAGGATGCGGGGAGGACCGGGGAGGATGTGGGGAGGATTGGAGAGGATGCGGGGAGGACCAGGGAGGATGCGGGGAGGATTGGCGAGGATGCGGGGAGGATTGGGGAGGATGCGGGGAGGATGCGGGGAGGATGCGGGGAGGATGCGGGGAGGATGCGGGGAGGACCGGGGAGGATGCGGGGAGGACCGGGGAGGATGCGGGGAGGATCGGGGAGGATGCGGAGAGGACCGTGGAGGATGCGGGGAGGACCGGGGAGGATGCGGGGAGGATCGGGGAGGATGCGGGGAGGATCGGGACGATGCGGGGAGGAGCCGGGGAGGATGCGGGGAGGACCGGGGAGAATTTGGGGAGGACCGGGAAGGATGCGGGGAGGACCGGGGAGGATGCGGGGAGGATGCGGGGAGGATCGAGGAGGAAGCGGGGAGCACTGGGGAGCATGCGGGGAGGATCGGGGAGGATGCAGGGAGGATCGGGACGATGCGGGGAGGATCGGGGAGGATGCGGGGAGGATCGGGGAGGATGTGGGGAGGACCGGGGAGGATGCGGGGAGGATCGGGGAGGATGCGGGGAGGATCGGGGAGGATGCGGGGAGGACCGGGGAGGATGCGGGGAGGACCGGGGAGGATGCGGGGAGGATCGGGGGGGATGCGGGGAGGACCGGGGAGGATCGGGGAGGACCGGGGGGGATGCGGGGAGGACCGGGGAGGATGCAGGGAGGACCGGGGAGGATGCGGGGAGGACCGGGGAGGTTTCGGGGAGGATCGGGGAGGATGCGGTAAGGATCGGGGAGGATGCGGGGAGGATTGGGGAGGATGCGGGGAGGATCGGGGATGAGGCGGGGAGGACCGGGAAGGATGCGGGGAGGACCGGGGAGGATGCGGGGAGGATCGGGGAGGATGCGGGGAGGACCGGGGAGGATGCTGGGAGGATCGGGGAGGATGCGGGGAGGACCGGAGAGGATGCGGGGAGGATCGGGGAGGATGCGGGGAGGATCGGGGAGGATGCGGGGAGGATCGGGGAGGATGCGCGGAGGACCGGGGAGGATGCTGGGAGGATCGGGGAGGATGCGGGGAGGACCGGGGAGGATGCGGGGAGGATCGGGGAGGATGCGGGGAGGACCGGGGAGGATGCGGGGAGGATCGGGGAGGATGCGGGGAGGACCGGGGAGGATGCTGGGAGGATCGGGGAGGATGCGGGGAGGACCGGGGAGGATGCGGGGAGGATCGGGGAGGATGCGGGGAGGATCGGGGAGGATGCGGGGAGGATCGGGAAGGATGCGGGGAGGACCGGGGAGTATGCACGGAGGATCAGGGAGGATGCGGGGAGGATCCGGGAGGATGTGGGAAGGATGCGGGGAGGACCGGGGAGGATGCGGGGAGGATTGGGGAGGATGCGGGGAGGACCGGGGAGGATGCGGGGACGACCGGGGAGGATGCGGGGAGGATGCGGGGATGATGCGGGGAGGATGCGGGGAGGATCGGAGAGAATGCGGGGAGGACCGGGGAGGATGCGGGGAGGATCGGGGAGGATGCGGGGAGGACCGGGGAGGATGCGGGGAGGATCGGGGAGGATGTGGGCAGGATCTGAGAGGATGCGGGGAGGATCGGGGAGGATGCGGGGAGGATGCGGGGCGGATCGGGGAGGATGCGGGGTGGATCGGGGACGATGCGGGGAGGATCAGGGAGGATGCGGGGAGGATCGGGGAGGATGCGGGGAGGATCGGGGAGGATGCCGGGAGGATGCGGAGAGGATGCGGGGAGGACCGGGGAGGATGCGGGGAGGATCGGGGAGGATGCGGGGAGGATCGGGGAAGATGCGGGGAGGAACCGGGGAGGATGCGGGGAGGAACGGGGATGATGCGGGGAGGACCGGGGAGGATGCGGGGAGGATCGGGGAGAATGCAGGGAGGACCGGGAAGGATGCGGGGAGGATAGGGGAGGATGCGGGGAGGACCGGGGAGGATCGGGGAGGATGCGGGGAGGATGCGGGGAGGATCGGGGTGGATGCGGGGTGGATCGGGGACGATGCGGGGAGGATCGGGGAGGATGCGGGGAGGATCGGGGAGGATGCGGGGAGGATCGGGGAGGATGCCGGGAGGATGCGGGGACGATGCGGGGAGGACCGGGGAGGATGCGGGGAGGACCGGGGAGGATGCGGGAAGGACCGGGGAGGATGCGGGGAGGATCGGGGAGGATGCGGGGAGGAGCGGGGAGGATGCGGGGAGGATCGCGGAGGATGCGGGGAGGATCGGGGAGGATGCTGGGAGGATTGGGGAGGATGCGGGGAGGATCGGGGAGGATGCGGGAAGGATGCGGGGAGGACCGGGGAGGATGCGGGGAGGATCGGGGAGGATGCGGGGAGGACCGGGGAGGATGCGGGGACGACCGGGGAGGATGCGGGGAGGATGCGGGGATGATGCGGGGAGGATGCGGGGAGGATCGGAGAGAATGCGGGGAGGACCGGGGAGGATGCGGGGAGGATCGGGGAGGATGCGGGGAGGACCGGGGAGGATGCGGGGAGGATCGGGGAGGATGCGGGCAGGATCGGAGAGGATGCGGGGAGGATCGGGGAGGATGCGGGGAGGATGCGGGGAGGATCGGTGAGGATGCGGGGTGGATCGGGGACGATGCGGGGAGGATCAGGCAGGATGCGGGGAGGATCGGGGAGGATGCGGGGAGGATCGGGGAGGATGCCGGGAGGATGCGGGGAGGATGCGGGGAGGACCGGGGAGGATGCGGGGAGGATCGGGGAGGATGCGGGGAGGATCGGGGAAGATGCGGGGAGGAACCGGGGAGGATGCGGGCAGGACCGGGGATGATGCGGGGAGGACCGGGGAGGATGCGGGGAGGATCGGGGAGAATGCAGGGAGGACCGGGAAGGATGCGGGGAGGATAGGGGAGGATGCGGGGAGGACCGGGGAGGATGCGGGGAGGATGCGGGGAGGACCGGGGAGGATGCGGGGAGGATCGGGGAGGATGCGGGGAGGATCGCATGGGATGCGGAGGGGGCCGGGTAGGATCGGGGGGGACCGGGGGGGATGCGGGGAGGACCGGGGAGGATCGGGGAGGATGCGGGGCGGATGCGGGGAGGACCGGGGAGGATGCGGGGAGGATCGGCGAGGATGCGGGGAGGTGCGGGGGGGATGCGGGGAGGATCGGGGAGGATGCGGAAAGGATCGGGGAGGATGCGGGGAGGATTGGGGAGGATGCGGGGACGATGCGGGGAGGATCGGGGAGGATGCCGGGAGGATCGGGGAGGATGCGGGGAGGACCGGGGAGGATGCGGGGAGGATCGGGGAGGATGCGGGGAGGACCGGGGAGGATGCGGGGAGGATCGGGGAGGATGCGGGGAGGATCGGGGAGTATGCGGGGAGGATCGGGGAGGATGCGGGGAGGATCGGGGAGGATGCGGGGAGAGGGAGGATGCGGGGAGGACCGGGGAGGATGCGGGAAGGACCGGGGAGGATGCGGGGAGGATCGGGGAGGATGCTGGGAGGAGCGGGGAGGATGCGGGGAGGATGGGGGAGGATGCGGGGAGGATCGGGGAGGATCGGGGAGGATGCGGGAAGGATGCGGGGAGGACCGGGGAGGATGCGGGGAGGATCGGGGAGGATGCGGGGAGGATCGGGGAGGATGCGGGGAAGACCTGGGAGGATGCGGGGAGGACCGGGGCTGATGCGGGGAGGATGCGGGGAGGATCGGGGAGAATGCGGGGATGATCGGGGAGGATGCGGGGAGGACGGGGGAGGATGCGGGGAGGATCGGCGGGGATGCGGGCAGGATCGGAGAGGATACGGGGAGGATCGGGGAGGATGCGGGAAGGATGCGGGGAGGATCGGGGAGGATGCGGGGAGGACCGGGGAGGATGCGGGGAGGATCGGGGAGGATGCCGGGAGGATCGGGGAGGATGCGGGGAGGATCGGGAAGGATGCGGGGAGGATCGGGGAAGATGCGGGGAGGAACCGGGGAGGATGCGGGGAGGATCTGGGAGGATGCGGGGAGGATCGGGGAGGATGCGGGGAGGATCGGGGAGGATGCGGGGAGGACCGGGGAGGATGCGGGGGGGATCGGGGAGGATGCTGGGGGGACCGGGGTGTATGCGGGGAGGATCGGGGAGGATGCGGGGAGGATCGGGGAGGATGCGGGGAGAGGGAGGATGCGGGGAGGACCGGGGAGGATGCGGGAAGGACCGGGGAGGATGCGGGGAGGATCGGGGAGGATGCTGGGAGGAGTGGGGAGGATGTGGGGAGGATCGGGGAGGATGCGGGGAGGATCGGGGAGGATCGGGGAGGATGCGGGAAGGATGCGGGGAGGACCGGGGAGGATGCGGCGAGGATCGGGGAGGATGCGGGGAGGATCGGGGAGGATGCGGGCAGGACCGGGGAGGATGCGGGGAGGACCGGGGCTGATGCGGGGAGGATGCGGGGAGGATCGGGGAGAATGCGGGGAGGATCGGGGAGGATGCGGGGAGGACCGGGGAGGATGCGGGGAGGATCGGGGAGGATGCGGGCAGGATCGGAGAGGATGCGGGGAGGATCGGGGAGGATGCGGGGAGGATGCGGGGAGGATCGGGGAGGATGCGGGGAGGACCGGGGAGGATGCGGGGAGGATCGGGCAGGATGCGGGGAGGATCGGGGAGGATGCGGGGAGGATCGGGGAGGATGACGGGAGGATCGGGGAGGATGCGGGGAGGATCGGGAAGGATGCGGGGAGGATCGGGGAAGATGCGGGGAGGAACCGGGGAGGATGCGGGGAGGACCGGGGAGGATGCGGGGAGGATCGGGGAGAATGCGGGGAGGACCGGGAATGATGCGGGGAGGATAGGGGAGGATGCGGGGAGGACCGGGGAGGATGCGGGGAGGATCGGGGAGGATGCGGGCAGGAGCAGGGAGGATGCGGGGAGGACCGGGGAGGATGCGGGGAGGACCGGGGAGGATGCGGGGAGGATCGGGGAGGATGCGGGGAGGATCGCAGGGGATGCAGAGGGGGCCGGGTAGGATCGGGGGGGACCGGGGGGGATGCGGGGAGGACCGGGGAGGATCGGGGAGGATCGGGGAGGATGCGGGGAGGTGAGGGGAGGATGCGGGGAGGATCGGGGAGGATGCGGGAAGGATCAGGGAGGATGCGGGGAGGATTGGGGAGGATGCGGGGAGGATCGGGGAGGATGCGGGGAGGATGCGGGGAGGACCGGGGAGGATGCGGGGAGGATCGGGGAGGATGCGGGGAGGATCGGGGAGGATGCGGGGAGGACCGGGGAGGATGCGGGGAGGACCGGGGAGGATGCGGGCAGGATCGGAGAGGATGCGGGGAGGATCGGGGAGGATGCGGGGAGGATGCGGGGAGGACCGGGGAGGATGCGGGGAGGATCGGGGAGGATGCCGGGAGGATCGGGGAGGATGCCGGGAGCATCGGGGAGGATGCCGGAGGGATCGGGGAGGATGCGGGGAGGACGGGGGAGGATGCGGGGAGGATCGGGGAGGATGCGGGGAGGATCGGGAAGGATGCGGGGAGGATGCGGGGAGGATCGGGGACAATGCGGGGAGGACCGGGGAGGATGCGGGGAGGATCGGGGAGGATGCGGGCAGGATCGGAGAGGATGCGTGGAGGATCGGGGAGGATGCGGGGAGGATGCGGGGAGGACCGGGGAGGATGCGGGGAGGACGGGGGAGGATGCGGGGAGGACCGGGGAGGATGCGGGGAGGATCGGGGAGGATGCCGGGAGGATCGGGGAGGATGCCGGGAGGATCGGGGAGGATGCCGGGAGGATCGGGGAGGATGCGGGGAGGACGGGGGAGGATGCGGGGAGGATCGGGGAGGATGCGGGGAGGACCGGGGAGGATCGGGAAGGATGCGGGGAGGATCCGGGAGGATGCGGGGAGGATCGGGGAGGATGCGGGGAGGATCGGGGAGGATGCGGGGAGGATCGGGGAGGATGCGGGGAGAACCGGGGATGATGCGGGGAGGACCAGGGAGGATGCGGGGAGGATCGGGGAGAATGCGGGGAGGACCAGGGAGGATGCGGGGAGGATAGGGGAGGATGCGGAGGGGACCGGGGAGGATGCGGGGAGGATTGGGGAGGAATGGGGGAGGATCGGGGAGGATGTGGGGAGGACCGGGAAGGGTGCGAGGAGGACCGGGAGGATGCAGGGAGGACCGGGGAGGATGTGGGGAGGACCGGGGAGGATGCGGGGAGGATCGGGGAGGAAGCGGGGAGGACCGGGGAGGATGCGGGGAGGACCGGGAAGGATGCGGGGAGGACCGGGGAGGATGCGGGGAGGATCGCAGGGGATGCGGAGGGGACGGGTAGGATCGGGGGGGACCGGGGGGGATACGCGGAGGACCGCGGAGGATCGGGGAGGACCGGGGAGGATCGGGGAGGATGCGGGGAGGACGGGGGAGGATGCGGGGAGGATCGGGGAGGATGCGGGGAGGATCACAGAGGATGCGGGGAGGATCGGGCAGGATGCGGGGAGGACCGGGGAGGATGCGGGGAGGACCGGGGAGGATGCGGGGAGGACCGGGGAGGATGCGGGGAGGACCGGAGAGGGTGCGGGGAGGATCGGGGAGGATGCCGGGAGGATCGGGGAGGATGCCGGGAGCATCGGGGAGGATGCCGGAGGGATCGGGGAGGATGCGGGGAGGACGGGGGAGGATGCGGGGAGGATCGGGAAGGATGCGGGGAGGATGCGGGGAGGATCGGGGACAATGCGGGGAGGACCGGGGAGGATGCGGGGAGGATCGGGGAGGATGCGGGCAGGATCGGAGAGGATGCGTGGAGGATCGGGGAGGATGCGGGGAGGATGCGGGGAGGACCGGGGAGGATGCGGGGAGGACGGGGGAGGATGCGGGGAGGACCGGGGAGGATGCGGGGAGGATCGGGGAGGATGCCGGGAGGATCGGGGAGGATGCCGGGAGGATCGGGGAGGATGCCGGGAGGATCGGGGAGGATGCGGGGAGGACGGGGGAGGATGCGGGGAGGATCGGGGAGGATGCGGGGAGGACCGGGGAGGATCGGGAAGGATGCGGGGAGGATCCGGGAGGATGCGGGGAGGATCGGGGAGGATGCGGGGAGGATCGGGGAGGATGCGGGGAGGATCGGGGAGGATGCGGGGAGAACCGGGGATGATGCGGGGAGGACCAGGGAGGATGCGGGGAGGATCGGGGAGAATGCGGGGAGGACCAGGGAGGATGCGGGGAGGATAGGGGAGGATGCGGAGGGGACCGGGGAGGATGCGGGGAGGATTGGGGAGGAATGGGGGAGGATCGGGGAGGATGTGGGGAGGACCGGGAAGGGTGCGAGGAGGACCGGGAGGATGCAGGGAGGACCGGGGAGGATGCGGGGAGGACCGGGGAGGATGCGGGGAGGATCGGGGAGGAAGCGGGGAGGACCGGGGAGGATGCGGGGAGGACCGGGAAGGATGCGGGGAGGACCGGGGAGGATGCGGGGAGGATCGCAGGGGATGCGGAGGGGACGGGTAGGATCGGGGGGGACCGGGGGGGATACGCGGAGGACCGCGGAGGATCGGGGAGGACCGGGGAGGATCGGGGAGGATGCGGGGAGGACGGG
The DNA here is from genome assembly GCA_964036045.1 of Eutreptiella sp. 'Long Island Sound 2002'. Taxonomy (NCBI): domain Eukaryota; phylum Euglenozoa; class Euglenophyceae; order Eutreptiales; family Eutreptiaceae; genus Eutreptiella; species Eutreptiella sp. 'Long Island Sound 2002'. Next base: position 24,131,477 of record OZ038403.1, read on the forward strand.
GGAGGATGCGGGGAGGATCGGGGAGGATGCGGGGAGGATCACAGAGGATGCGGGGAGGATCGGGCAGGATGCGGGGAGGACCGGGGAGGATGCGGGGAGGACCGGGGAGGATGCGGGGAGGACCGGGGAGGATGCGGGGAGGACCGGAGAGGGTGCGGGGAGGATCGGGGAGGATGCGGGGAGGACCGGGGAGGATGCGGGTGGGATCGGGGAGGATGCGGAGAGGACCGGGGAGGATGCGGGGAGGATCAGGGAGGATGCGGGGAGGACCGGGGAGGATCCGGGGAGGACCGGGGAGGATGCGGGGAGGGCCGGGGAGTATGCGGGGAGGATGCGGGGAGGACCGGGGAGGATGCGGGCAGGATCGGGGAGGATGCGGGAAGGATCGGGGAGGATGCGGGGAGGACCGGGGAGGATGCGGGGAGGACCGGGGAGGATGCGCGGAGGACCGGGGAGGATGCGGGGAGGATCAGGGAGTATGCGGGGAGGATCGGGGAGGATGCGGGGAGGATCGGGGAGGATGCGGTCAGGAGCGGGGAGGATGCGGGGAGGACCGGGGAGGATGCGGGGAGGATGCGAGGAGGACCGGCGAGGATGCGGGGAGGATCGGGGAGGATGCGGGGAGGACCGGGAGGATGCGGGGAGGATCGGGGAGGATGTGGGGAGGATCGGGGAGGATGCGGGGAGGATCGGGGAGGATGCGGGGAGGGTGCGGGAAGGATGCGGGGAGGACCGGGGAGGATGCGGTCAGGACCGGGGAGGATGCGGGGTGGATCGGGGACGATGCGGGGAGGACCGGGGAGGATGCGAGGAGGACCGGGGAGGATGCGGGGAGGATCGGGGAGGATGCGGGGAGGATCGGGGAGGATGCGGGGAGGACCGGGGAGGATCCGGGGAGGACCGGGGAGGATGCTGGGAGGACCAGGGAGGATGCGGGGAGGATGCGGGGAGGATGCGGGGAGGATGCGGGGAGGATCGGGGAGGATGCGGGGAGGACCGGGGAGGATCCCAGGAGGATCGGGGAGGATGCGGGGAGGATCGGGGAGGATGCGGGGGGGATGCGGGGAGGATGCGGGGAGGATCGGGGAGGATGGTGGAGGATGCGAGGAGGATTGGGGAGGATGCGAGGTAGATCGGGGAGGAAGCGGGGAGGATGCGGCGAGGACCGGACAGGATGCGGGGAGGACCGGGAGGATGCGGGGAGGATGCGAGGAGGATGCGGGGAGGATCGGGGAGGATGCGGGGAGGATCGGGGAGGATGCGGGGAGGATCGGGGAGGATGCGGGGGGGATTCTGGGAGGATGCGGGGAGGATGCTGGGAGGATGCGCAGACGATGCGGGGAGGACCGGGGAGGATGCGGGGAGGATCGGGGGGATGCGGTCAGGACCGAGGAGGATGCGGGGAGGATCGGGGGGGATGCAGGGAGGACCGGGGAGGATGCGGGAAGGACCGGGGAGGATGCGGGGAGGATCGGGGGGATGCGGTCAGGACCGAGAAGGATGCGGGGAGGATCGGGGAGGATGCGGGGAGGATGCGGGGAGGACCGGGGAGGATGCGGGGAGGATCGGGGAGGATGCGGGGAGGCTCGGGGAGGACCAGGGAGGATGCGAGGAGTACCGGGGAGGAATTCGGGGAGGATCGGGGAGGATGCGGGGAGGATCGGGGAGGATGCGGGGAGGACCGGAGAGGATGCGGGGAGGACCGGGAGGATGCGGGGAGGATCGGGGAGGATGTGGGGAGGATCGGGGAGGATGCGGGGAGGATCGGGGAGGATGCAGGGAGGACCGGGGAGGGTGCGGGGACGATGCGGGGAGGACCGGGGAGGATGCGGTCAGGACCGGGGAGGATGCGGGATGGATCGGGGACGATGCGGGGAGGACCGGGGAGGATGCGAGGAGGACCGGGGAGGATGCGGGGAGGATCGGGGAGGATCCGGGGAGGATCGGGGAGGATGCGGGGAGGACCGGGGAGGATGCGGGGAGGACCGGGGAGGATGCGGGGAGGACCAGGGAGGATGCGGGGAGGATGCGGGGAGGATGCGGGGAGGATCGGGGAGGATGCGGGGAGGACCGGGGAGGATGCGGGGAGGATCGGGGAGGATGCAGGGAGGACCGGGGAGGGTGCGGGGAGGATGCGGGGAGGACCGGGGAGGATGCGGTCAGGACCGGGGAGGATGCGGGATGGATCGGGGACGATGCGGGGAGGACCGGGGAGGATGCGAGGAGGACCGGGGAGGATGCGGGGAGGATCGGGGAGGATCCGGGGAGGATCGGGGAGGATGCGGGGAGGACCGGGGAGGATGCGGGGAGGACCGGGGAGGATGCGGGGAGGACCAGGAAGGATGCGGGGAGGATGCGGGGAGGATGCGGGGAGGATCGGGGAGGATGCGGGGAGGACCGGGGAGGATCCCGGGAGGATCGGGGAGGATGCGGGGGGGATCGGGGAGGATGCGAGGAGGATCGGGGAGGATGCGGGGAGGATCGGGGAGGATGCGGGGAGGACCGGGGAGTATGCGAGGAGGATTGGGGAGGATGCGAGGTAAATCGGGGAGGATGCGGGGAGGATCGGGGAAGATGCGGCGAGGACCGGACAGGATGCGGGGAGGACCGGGAGGATGCGGGGAGGATGCGAGGAGGATGCGGGGAGGATCGGGGAGGATGCGGGGAGGATCGGGGAGGATGCGGGGAGGATTGGGGAGGATGCGGGGGGGATTCTGGGAGGATGCGGGGAGGATGCTGGGAGGATGTGCGGACGATGCGGGGAGGATCGGGGGGATGCGGTCAGGGCCGAGGAGGATGCGGGGAGGATCGGGGGGGATGCGGGGAGGACCGGGGAGGATGCGGGAAGGACCGGGGAGGATCGGGGGGATGCGGTCAGGACCGAGAAGGATGCGGGGAGGATCGGGCAGGATGCGGGGAGGAACGGGGAGGACGGAGGGGGGCCGGGGAGGATGCGGGGAGGATCGGGGAGGATGCGGGGAGGATCGGGGAGGCTGCGGGGAGGACCGGGGAGGATGCGGGGAGGATCGGGGAGGATGCGAGGCGGATCGGGGAGGATGCGGGGAGAACCGGGGAGGATGCGGGGAGGATCGGGGAGGATGCGGGGAGGCTCGGGGAGGACCGGGGAGGATGCGAGGAGTACCGGGGAGGATGCGGGGAGGATCGGGGAGGATGCGGGGAGGATCGGGGAGGATGCGGGGAGCACCGGGGAGGATGCGGGGAGGATCGGGGAGGTTGCGAGGCGGATCAGGGAGGATGCGGGGAGAACCGGGGACACGTGCCGGCAACACAAGCACAAACGAAAAACCTGTCACCAAGCAGCAAAGGTCCCATAAGCGCTCCAGGGAAGCGAGTGCCCAATTGTCGGATGCGGGGAGGATCGGGGAGGATGCGGGGAGGATCGGGGAGGACCGGGGAGGATGCGGGCAGGATCGGGGAGGATACAGGGAGGATCGGGGGGGGGTGCGGGGAGGATGCGGGGAGGACTGGGGAGGATGCGGGGAGGATCGGAGAGGATGCGGCGAGGACCGGAGAGGATGCGGGGAGGACCGGGAGGATGCGGGGAGGATCGGGGAGGATGCGGGGGGGATCCGGGGAGGATGCGGGGAGGATCCGGGAGGATGCGGGGAGGATCGGGGAGGATGCGGGGAGGATGCGGAGAGGATCGGGGAGGATGCGGGGAGGACCGGGGAGGATGCGGGGGGAATGCGAGGAGGATGCGGGGAGGATAGGGGAGGATGCGGGGAGGATCGGGGAGGATGCGCGGAGGATCGAGGAGGATGCGGGGAGGAGCGGGGAGGATGCAGGGAGGACCGGTGAGGATGCGGGGAGGATCGGGGATGATGCGGGGAGGATCGGGGAGAATGCGGGGAGGATCGGGTCGGATGCGGGGAGGATCGGGGAGGATGCAGGGAGGACCGGGGAGGATGCAGGGAGGATTGGGGAGGATGCAGGGAGGATCGGGGGGATGCGGTCAGAACCGAGGACGGGGAGGAGCGGGGAGTATGCGGGGAGGAACGGGGAGGATGGAGGGGGGCCGGGGAGGATGCGGGGAGGTACGGGGAGGATGCGGGGAGGATCGGGGAGGATGCGGGCACGACCGGGGAGGATGCGGCGAGAACCGGGGAGGATGCGGGGAGGCGGCGGGGAAGATGCGGGGAGGACCGGGGAGGATGCCGGGAGGACCGGGGAGGATGCGGGGAGGATCGGGGAGGATGCGGGGAGGAACGGGGAGGATGCGGGGAGGATCGGGGAGGATGCGGGGAGGACCGGGGAGGATGCGGGGAGGACCGGGGAGGATGCGGGGAGGATGCGGGGAGGATCGGGGAGGATGCGGGGATCATCAGGGAGGATGCGGGGAGGACCGGGGATGATGCGGGAAGGACCGGGGAGGATGCGGGGAGGAACGGGGAGGATGCGGGGAGGAACGGGGAGGATGCGGGGAGGATCGGGTAGGATGCGGTCAGGAGCGGGGAGGATGCCGGGTGGACCGGGGAGGATGCGGGGAGGATGCGGGGAGGATGCGGGGAGGATGCGGGGAGGATTGGGGAGGACCGGGGAGGATGCGGGGAGGATCAAGGAGGATGCAAGGAGGATCGGGGAGGATGCGGGGAGGACCGGGGAGGATGCGGGGAGGATCGTGGAGGATGCAGGGAGGATCGGGGAGGATCCGAGGAGGATCGGGCACGACCCGGGAGGATGCGGGGAGAACCGGGGAGGATGCGGGGAGGACCGGGGAGGATGCGGGGAGGACCGGGGAGGATGCGGGGAGGACCGGTGAGGATGCGGGGAGGATGCGGGGAGGATGCGGGGAGGATCGGGGAGGATGCAGGGATGATCGGGGAGGATGCGGGGAGGACCGGGAGATGCGGGGAGGATGCGGGGAGGACCGGGGAGGATGCGGGGAGGAACGGGGAGGATGCGGGGAGGATGCAGGGAGGATGCGGGGAGGACCGGGCAGGATGCGGGGAGCATGGGGGAGGATGCGGGGAGGATCGGGGAGGATGCGGGGAGGAACGGGGAGGATGCCGGGAGGACCAAGGAGGATGCGGGGAGGATCGGGGAGGATGCGGGGACGATCGGGGAGGATGCGCGGAGGATCGGGGAGGATGCGGGGAGGATCGGGGAGGATGCGGGGAGGATCAGGGAGAATGCGGGGAGGATCGGATAGGATCGGAAAGGACCGGGGAGGATGCGGGGAGGACCGGCGAGGATGTAGGGAGGACCGCGGATGATGCGGGGAGGACCAGGGAGGATGCGGGGAGGACCGGGCAGGATGCGGGGAGGACCGAGGAGGATGCGGGGAGGATCTGGGAGGATGCGGGGAGAACCGGGGAGGATGCGGGGTCCTCCCCGCATCCTCCCCGATCCTCCCCGCATCCTCCCCGGTCCTCCCCGCATCCTCCCCGGTCCTCCCCGCATCCTCCGCTATCCTCCCCGCATCCTCCCCGGTCCTCCCCGCATTCTCCCCGATCCTCCACGCATCCTCCCCGGTCCTCCCCGCATCATAATTGGTCCTCCCCGCATCCTCCCCGATCCTCCCCGCATCCTCCCCGGTCCTCCCCGCATCCTCCCCCGTCCTCCCCGCATTCTCCCCGCATCCTCCCCGGTCCTCCCCGCATTCTCCCCGATCCTCCCCGCATCCTCCCCGCATCATCCCCGGTCCTCCCCGCATCCTCCCTGGTCCTCCCCGCATCCTCCCCGGTCCTCCCCGCATCCTCCCCGATCCTCCCCGCATCCTCCCCGATCCTCCCCGCATCCTCCCCGGTCCTCCCCGCATCCTCCCCGGTCCTCCCCGCGACCTCCCCGGTCCTCCCCGCATCATCCCCGGTCCTCCCCGCATCCTCCCCGGTTCCTCCCCGCATCCTCCCCGCATCCTCCCCGGTCCTCCCCGCATCCTCCCCGGTCCTCCCCGCATTCTCCCCGATCCTCCCCGCATCCTCCCCGGTCCTCCCCGCATCCTCCCCGGTCCTCCCCGCATCCTCCCCGGTCATCCCCGCATCCTCCCCGGTCCTCCCCGCATCCTCCGCTATCCTCCCCGCATCCTCCCCGGTCCTCCCCGCATTCTCCCCGATCCTCCCCGCATCCTCCCCGGTCCTCCCCGCATCATACCTGGTCCTCCCCGCATCCTCCCCGATCCTCCCCGCATCCTCCCCCGTCCTCCCCGCATCCTCCCCGCATCCTCCCCGGTCCTCCCCGCATTCTCCCCGATCCTCCCCGCATCCTCCCCGCATCATCCCCGGTCCTCCCCGCATCCTCCCTGGTCCTCCCCGCATCCTTCCCGGTCGTCCCCGCATCCTCCCCGGTCCTCCCCGCATCCTCCCCGGTCCTCCCCGCATCCTCCCCGGTCCTCCCCGCAACCTCCCCGGTCCTCCCCGCATCATCCCCGGTCCTCCCCGCATCCTCCCCGGTTCCTCCCCGCATCCTCCCCGTTCCTCCCCGCATCCTCCCCGGTCCTCCCCGCATCCTCCCCGGTCCTCCCCGCATTCTCCCCGATCCTCCCCGCATCCTCCCCGGTCCTCCCCGCATCCTCCCCGATCCTCTGCGCATCCTCCCCGATCCTCCCCGCATCCTCCCCGGTCCTCCCCGCTTCCTGCCCGTTGCTCCCCCATCCTCCCCGGTTCTCCCCGCATCCTCCCCGGTGATGCCCGATCCTCCTCGGATCCTCCCCGATCCTCCCTGCATCCTCCACGATCCTCCCCGCATCCTCCCCGGTCCTCCCCGCATCCTCCCCGATCCTCCTCGCATCCTCCCTGATCCTCCCCGCATCCTCCCCGGTCCTCCCCGATCCTCCCCGCATCCTCCCCGCATCTTCCCCGGTCCTCCCCGTATCCTCCCCGGTCCTCCCCGCATCCTCCCCGGTCCTCCCCGCATCCTCCCCGGTCCTCCCCGCATCCTCCCCGACCCTCCCCGCATCCTCCCCGGTCCTTCCCGCATCCTCCCTGCATCCTTGCCGCATCATCCCAGGTCCTCCCCGCATCCTCCCTAATCATCCCCGCATCCTCCCCGATCCTCCCCGCATCCTCCCCGCATCCTCCCCGCATCCTGCCCGGTCCTCCCCGCATCCTCCCCGGTCCTCCCCGCATCCTCCTCGATCCTCCTTGCATCATCCGGGGTCCTCCCTGCATCCTCCTCGGTCCTCCCCGTATCCTCCCCGGTCCTCCCCGATCCTCCCCGATCCTCCCCGCACTCTCCCTGATCCTCCCCGCATCCTCCCCGATCCTCCCCGCATCCTCCCCGATCCTCCGCGCATCCTCCCCGATCGTCCCCGCATCCTCCCCGATCCTCCCCGCATCCTCCTTGGTCCTCCCGGCATCCTCCCCGTTCCTCCCCGCATCCTCCTCGATCCTCCCTGCATCCTCCCCGGTCCTCCCCGCATCATCCCCGATCCTCCCGGCATCCTCCCCGGTCCCGGGGAGGATGCGGGGAGGACCGGGGAGGATGCGGGGAGGATCGGGGAGGATGCGGGGAGGACCGGGGAGGATGCGGGGAGGACCGGGGAGGATGCGGGGAGGAACGGGGAGGATGCGGGGAGGACCGGGGAGGATGCGGGGAGGATCGGGGAGGATGCGGGGAGGACCGGGGAGGATGCGGGGAGGACCGGCGAGGATGTAGGGAGGACCGCGGATGATGCGGGGAGGACCAGGGAGGATGCGGGGAGGACCGGGCAGGATGCGGGGAGGATCTGGGAGGATGCGGGGAGAACCGGGGAGGATGCGGGGAGGACCGGGGAGGATGCCGGGAGGATCGGGGATGATGCGGGGAGGACCGGGGAGGATGCAGGGAGGATCGAGGAGGATGCGGGGAGGAACGGGGAGGATGCCGGGAGGACCAAGGAGGATGCGGGGAGGATCGGGGAGGATGCGGGGACGATCGGGGAGGATGCGCGGAGGATCGGGGAGGATCGGGGAGGATGCGGGGAGGATCAGGGAGAGTGCGGGGAGGATCGGGGAGGATCGGGGAGGACCGGGGAGGATACGGGGAGGACCGAGGAGGATGCAGGGAGGACCCCGGATGATGCAAGGAGGATCGAGGAGGATGCGGGGAGGACCGGGGAGGATGCGGGGAGGATCAGGGAGAGTGCGGGGAGGATCGGGGAGGATCGGGGAGGACCGGGGAGGATACGGGGAGGACCGAGGAGGATGCAGGGAGGACCCCGGATGATGCAAGGAGGATCGAGGAGGATGCGGGGAGGATGCGGGGAGGATGCCGGGACGATCGAGGAGGATGCGGGGAGGATGCAGGGAGGATGCGGGAAGGACCGGGGAGGATGCGGGGAGGGTCGGGGAGGATGCGGGGAGGACCGGGGAGGATGCGGGGAGGACCGGGGAGGATGCGGGGAGGACCGGGGAGGATACGGGGAGGACCGGGGAAGATGCGGGGAGGATGCGGGGAGGATCGGGGAGGACCGGGGAGGATGCGGGGAGGATCAGGGAGGATGCGAGGAGGATCGGGGAGGATGCGGGGAGGACCGGGGAGGATGCGGGGAGGATCGTGGAGGATGCAGGGAGGATCGGGGAGGATCCGAGGAGGATCGGGCATCACCGGGGAGGATGCGGGGAGAACCGGGGAGGATGGGGGAGCAACGGGCAGGAAGCGGGGAGGACCGGGGAGGATGCGGGGAGGATCGGGGAGGATGCGCAGAGGATCGGGGAGGATGCGGGGAGGACTGGGGAGGATGCGGGGAGGACCGGGGAGGATGCGGGGAGGATCGGGGAGAATGCGGGGAGGACCGGGGAGGATGCGGGGAGGACCGGGGAGGATGCGGGGAGGAACGGGGAGGATGCGGGGAGGAACCGGGGAGGATGCGGGGAGGACCGGGGATGATGCGGGGAGGACCGGGGAGGTTGCGGGGAGGACCGGGGAGGATGCGGGGAGGACCGGGGAGGATGCGGGGAGGATCGGGGAGGATGCGGGGAGGATCGGGGAGGATGCGGGGACGACCGGGAAGGATGCGGGGAGGACCAGGGAGGATGCGGGGAGGACCGGGGATGATGCGGGGAGGATGCGGGGAGGATCGGGGAGAATGCGGGGAGGACCGGGGAGGATGCGGGGAGGATGCGGGGAGGACGGGGGAGGATGCGGGGAGGATCGGGGAGGATGCGGGGAGGACCAGGTATGATGCGGGGAGGACCGGGGAGGATGCGGGGAGGATCGGGGAGAATGCGGGGAGGACCGGGGAGGATGCGGGGAGGATAGCGGAGGATGCGGGGAGGACCGGGGAGGATGCGGGGATGACCGGGGAGGATGCGGGGAGGACCGGGGAGGATGCGGGGAGGACCGGGGAGGATGCGGGGAGGATCGGGGAGAATGCGGGGAGGACCGGGGAGGATGCGGGGAGGACCGGGGAGGATGCGGGGAGGAACGGGGAGGATGCGGGGAGGAACCGGGGAGGATGCGGGGAGGATCGGGGAGGATGCGGGGAGGACCGGGGAGGATGCGGGGAGGATCGGGGAGGATGCGGGGAGGACCGGGGAGGATGCGGGGAGGACCAGGGAGGATGCGGGGAGGACCGGGGATGATGCGGGGAGGATGCGGGGAGGATCGGGGAGAATGCGGGGAGGACCGGGGAGGATGCGGGGAGAATGCGGGGAGGACGGGGGAGGATGCGGGGAGGACCGGGGAGGATGCGGGGAGGATCGGGGAGGATGCGGGGAGGACCAGGTATGATGTGGGGAGGACCGGGGAGGATGCGTGGAGGATCGGGGAGAATGCGGGGAGGACCGGGGAGGATGCGGGGAGGATAGCGGAGGATGCGGGGAGGACCGGGGAGGATGCGGGGAGGACCGGGGAGGATGCGGGGAGGATCGGGGAGGATGCGGGGAGGACCGGGGAGGATGCGGGGAGGACCGGGGAGGATGCGGGGAGGATCGGGGAGGATGCGGGGAGGACCGGGGAGGATGCGGGGAGGACCGGGGAGGATGCGGGGAGGAACGGGGAGGATGCGGGGAGGACCGGGGAGGATGCGGGGAGGATCGGGGAGGATGCGGGGAGGACCGGGGAGGATGCGGGGAGGACCGGTGAGGATGCGGGGAGGATCAGGGAGGACGCGGGGAGAATCGGGGAGGATGCGGGGAGGACCGGGAAGGATGCGGGGAGGACCGGGGAGGATGCGGGGAGGACCGCAGGGGATGCGGAGGGGGCCGGGTAGGATCGGGGAGGACCTGGGGGGATGCGGGGAGCGACGGGGAGGATCGGGGAGGACCGGGAAGGATGCGGGGAGGATCAGGGAGGATGCGGGGAGGATCAGGGAGGATGCGGAGAGGATTAGAGAGGATGCGGGGAGGATCGGGGAGGATGCGGGGAGGACCGGGGAGGATGCGGGGCGGACCGGGGAGGATGCGGGGAGGATCGGGGAGGATGCGGGGAGGACCGGGGAGGATGCAGGGAGGATAGGGGAGGATGCGGGGAGGACCGGGGAGGATGCGGGGAGGACCGGGGAGGATGCGGGGAGGATCGGGGATGATGCGGGGAGGACCGGGGAGGATGCGGGGAGGATCGGGGAGGATGCAGGGAGGACCGGGGAGGATGCAGGGAGGATAGGGGAGGATGGGGGGAGGACGGGGGAGGATGCGGGGAGGATCGGGGAGGATGCGGGGAGGACCGGGGAGGATGCGGGGAGGATCGGGGAGGATGCGGGGAGGACTGGGGAGGATGCGGGGAGGACCAGGGAGGATGCGGGGAGGACCGGGGAGGATGCGGGGAGGGCCGGGGAGGATGCGGGGAGGATCGGGGAGGACCGGGGAGGATGCGGGGAGGATCAGAGGGGATGCGGAGAGGATCGGGCAGGATGCGGGGAGGACCGGGGAAGATGCGGGGAGGACCGGGGAGGATGCGGGGAGGACCGGGGAGGATGCGGGGAGGGCCGGGGAGGATGCGGGGAGGATCAGGGAGGATGCGGGGAGGACCGGGGAGGTTGCGTGGAGGACCGGGGAGTATGCGGGGAGGATGCGGGGATGACCGGGGAGGATGCGGGGAGGGACGGGGAGGATCGCGGAGGACCGGGAAGGATGCGGGGAGGATCAGGGAGGATGCGGGGAGGATCAGGGAGGATGCGGGGAGGACCGGGGAGGATGCGGGGCGGACCGGGGAGGATGCGGGGAGGATCGGGGAGGATGCGGGGAGGACCGGGGATGATGCGGGGAGGACCGGGGAGGATGCGGGGAGGATCGGGGAGGATGCGGGGAGGACCGGGGAGGATGCAGGGAGGATAGGGGAGGATGCGGGGAGGACCGGGGAGGATGCGGGGAGGACCGGGGAGGATGCGGGGAGGATCGGGGATGATGCGGGGAGGACCGGGGAGGATGCGGGGAGGATCGGGGAGGATGCGGGGAGGACCGGGGAGGATGCAGGGAGGATAGGGGAGGATGCGGGGAGGACCGGGGAGGATGCGGGGAGGATCGGGGAGGATGCGGGGAGGACTGGGGAGGATGCGGGGAGGACCAGGGAGGATGCGGGGAGGACCGGGGAGGATGCGGGGAGGACCGGGGAGGATGCGGGTAGGATTGGGGAGGACCGGGGAGGATGCGGGGAGGATCAGAGGGGATGCGGAGAGGATCGGGCAGGATGCGGGGAGGACCGGGGAAGATGCGGGGAGGACCGGGGAGGATGCGGGGAGGACCGGGGAGGATGCGGGGAGGGCCGGGGAGGATGCGTGGAGGACCGGGGAGTATGCGGGGAGGATGCGGGGAGGATCAGGGAGGATGCGGGGAGGACCGGGGAGGATGCGTGGAGGACCGGGGAGTATGCGGGGAGGATGCGGGGAGGACCGGGGAGGATGCGGGGAGGGACGGGGAGGATCGGGGAGGACCGGGAAGGATGCGGGGAGGATCAGGGAGGATGCGGAGAGGATTAGAGAGGATGCGGGGAGGATCGGGGAGGATGCGGGGAGGACCGGGGAGGATGCGGGGCGGACCGGGGAGGATGCGGGGAGGATCGGGGAGGATGCGGGGAGGACCGGGGATGATGCGGGGAGGACCGGGGAGGATGCGGGGAGGATCGGGGAGGATGCGGGGAGGACCGGGGAGGAGGCAGGGAGGATAGGGGAGGATGCGGGGAGGACCGGGGAGGATGCGGGGAGGACCGGGGAGGATGCGGGGAGGACCGGGGAGGATGTGGGGAGGATCGGGGAGGATGCGGGGAGGACTGGGGAGGATGCAAGGAGGGCCACGGAGGATGCGGGGAGGACCGGGGAGGATGCGGGGAGGACCGGGGAGGATGCGGGGAGGATCGGGGAGGACCGGGGAGGATGCGGGGAGGATCAGAGGGGATGCGGAGAGGATCGGGCAGGATGCGGGGAGGACCGGGGAAGATGCGGGGAGGACCGGGGAGGATGCGGGGAGGACCGGGGAGGATGCGGGGAGGGCCGGGGAGGATGCGGGGAGGATCAGGGAGGATGCGGGGAGGACCGGGGAGGATGCGCGGAGGACCGGGGAGTATGCGGGGAGGATGCGGGGAGGACCGGGGAGGATGCAGGGAGGATCAGGGAGCATGCGGGAAGGATCAGGGAGGATGCGGGGAGGACCGGGGAGGATGCGGGGAGGACCGGGGAGGATGCGGGGAGGACCGGGTAGAATCGGGGTGGACCGGGGAGGATGCGGGGAGGATTGGGGAGGATGCGGGGAGGATGCGGGGACGACCGGGGAGGATGCGGGGAAGATCGGGGAGGATGCGGGGAGGATGCGGGGAGGATGTGGGGAGGAACGGGGAGGATGCAGGGAGGATCGGGGAGGATGCGAGGAGGATCGGGGAGGATGCGGGGGGGACCGGGGAGGATGCGGGGAGGACCGGGGAGGATGCGGGGAGGATGCGGGGAGGATCGGGGAGAAGGCGGGGAGGATCAGGGAGAGGGCGGGGAGGATCGGGGAGGATGCGGGGAGGATAGCGGAGGATGCGGGGAGGACCGGGGAGGATGCGGGGAGGACCGGGGAGGATGCGGGGAGGACCGGGGAGGATGCGGGGAGGACCGGGGAGGATGCGGGGAGGACCGGGGAGGATGCGGGGAGGACCGGGGAGGATGCGGGGAGGACCGGGGAGGATGTGGGGAGGATCGGGGAGGATGCGGGGAGGACCGGGGATGATGCGGGGAGGACCGGGGAGGATGCGGGGAGGACCGGGGAGGATGCGGGGAGGACCGGGGAAGATGCCGGGAGGACCGGGGAGGATGCGAGGAGGACCGGGGAGGATGCGGGGAGGACCGGGAGGATGCTGGGACGACCGGGGAGGATGCGGGGAGGACCGGGGAGGATGCGGGGAGGACCGGGGAAGATGCCGGGAGGACCGGGGAGGATGCGAGGAGGACCGGGGAGGATGCGGGGAGGACCGGGAGGATGCTGGGACGACCGGGGAAGATGCCGGGAGGACCGGGGAGGATGCGAGGAGGACCGGGGAGGATGCGGGGAGGACCGGGAGGATGCTGGGACGACCGGGGAGGATGCGGGGAGGACCAGGGAGGATGCGGGGAGGACTGGGAAGGATGCGGGGAGGGCCGGGAAGGATGCGGGGAGGACCGGGGAGGATGCGGGGAGGACCGGGGAGGATCGGGGAGGACCGGGGAGGATGCCGGGAGGATCAGGGAGGATGCGGGGAGGATCAGGGAGGATGCGGAGAGGATCACAGAGGATGCGGGGAGGATCGGGGAGGATGCGGGGAGGACCGGGGAGGATGCGGGGAGGACCGGGGAGGATGCGGGGAGGATCGGGGAGGATGCGGGGAGGACCGGGGAGGATGCGGCGAGGACCAGGGAGGATGCAGGGAGGATAGGGGAGGATGCGGGGAGGACCGGGGAGGATGCGGGGAGGACCGGGGAGGATGCGGGGAGGATCAGGGAGGACTAGGGAGGATGCGGGGAGGACCAGGGAGGATGCGGGGAGGTCCGGGGAGGATGCGGGGAGGATCGGGGAGGAAGCAGGGAGGACCGGGGAGATTGTGGGGAGGATCAGAGAGGATGCGGAGAGGATCGGTCAGCATGCGGGGAGGACCGGGGAAGATGCGGGGAGGACCGGGGAGGATGCGGCGAGGACCGGGGAGGATGCGGGGAGGGCCGGGGAGGGTGCGGGGAGGACCGGGGAGGATGCGGGGAGAACCGGGGAGGATGCGGGGAGGACCGGGGAGGATGCGGGGAGGACCGGGGAGGATGCGTGGAGGACCGGGGAGTATGCCGGGAGGATGCGGGGAGGACCGGGGAGGATGCAGGGAGGATCGGGGAGCATGCGGGGAGGTCCGGGGAGGATGCGGGGAGGATCGGGGAGGAAGCAGGGAGGACCGGGGAGGTTGTGGGGAGGATCAGAGAGGATGCGGAGAGGATCGGTCAGCATGCGGGGAGGACCGGGGAAGATGCGGGGAGGACCGGGGAGGATGCGGCGAGGACCGGGGAGGATGCGGGGAGGGCCGGGGAGGGTGCGGGGAGGACCGGGGAGGATGCGGGGAGGACCGGGGAAGATGCCGGGAGGACCGGGGAGGATGCGAGGAGGACCGGGGAGGATGCGGGGAGGACCGGGAGGATGCTGGGACGACCGGGGAGGATGCGGGGAGGACCAGGGAGGATGCGGGGAGGATCAGGGAGGATGCGGGGAGGACTGGGAAGGATGCGGGGAGGGCCGGGAAGGATGCGGGGAGGACCGGGGAGGATCGGGGAGGACCGGGGAGGATGCCGGGAGGATCAGGGAGGATGCGGGGAGGATCAGGGAGGATGCGGAGAGGATCACAGAGGATGCGGGGAGGATCGGGGAAGATGCGGGGAGGAACCGGGGAGGATGCGGGGAGGACCGGGGATGATGCGGGGAGGACCGGGGAGGATGCGGGGAGGATCGGGGAGGATGCGGCGAGGACCAGGGAGGATGCAGGGAGGATAGGGGAGGATGCGGGGAGGACCGGGGAGGATGCGGGGAGGACCGGGGAGGATGCGGGGAGGATCAGGGAGGACTAGGGAGGATGCGGGGAGGACCAGGGAGGATGCGGGGAGGTCCGGGGAGGATGCGGGGAGGATCGGGGAGGAAGCAGGGAGGACCGGGGAGGTTGTGGGGAGGATCAGAGAGGATGCGGAGAGGATCGGTCAGCATGCGGGGAGGACCGGGGAAGATGCGGGGAGGACCGGGGAGGATGCGGCGAGGACCGGGGAGGATGCGGGGAGGGCCGGGGAGGACCGGGGAGGATGCGGGGAGAACCGGGGAGGATGCGGGGAGGACCGGGGAGGATGCGGGGAGGACCGGGGAGGATGCGTGGAGGACCGGGGAGTATGCCGGGAGGATGCGGGGAGGACCGGGGAGGATGCAGGGAGGATCGGGGAGCATGCGGGGAGGTCCGGGGAGGATCGGGGAGGAAGCAGGGAGGACCGGGGAGGTTGTGGGGAGGATCAGAGAGGATGCGGAGAGGATCGGTCAGCATGCGGGGAGGACCGGGGAAGATGCGGGGAGGACCGGGGAGGATGCGGGGAGGACCGGGGAGGATGCGGGGAGGGCCGGGGAGGGTGCGGGGAGGACCGGGGAGGATGCGGGGAGAACCGGGGAGGATGCGGGGAGGACCGGGGAGGATGCGGGGAGGACCGGGGAGGATGCGGGGAGGACCGGGTAGGATCGGGGTGGACCGGTGAGGATGCGGGGAAGATTGGGCAGGATGCGGGGAGGATGCGGTGACGACCGGGGAGGATGCGGGGAAGATCGGGGAGAATGCGGGGAGGATGCGGGGAGGATGTGGGGAGGACCGGGGAGGATGCAGGGAGGATCGGGGAGGATGCGAGGAGGATGGGGGAGGATGCGGGGAGGACCGGGGAGGATGCGGGGAGGATCGGGGAGGATGCGGGGAGGACCGGTGAGGATGCGGGGAGGATGCGGGCAGTATCGGAGACGATGCGGGGGGGATCGGGGAGGAAGCGGGGAGGATTCGTGGAGGACCGGGGCGGATGCGGGGAGGACAGGGGAGGATGCGGGGAGGATCGGGGAAGATGCGGGCAGGAACCGGGGAGGATGCGGGGAGGACCGGGGATGGTGCGGGGAGGACCGGGGAGGATGCGGGGAGGATTGGGGAGAATGCGGGGAGGACCGGGGAGGATGCGGGGAGGATAGGGGAAGATGCGGGGAGGACCGGGGAGGATGCGGGGAGGATCGGGGAGGATGCGGGGAGGATCGGGGAGGATGCGGGGAAGACCTGGGAGGATGCGGGGAGGACCAGGGAGGATGCGGGGAGGACCGGGGAGGATGCGGGGAGGACCGGGGAGGATGCGGGGAGGATCGGGGAGGATGCGGGGAGGATCAGAGAGGATGCGGGGAGGATCGGGCAGGATGCGGGGAGGATGCGGGGACGATCGGGGAGCATGCCGGGAGGATCGGGGAGGATGCGGGGAGGACCGAGGAGTATGCGGGGAGGATCGGGGAGGATGCGGGGAGGATCGTCGAAGATGCGGGCAGGAACCGGGGAGGATGCGGGGAGGACCGGGGATGATGCAGGGAGGACCGGGGAGGATGCGGGGAGGATCGGGGAGAATGCGGGGAGGACCGGGGAGGATGCGGGGAGGATAGGGGAAGATGCGGGGAGGACCGGGGAGGATGCGGGGAGGATCGGGGAGGATGCGGGGAGGATCGGGGAGGATGCGGGGAAGACCGGGGAGGATGCGGGGAGGACCAGGGAGGATGCGGGGAGGACCGGGGAGGATGCAGGGAGGACCGGGGAGGATGCGGGGAGGATCGGGGAGGATGCGGGGAGGATCAGAGAGGATGCGGGGAGGATCGGGCAGGATGCGGGGAGGACCGGGGAGGATGCGGGGAGGACCGGGGAGGATGCGGGGAGGACCGGGGAGGATGCGGGGAGGACCGGGGAGGATGCGGGGAGGACCGGGGAGGGTGCGGGGAGGATCGGGGAGGATGCGGAGAGGACCGGGGAGGATGCGGGGAGGATCGGGGAGGATGCGGGGAGGACCGGGGATGATGCGGGGAGGATCAGGGAGGATGCGGGGAGGACCGGGGAAGATGCGGGGAGGACCGGGGAGGATTCGGGGAGGATGCTGGAACGATCGGGGAGGATGCGGGGAGGACCGGGGAGGATGCAGGGAGGATCGGGGAGGATGCGGGGAGGATCGTCGAAGATGCGGGCAGGAACCGGGGAGGATGCGGGGAGGACCGGGGATGATGCAGGGAGGACCGGGGAGGATGCGGGGAGGATCGGGGAGAATGCGGGGAGGACCGGGGAGGATGCGGGGAGGATAGGGGAAGATGCGGGGAGGACCGGGGAGGATGCGGGGAGGATCGGGGAGGATGCGGGGAGGATCGGGGAGGATGCGGGGAAGACCGGGGAGGATGCGGGGAGGACCAGGGAGGATGCGGGGAGGACCGGGGAGGATGCAGGGAGGACCGGGGAGGATGCGGGGAGGATCGGGGAGGATGCGGGGAGGATCAGAGAGGATGCGGGGAGGATCGGGCAGGATGCGGGGAGGACCGGGGAGGATGCGGGGAGGACCGGGGAGGATGCGGGGAGGACCGGGGAGGATGCGGGGAGGACCGGGGAGGATGCGGGGAGGACCGGGGAGGGTGCGGGGAGGATCGGGGAGGATGCGGAGAGGACCGGGGAGGATGCGGGGAGGATCGGGGAGGATGCGGGGAGGACCGGGGATGATGCGGGCAGGATCAGGGAGGATGCGGGGAGGACCGGGGAAGATGCGGGGAGGACCGGGGAGGATTCGGGGAGGATGCTGGAACGATCGGGGAGGATGCGGGGAGGACCGGGGAGGATGCAGGGAGGATCGGGGAGGATGCGAGGAGGATCGGGGAGGATGCGGGGAGGATGCGGCAGGGACCGGGGAGGATGCGAGGAGGATCGGGGAGGATGCGGGGAGGACCGGGGAGGATGCGGGGAGGACCGGGGAGGGTGCGGGGAGGATCGGGGAGGATGCGGAGAGGATGCGGGGAGAATGCGGGGAGGACCGGGGAGGATGCGGGGAGGATCGGGGAGAATGCGGGGAGGATGCGGGGAGGATGTGGGGAGGACCGGGGAGGATGCAGGGAGGATCGGGGAGGATGCGAGGAGGATGGGGGAGGATGCGGGGAGGACCGGGGAGGATGCGGGGAGGATCGGGGAGGATGCGGGGAGGACCGGTGAGGATGCGGGGAGGATGCGGGCAGGATCGGAGACGATGCGGGGAGGATCGGGGAGGAAGCGGGGAGGATTCGGGGAGGACCGGGGCGGATGCGGGGAGGACAGGGGAGGATGCGGGGAGGACCGGGGAGGATGCGGGGAGGATGCGGGGAGGATCGGGGAAGATGCGGGCAGGAACCGGGGAGGATGCGGGGAGGACCGGGGATGGTGCGGGGAGGACCGGGGAGGATGCGGGGAGGATCGGGGAGAATGCGGGGAGGACCGGGGAGGATGCGGGGAGGATAGGGGAAGATGCGGGGAGGACCGGGGAGGATGCGGGGAGGATCGGGGAGGATGCGGGGAGGATCGGGGAGGATGCGGGGAAGACCTGGGAGGATGCGGGGAGGACCAGGGAGGATGCGGGGAGGACCGGGGAGGATGCGGGGAGGACCGGGGAGGATGCGGGGAGGATCGGGGAGGATGCGGGGAGGATCAGAGAGGATGCGGGGAGGATCGGGCAGGATGCGGGGAGGATGCGGGGACGATCGGGGAGCATGCCGGGAGGATCGGGGAGGATGCGGGGAGGACCGAGGAGTATGCGGGGAGGATCGGGGAGGATGCGGGGAGGATCGTCGAAGATGCGGGCAGGAACCGGGGAGGATGCGGGGAGGACCGGGGATGATGCGGGGAGGACCGGGGAGGATGCGGGGAGGATCGGGGAGAATGCGGGGAGGACCGGGGAGGATGCGGGGAGGATAGGGGAAGATGCGGGGAGGACCGGGGAGGATGCGGGGAGGACCGGGGAGGATGCGGGGAGGATCGGGGAGGATGCGGGGAAGACCGGGGAGGATGCGGGGAGGACCAGGGAGGATGCGGGGAGGACCGGGGAGGATGCAGGGAGGACCGGGGAGGATGCGGGGAGGATCGGGGAGGATGCGGGGAGGATCAGAGAGGATGCGGGGAGGATCGGGCAGGATGCGGGGAGGACCGGGGAGGATGCGGGGAGGACCGGGGAGGATGCGAGGAGGACCGGGGAGGATGCGGGGAGGACCGGGGAGGATGCGGGGAGGACCGGGGAGGGTGCGGGGAGGATCGGGGATGATGCGGAGAGGACCGGGGAGGATGCGGGGAGGATCGGGGAGGATGCGGGGAGGACCGGGGAGGATGCGGGGAGGATCAGGGAGGATGCGGGGAGGACCGGGGAGGATGCGGGGAGGACCGGGGAGGATTCGGGCAGGATGCTGGAAGGATCGGGGAGGATGCGGGGAGGACCGGGGAGGATGCAGGGAGGATCGGGGAGGATGCGAGGAGGATCGGGGAGGATGCGGGGAGGATGCGCCGGGACCGGGCAGGATGCGAGGAGGATCGGGGAGGATGCGGGGACGACCGGGGAGGATGCGGGGAGGATTGGGGAGGATGCGGGGAGGACCGCGGATGATGCGGGGAGGATGCGGGGAGAATGCGGGGAGGACCGGGGAGGATGCGGGGAGGATCGGGGAGGATGCGGGGAGGACCGGTGAGGATGCGGGGAGGACCGGGGAGGATGCGGGGAGGATCGGGGAGGATGCGGGGAGGATCGGGGAGGGTGCGGGGAGGACCGGGGAGGATGCCGGGAGGATCGGGGAGAATGCGGGGAGGAACCTCGGAGGATGCGGGGAGGACCGGGCATGATGCGGGGAGGACCGGGGAGGATGCGGGGAGGACCGGAGAGGATGCGGGGAGGACCGGGGAGGATGCGGGGAGGATCGGGGAGGATGCAGGCAGGATCAGGGAGGATGCGGGGAGGACCGGGGAGGATGTGGGGAGGATCGGGGAGGATGCGGGGAGGACCGGGGAGGATGCGGGGAGGATGCGGGGAGGATCGGAGAGAATGCGGGGAGGACCGGGGAGGATGCGGGGAGGATCGGGGAGGATGCGGGGAGGATGCGGGGAGCATGGGGGAGGATGCGGGGAGGACCATGGAGGATGCGGGGAGGATCGGGGAGGATGCGGGGAGGACCGGGGAGGATCCCGGGAGGATCGGGGAGAATGCGGGGAGGAACCCGGGAGGATGCGGGGAGGACCGGGCATGATGCGGGGAGGATAGGGGAGGATGCGGGGAGGACCGGGGAGGATGCGGGGAGGACCGGGGAAGATGCGAGGAGGATCGGGGAGGATGCAGGCAGGATCGGGGAGGATGCGGGGAGGATCAGGGAGGATGCGGGGAGGATGCGGGGAGGACCGGGGAGGATGCGGGGAGGACGGGGGAGGATGCGGGGAGGACCGGGGAGGATGCGGGGAGGATCGGGGAGGATGCGGGGAGGATCGGGGAGGATGCGGGGAGGACCGGGGAGGATGCCGGGAGGATCGGGGAGGATGCGGGGAGGACCGGGGAGGATGCGGGGAGGATCGGGGAGGATGCGGGGAGGATCGGGGAGGATGCGGCACGAACCGGCGAGGATGCGGGGAGGACCGGGGATGATGCGGGGAGGACCGGGGAGGATGCGGGGAGGACCGGGGAGAATGCGGGGAGGATCGGGGAGGATGCGGGGAGGATCGGGGAGGATGCGGGGAGGATCGGGGAGGATGCAGGGAGGACCGCGGAGGATGCGGGGTGGACCAGGGAGGATGCGGCGAGGACCGCGGATGATGCGGGGAGGATGCGGGGAGAATCGGGGCGAATGCGGGGAGGACCGGAGAGGATGCCCGGAGGGTGCGGGGAGGACGGGGGAGGATGCGGGGAGGACCGGGGAGGATGCGGGGAGGATCGGGGAGGATGCGGGCAGGACCAGGTATGATGCGGGGAGGACACGGGAGGATGCGGGGAGGATCGGGGAGAATGCGGGGAGGACCGGGGAGGATGCGGGGAGGACCGGGGAGGATGCGGGGAGGAACGGGCAGGATGCGGGGAGGACCGGGGAGGATGCGGAGAGGACCGGTGAGGTTGTGGGGAGGACCGGGGAGGATGCGTGGAGGACCGGGGAGGATGCGGGGAGGATCAGGGAGGATGCGGGGAGGACCGGGGAGGATGCCGGGAGGATCGGGGAGGATGCGGGGTGGACCGGGGAGGATGCGGGGAGGACCGGGGGGTATGCGGGGAGGATCGGGGAGGATGCGGGACGAACCGGCGAGGATGCGGGGAGGACCGGGGAGGATGCGGGGAGGACCGGGGAGGATGCGGGGACGCCCGGGGAGGATGCGGGGAGGATCGGGGAGGATGCGGAGAGGATCGGGGATGATGCGGGGAGGACCGGGGAGGATGCGGGGAGGACCAGGGAGAATGCGGGGAGGACCGGGGATGATGCGGGGAGGATGCGGGGAGGATCGGGGCGAATGCGGGGAGGACCGGAGAGGACGCGCGGAGGATGCGGGGAGGACGGGGGAGGATGCGGGGAGGACCGGGGAGGATGCGGGGAGGATCGGGGAGGACGCGGGGAGGACCAGGTATGATGCGGGGAGGATCGGGGAGGATGCGGGGAGGATCGGGGAGGATGCGGGGAGGACCGGGGAGGATGCGGGGAGGACCGGGAAGGATGCGGGGAGGACCGGGCAGGATGCGGGGAGGACCGGGGAGGATGCGGGGAGGAACGGGGAGGATGCGGGGAGGACCGGGGAGGATGCGGGGAGGACCGGGGAGGACCGGGGAGGATGCGGGGAGGACCGGGGAGGATGCGGGGAGGATCAGGGAGGATGCGGGGAGGACCGGGGAGGATGCGGGGAGGGCTGGCAAGGATGCGGGGAGGAACGGGTAGGATCGGGGAGGACCGGGGGGGATGCGGGGAGGGACGGGGAGGATCGGGGAGGACCGGGGAGGATGCGGGGAGGATCAGGGAGGATGCGGGGAGGATCAGGGAGGATGCGGGGAGGATCAGAGAGGATGCGGGGAGGATCGGGGAGGATGCGGGGAGGACCGGGGAGGATGCGAGGGGGAGCGGGGAGGATACGGGGAGGATCGGGGAGGATGCGGGGAGGATCGGGGGGGATGCGGGGATGAACCGGGGAGGATGCGGGGAGGACCGGGGATGATGCGGGGAGGACCGGGGAGGATGCGGGGAGGATCGGGGAGGATGCGGGGAGGACCTGGGGGGATGCGGGGAGGATAGGGGAGGATGCGGGGAGGACCGGGGAGGATGCGGGGAGGACCGGGGAGGATGCGGGGAGGATCGGGGAGGATGCGGGGAGGACCGGGGAGGATGCGGGGAGGACCAGGGAGGATGCGGGGAGGACCGGGGAGGATGCGGGGAGGACCGGGGAGGATGTGGGGAGGATCGGGGACGATGCGGGGAGGATCGGGGAGGATGCGGGGAGGATGCGGGGAGGATCATAGAGGATGCAGGGAGGACCGCAGAGGATGCGGGGAGGACCGGGGAGGATGCGGGGAGGACCGGGGAGGATGCGGGGAGGATCTGAGAAGATGCGGGGAGGATCGGGGAGGATGCGGGGAGGACCGGGGAGGATCCGGGGAGGACCGGGGAGGATGCGGGGAGGACCGGGGAGGATGCGCGGAGGACCGCGGAGGATGCGGGGAGGATCGGGGAGGATGCGGGGAAGATCGGGGAGGATCAGAGAGGATGCGGGGAGGATTGGGGAGGACCGGGGAGGATGCGGGCAGGACCGGGGAGGATGCGGGGAGGCCCGGGGAGGATGCGGGGAGGATCGGGGAGGATGCGCGGAGGACCGGGGAGGATGCGGGGAGGACCGGGGAGGATGCGGGGAGGACCGGGGAGGATGCGGGGAGGACCGGGGAGGATGCGGGGAGGACCGGGAAGAATGCGGGCAGGATCGGGGAGGATGCGGGGAGGATCGGGGAGGATGCGGGGAGGATCGGAGAGGAGGCGGGGAGGACCGAGGAGGATGCGGGGAGGACCGGACAGGATGCGGGGAGGACTGGGGAGGATGCGAGGAGGACCGGGGAGGATGCGGGGAGGATCGGGGAGGATGCGGGGAGGACCGGGGAGGAGGCGGGGAGGACCGGGGAGGATGCGGGAGGACCGGGGAGGATGCGGGGAGGACCAGGGAGGATGCGGCGAGGAACGGGGAGGATGCGCAGAGGACCGGGGAGGATGCGGGGAGGACCGGGGAGGATGCGGCGAGGACCGGGGAGGATGCGGGGAGGACAGGGGAGGATGCGGGGAGGACCGGGGAGGATGCGGGGAGGATCAGGGAGGATGCGGGGAGGACCGGGGAGGATGCGGGGAGGACCGGGGAGGATGCGGGGAGGATTGGGGAGGATGCGGGCAGGATCGGGGAGGATGCGGGGAGGATCGGGGAGGATGTGGGGAGGATCGGGGAGGATGCGGGGAGGACCGGGGAGGAAGCGGGGAGGATCGGGGAGGATGCAGGGAGGATCTGGGAGGATGCGGGGAGGACCGGGGAGGAAGCGGGGACGATCGGGGAGGATGCGGGGAGGATCGGGGAGGATGCGGGGAGGAACGGCGAAGATGCGGGGAGGATCGGGGAGGATGCAGGGAGAACCTGGGAGGATGCGGGGAGGACCTGGGAGGATGCAGGGAGGACCGGGGAGGATGCGGGGAGGACGTGGGAGGATGCGGGGAGGACCGGAGAGGATGCGGGGAGGATTCGGGAGGATGCGGGGAGGACCGGGGAGGATGCGGGGAGGATCGCAGAGGATGCGGGGAGTACCGGGGAGGGAGCGGGGAGGATCAGGAATGATGCGGGGAGGATCTGGGAGGATGCGGGGAGGATCGGGGAAGATGCGGGGAGGACCGGCGAAGATGCGGGGAGGATTGGAGAGGATGCGGGGGGGGACCGGGGAGGATGCGAGGAAAGCTGGGGAGCATGCGGGGCGGATCACGGAGGATGCGGGGCGGATGCGGGGAGGATGCGGGGAGGATGTGGGGAGGATGCGGCGAGGATGCGGGGAGGATGCGGGGAGGATGCGGGGAGGATCTGGGAGGACCGGGGAAGATGCGGGGAGCATCGGGGAGGATGCGGGGAGGACCGCCGAGGATGCGGGGAGGATCGGGGAGGATGCGGGGAGGACCGGGCAGGATGCGGGGAGGACTGGGGAGGATGCGAGGAGGACCGGGGAGGATGCGGGGAGGATCGGGGAGGATGCGGGGAGGACCGGGGAGGAGGCGGGGAGGACCGGGGAGGATGCGGGAGGACCGGGGAGGATGCGGGGAGGACCGAGGAGGATGCGGGGAGGACCGGGCAGGATGCGGGGAGGACTGGGGAGGATGCGGGGAGGACCGGGGAGGATGCGGGGAGGATCGGGGAGGATGCGGGGAGGACCGGGGAGGAGGCGGGGAGGACCGGGGAGGATGCGGGAGGACCGGGGAGGATGCGGGGAGGACCGGGGAGGATGCGGCGAGGAACGGGGAGGATGCGCAGAGGACCGGGGAGGATGCGGGGAGGACCGGGGAGGATGCGGCGAGGACCGGGGAGGATGCGGGGAGGACAGGGGAGGATGCGGGGAGGACCGGGGAGGATGCGGGGAGGATCAGGGAGGATGCGGGGAGGACCGGGGAGGATGCGGGGAGGACCGGGGAGGATGCGGGGAGGATTGGGGAGGATGCGGGCAGGATCGGGGAGGATGCGGGGAGGATCGGGGAGGATGCGGGGAGGATCGGGGAGGATGCGGGGAGGACCGGGGAGGAAGCGGGGAGGATCGGGGAGGATGCGGGGAGGATCTGGGAGGATGCGGGGAGGACCGGGGGAGGAAGCGGGGACGATCGGGGAGGATGCGGGGAGGATCGGGGAGGATGCGGGGAGGAACGGCGAAGATGCGGGGAGGATCGGGGAGGATGCAGGGAGAACCAGGGAGGATGCGGGGAGGACCTGGGAGGATGCAGGGAGGACCGGGGAGGATGCGGGGAGGACGTGGGAGGATGCGGGGAGGACCGGAGAGGATGCGGGGAGGATTGGGGAGGATGCGGGGAGGACCGGGGAGGATGCGGGGAGGACCGGGGAGGGAGCGGGGAGGATCGGGAAGGATGCGGGGAGGATCCGGGAGGATGCGGGGAGGATCGGGGAAGATGCGGGGAGGACCGGCGAAGATGCGGGGAGGATTGGAGAGGATGCGGGGGGGGACCGGGGAGGATGCGGGGAGGATCGCAGAGGATGCGGGGAGTACCGGGGAGGGAGCGGGGAGGATCGGGAAGGATGCGGGGAGGATCCGGGAGGATGCGGGGAGGATCGGGGAAGATGCGGGGAGGACCGGCGAAGATGCGGGGAGGATTGGAGAGGATGCGGGGGGGGACCGGGGAGGATGCGGGGAAAGCTGGGGAGGATGCGGGGCGGATCACGGAGGATGCGGGGCGGATGCGGGGAGGATGCGGGGAGGATGCGGGGAGGATGCGGCGAGGATGCGGGGAGGATGCGGGGAGGATGCGGGGAGGATCTGGGAGGACCGGGGAGGATGCGGGGAGGACCGCCGAGGATGCGGGGAGGATCGGGGAGGATGCGGAGAGGATCGGGGAGGATGCGGGGAAGACCGGGGAGGATGCGGGGAGGATCGGGGAGGATGTGGGGAGGACCGGGGAGGAAGCGGGGAGGATCGGGGAGGATGCGGGA
This sequence comes from Eutreptiella sp. 'Long Island Sound 2002', assembly GCA_964036045.1. Taxonomy (NCBI): domain Eukaryota; phylum Euglenozoa; class Euglenophyceae; order Eutreptiales; family Eutreptiaceae; genus Eutreptiella; species Eutreptiella sp. 'Long Island Sound 2002'. The sequence continues at coordinate 24,157,055 of OZ038403.1, forward strand.
AGGATTTGGGAGGATGCGGGGAGGACCGGGGAGGAAGCGGGGAGGATCGGGGAGGATGCGGGGAGGACCGGGGAGGATGCGGGGAGGATCGGGTAGGATGCGGGGAGAACCGGGGAGGATGCGGGGAGGAAAGGAGGATGCGGGGCGGATCGGGGAGAATGCGGCGAGGATGCGGCGAGGCTGCGGCGAGGATGCGGGGAGGATGCGGGGAGGATCGGGGAGGACCGGGGAGGATGCGGGGAGCATTGGGGAGGACCGGGGAGGATGCGGGGAGGATCGGGGAGGATGTGGAGAGGATCGGGGAGGATGCGGGGAGGACCGGAGAGGATGCAGGGAGGACCGCAGAAGATGCGGGGAGGATCGGGGAGGATGCGGAGAGGATCGGGGAGGATGCGGGGAGGACCGGGGAGGATGCGGGGAGGAGCGGGGAGGATGCGGGGAGGACCAGGGAGGACGCGGGGAGGACCGGGGAGGATGCGGGGAGGCTCGGGGAGGATGCGGGGAGGACCGGGGAGGATGCCGGGAGGACTGGGGAGGATGCGGGGAGGACCGGAGAGGATGCGGGGAGGACTAGGGAGGATGCGGGGTGGATCGGGGGGGATGCGGGGAGGACCGGGGAGGATGTGGGGAGGATCCGGGAGGATGCGGGGAGGACCGGGGAGGAAGCGGGGAGGATCGGGGAGGATGCGGGGAGGATCTGGGAGGATGCGGGGAGGACCGGGGAGGAAGCGGGGACGATCGGGGAGGATGCGGGGAGGATCGGGGAGGATGCGGGGAGGAACGGCGAAGATGCGGGGAGGATCGGGGAGGATGCAGGGAGAACCTGGGAGGATGCGGGGAGGACCTGGGAGGATGCAGGGAGGACCGGGGAGGATGCGGGGAGGACGTGGGAGGATGCGGGGAGGACCGGAGAGGATGCGGGGAGGATTGGGGAGGATGCGGGGAGGACCGGGGAGGATGCGGGGAGGACCGGGGAGGATGCGGGGAGGATCGCAGAGGATGCGGGGAGTACCGGGGAGGGAGCGGGGAGGATCGGGAAGGATGCGGGGAGGATCTGGGAGGATGCGGGGAGGATCGGGGAAGATGCGGGGAGGACCGGCGAAGATGCGGGGAGGATTGGAGAGGATGCGGGGGGGGACCGGGGAGGATGCGGGGAAAGCTGGGGAGGATGCGGGGCGGATCACGGAGGATGCGGGGCGGATGCGGGGAGGATGCGGGGAGGATGTGGGGAGGATGCGGCGAGGATGCGGGGAGGATGCGGGGAGGATGCGGGGAGGATCTGGGAGGACCGGGGAAGATGCGGGGAGCATCGGGGAGGATGCGGGGAGGACCGCCGAGGATGCGGGGAGGATCGGGGAGGATGCGGGGAGGACCGGGCAGGATGCGGGGAGGACTGGGGAGGATGCGAGGAGGACCGGGGAGGATGCGGGGAGGATCGGGGAGGATGCGGGGAGGACCGGGGAGGAGGCGGGGAGGACCGGGGAGGATGCGGGAGGACCGGGGAGGATGCGGGGAGGACCGGGGAGGACGCGGCGAGGAACGGGGAGGATGCGCAGAGGACCGGGCAGGATGCGGGGAGGACCGGGGAGGATGCGGCGAGGACCGGGGAGGATGCGGGGAGGACAGGGGAGGATGCGGGGAGGACCGGGGAGGATGCGGGGAGGATCAGGGAGGATGCGGGGAGGACCGGGGAGGATGCGGGGAGGACCGGGGAGGATGCGGGGAGGATTGGGGAGGATGCGGGCAGGATCGGGGAGGATGCGGGGAGGACCGGGGAGGATGCGGGGAGGATCGGGGAGGATGCGGGGAGGAACGGCGAAGATGCGGGGAGGATCGGGGAGGATGCAGGGAGAACCTGGGAGGATGCGGGGAGGACCTGGGAGGATGCGGGGAGGACCGGGGAGGATGCGGGGAGGACGTGGGAGGATGCGGGGAGGACCGGAGAGGATGCGGGGAGGATTGGGGAGGATGCGGGGAGGAGCGGGGAGGATGCGGGGAGGACCGGGGAGGATGCGGGGAGGATCGCAGAGGATGCGGGGAGTACCGGGGAGGGAGCGGGGAGGATCGGGAAGGATGCGGGGAGGATCTGGGAGGATGCGGGGAGGATCGGGGAAGATGCGGGGGGGACCGGCGAAGATGCGGGGAGGATTGGAGAGGATGCGGGGGGGGACCGGGGAGGATGCGGGGAAAGCTGGGGAGGATGCGGGGCGGATCACGGAGGATGCGGGGCGGATGCGGGGAGGATGCGGGGAGGATGCGGGGAGGATGCGGCGAGGATGCGGGGAGGATGCGGGGAGGATGCGGGGAGGATCTGGGAGGACCGGGGAGGATGCGGGGAGGACCGCCAAGGATGCGGGGAGGATCGGGGAGGATGCGGAGAGGATCGGGGAGGATGCGGGGAAGACCGGGGAGGATGCGGGGAGGACCGGCGAGGATGCGGGGAGGACCGGGGAGGACGCGGGGATGACCGGGGAGGATGTGGGGAGGACCGGGGAGGAAGCGGGGAGGATCGGGGAGGATGCGGGGAGGATTTGGGAGGATGCGGGGAGGACCGGGGAGGATGCGGGGAGGATCGGAGAGGATGCGGGGAGGACCGGCGAAGATGCGGGGAGGATCGGGTAGGATGCGGGGAGAACCGGGGAGGATGCGGGGAGGACCTGGGAGGATGCGGGGAGGAAAGGAGGATGCGGGGCGGATCGGGGAGAATGCGGGGAGGATGCGGCGAGGATGCGGCGAGGATGCGGCGAGGATGCGGGGAGGATGCGGGGAGGATGGGGGAGGACCGGGGAGGATGCGGGGAGCATTGGGGAGGACCGGGGAGGATGCGGGGAGGATCGGGGAGGATGTGGAGAGGATCGGGGAGGATGCGGGGAGGACCGGGGAGGATGCAGGGAGGACCGCAGAAGATGCGGGGAGGATCGGGGAGGATGCGGAGAGGATCGGGGAGGATGCGGGGAGGACCGGGGAGGATGCGGGGCGGAGCGGGGAGGATGCGGGGAGGACCGGGGAGGACGCGGGGAGGACCGGGGAGGATGCGGGGAGGCTCGGGGAGGATGCGGGGAGGACCGGGGAGGATGCCGGGAGGACTGGGGAGGATGCGGGGAGGACCGGAGAGGATGCGGGGAGGACTGGGGAGGATGCGGGGAGGACCGGGGGGGATGCGGGGAGGACCGGGGAGGATGTGGGGAGGATCCGGGAGGATGCGGGGAGGATCGGGGAGGACTGGGGAGGATGCAGGGAGGACCGAATAGGATGCGGGGAGGACCAGGGAGGATGCGGGGAGGACCAGGGAGGATGCGGGGAGGACCGGGGAGGATGCGGGGAGGACCGGAGAGGATGCGGGGAGGACTGGGGAGGATGCGGGGAGGATCTGGGAGGATGCGGGGAGGATCGGGGACGATGCGGGGAGGACCGGGGAGGATGCGGGGAGGACCGGGGAGGATGCAAGGAGGACCGGAGAGGATGCGGGGAGGACCGGGGAGGATGTGGGGAGGACCGGGGAGGATGCGGGGAGGACCGGGGATGATGCGGGGAGGACCGGGGAGGATGCGGGGAGGATCAAGGGGGATGCCGGGGAGGATCGGGGAGGATGCGGGGAGGACCGTGGAGGATGCGGGGAGGATCGGGGAGGATGCGGGGAGGATCTGGGAGGATGCCGGGAGGACCGGGGAGGATGCGGGGAGAACCGGGGGGGATGCGGGGAGGACTGGGGAGGATGCGGGGAGGATCGGGGCGGACTGGGGAGGATGCGGGGAGGACCGGGGAGGATGCGGGGAGGACTGGGGAGGAAGCGGGGAGGACCGGGGAGGATATGGGAAGGAGCGGGGAGGATGCGGGGAGGATCGGGGAGGATGCAGGGAGGATCGGGGAGGAATGGGGAGGATACAGAGAGGACCGGGGAGGATGCGGGGAGGATCGGGGAGGATGCGGGGAGGATCGGAAAGGATGCCGGGAGGACCGGGCAGCATGCGGGGAGAACCGGGGGGGATGCGGGGAGGACTGGGGAAGATGCGGGGAGGATCACGGAGGATGCGGGGCGGATCGGGGAGGATGCGGCGAGGATGCGGCGAGGGTACGGGGAGGATGTGGGGAGGACCGGGGAGGATGCGGGGAGGACCGGGGAGGATGCGGGGAGGACTGGAGAGGATGCGGGGAGGACCGGGGAGGATGCAGGGAGGACCGGGGAGGATGTGGCGAGGATCGGGGAGGATGCAGGGAGGATCGGGGAGGATGCGGGGAGGACCGGGGAGGATGTGGGGAGGACCGGGGAGGATGCGGGGAGGACCGGGGAGGATGCGAAGAGTACCGTGGAGGATGCGGGGAGGACCGGGGAGGATGCAGGGAGGACCGGGGAGGATATGGGGAGGACCGGGGAGGATGCGGGGAGGATCGGGGAGGATGCGGGGAGGATCGGGGAGGACTGGGGAGGATGCGGGGAGGACCGGGGAGGATGCGGGGAGGATGCGGGGAGGACCAGGGAGGATATGGGAAGGAGCGGGGAGGATGCGGGGAGGATCGGGGAGGATGCGGGGAGGATCGGGGAGGACTGGGGAGGATGCGGGAAGGAACGGGGAGGATGCGGGGAGGATCGGGAAGGATGCCGGCAGGACCGGGCAGGATGCGGGGAGAACCGGGGGGGATGCGGGGAGGACTGGGGAAGATGCGGGGAGGATCACGGAGGATGCGGGGCGGATCGGGGAGGATGCGGCGAGGATCAGGCGAGGGTACGGGGAGGATCGGGGAGGATGCGGGGAGGACCGGGGAGGATGCGGGGAGGACCGGGGAGGATGCGGGGAGGACTGGGGAGGATGCGGGGAGGATCGGGGAGGATGCGGGGAGGACCGGGGAGGATGTGGCGAGGATCGGGGAGGATGCGGGGAGGATCGGGGAGGATGCGGGGAGGACCGGGGAGGATGCGGGGAGGACCGGGGAGGATGCGGGGAGGACCGGGGAGGATATGGGAAGGATCGGGGAGGATGCGGGGAGGATCGGGGAGGATGCAGGGAGGACCGGGGAGGATGCGGGGAGGACCGGGGAGGATGCGGGGAGGACCGGGGAGGATGTGGCGAGGATCAGGGAGGATGCGGGGAGGATCGGGGAGGATGCGGGGAGGACCGGGGAGGATGCGGGGAGGACCGGGGAGGATGCGGGGAGGACCGGGGAGGATATGGGAAGGAGCGGGGAGGATGCGGGGAGGATCGGGGAGGATGCAGGGAGGATCGGGGAGGACTGGGGAGGATACAGAGAGGACCGGGGAGGATGCGGGGAGGATCAGGGAGGATGCGGGGAGGATCGGAAAGGATGCCGGGAGGACCGGGCAGCATGCGGGGAGGATGCGGCGAGGGTACGGGGAGGATCGGGGAGGATGCGGGGAGGACCGGGGAGGATGCGGGGAGGACCGGGGAGGATGCGGGGAGGACTGGGGAGGATGCGGGGCGGACCGGGGACGATGTGGGGAGGACCGGGGAGGATGTGGCGAGGATCGGGGAGGATGCGGGGAGGATCGGGGAGGATGCGGGGAGGACCGGGGAGGATGCGGGGAGGACCGGGGAGGATGCGAAGAGTACCGGGGAGGATGCGGGGAGGACCGGGGAGGATGCGGGGAGGACCGGGGAGGATATGGGGAGGACCGGGGAGGATGCGGGGAGGATCGGGGAGGATGCGGGGAGGAACGGGGAGGACTGGGGAGGATGCGGGCCGGACCGGGGAGGATGCGGGGAGGACTGGGGAGGATGCGGGGAGGACCGGGGAGGATATGGGAAGGAGCGGGGAGCAGACCTGTGGTTATAGCCGTGCGGTCTAATGAGGTGCAAGCGTGCGCAGCCGTGCAGAGGTTATGGTTGCAAGCGTGCGTAGCCGTGCGGCCCTGATGTGCGCAACCGTGCGCGAAGCATCAGCCGCAATTGGCAGTTTATGAAGTTCGGTTGCGCCGTGATGGATGGGATACATTACAATCTGTGAGACTTCTTACTCCGGATGACATGGCTGACATGAACATACTCCCTGGACATCGCCGTTTGTTGGTGGACGCGTTGAAGGATTTGTAATGACTGGTGCTCGGCCTGGTGGGGCGCTAACGTACAAATGTTAGCCCGGAACTGACCAGGGGGCTCGGTAAACAAACAGTACCCTGAAACAGAAATACCACCAGCACCAGTAAGGCAACCGTGCGCGACCGTGCGAAGGAATCAGGCGCAAGCGTGCGTAACCGTGCGGCCCCAATGTGCGCAACCGTGCGTAACCGTGCGCGCACGGCTATAACCACAGGTCTGGCGGGGAGGATGCGGGGAGGATCGGGGAGGATGCGGGGAGGATCGGGGAGGACTGGGGAGGATGCGGAGAGGACCGGGCAGGATGCGGGGAGGATCGGGGAGGATCGGGAAGGATGCCGGGAGGACCGGGCAGGATGCGGGGAGAACCGGGGGGGATGCGGGGAGGACTGGGGAAGATGCGGGGAGGATCACGGAGGATGCGGGGCGGATCGGGGAGGATGCGGTGAGGATGCGGCGAGGGTACGGGGAGGATCGGGGAGGATGCGGGGAGGACCGGGGAGGATGCGGGGAGGACCGGGGAGGATGCGGGGAGGACTGGAGAGGATGCGGGGAGGACCGGGGAGGATGCAGGGAGGACCGGGGAGGATGTGGCGAGGATCGGGGAGGATGCGGGGGGGACCGGGGAGGATGCGGGGAGGACCGGGGAGGATGTGGCGAGGATCGGGGAGGATGCGGGGAGGATCGGGGAGGATGCGGGGAGGACCGGGGAGGATGCGGGGAGGACCGGGGAGGATGCGGGGAGGACCGGGGAGGATGCGAAGAGTACCGTGGAGGATGCGGGGAGGACCGGGGACGAGGCGGGGAGGATCGGGGAGGATGCGGGGAGGATCGGGGAGGACTGGGGAGGATGCGGGGAGGACCGGGGAGGATGCGGGGAGGACTGGGGAGGATGCGGGGAGGACCGGGGAGGATATGGGGAGGACCGGGGACGAGGCGGGGAGGATCGGGGAGGATGCGGGGAGGATCGGGGAGGACTGGGGAGGATGCGGGGAGGACCGGGGAGGATGCGGGGAGGACTGGGGAGGATGCGGGGAGGACCGGGGAGGATATGGGAAGGAGCGGGGAGGATGCGGGGAGGATCGGGGAGGATGCGGGGAGGATCGGGGAGGACTGGGGAGGATTCGGAGAGGACCGGGGAGGATGCGGGAAGGAACGGGGAGGATGCGGGGAGGATCGGGAAGGATGCCGGCAAGACCGGGCAGGATGCGGGGAGAACCGGGGGGGATGCGGGGAGGACTGGGGAAGATGCGGGGAGGATCACGGAAGATGCGGGGCGGATCGGGGAGGATGCGGCGAGGATGCGGCGAGGGTACGCGGAGGATCGGGGAGGATGCGGGGAGGACCGGGGAGGATGCGGGGAGGACCGGGGAGGATGCGGGGAGGACTGGGGAGGATGCGGGGAGGACCGGGGAGGATGCGGGGAGGACCGAGGAGGATGTGGCGAGGATCGGGGAGCATGCGGGGAGGATCGGGGAGGATGCGGGGAGGACCGGGGAGGATGCGGGGAGGACCGGGGAGGATGCGGGGGGGACCGGGGAGGATGCGAAGAGTACCGGGGAGGATGTGGGGAGGACCGGGGAGGATGCGGGGAGGACCCGGGAGGATGCGGGGAGGACCGGGGAGGATGCGGGGAGGATATGGGGAGGACCGGGGAGGATGCGGGGAGGATCGGGGAGGATGAGGGGAGGATTGGGGAGGACTGGGGAGGACCGGGGAGGATATGGGAAGGAGCTGGGAGGATGCGTGGAGGATCGGGGAGGATGCGGGGAGGATCGGGGAGGACTGGGGAGGATGCGGAGAGGACCGGGGAGGATGCGGGGAGGATCGGGGAGGATGCGGGGAGCATCGGGAAGGATGCCGGGAGGACCGGGCAGGATGCGGGGAGAACCGGGGGGGATGCGGGGAGGACTGGGGAAGATGCGGGGAGGATCACGGAGGATGCGGGGCGGATCGGGGAGGATGCGGCGAGGATGCGGCGAGGGTACGGGGAGGATCGGGGAGGATCGGGGAGGAACGGGCAGGATGTGGCGAGGGTACGGGGAGGACCGGGGAGGATGTGGGGAGGACCGGGGAGGATGTGGCCAGGGTACGGGGAGGATCGGGGAGGATGCGGGGAGGACCGGGGAGGATGCGGGGAGGACCGGGGAGGAATTGGGGGAGGACTGGGGAGGATGCGGGGAGGACCGGGGAGGATGCGGGGAGGACCGGGGAGGATGCAGGGAGGATAGGGGAGGATGTGGGGAGGACCGGGGAGGATGTGGCGAGGGTACAGGGAGGATCGGGGAGGATGCGGGGAGGTCCGGGGAGGATGCGGGGAGGACCGGGGAGGATGCGGGGAGGACTGGGGAGGATGCGGGGAGGACCGGGGAGGATGTGGCGAGGATCGGGGAGGATGCGGGGAGGATCGGGGAGGATGCGGGGAGGACTGGGGAGGATGCGGGGAGGACCGGAGAGGATGCGGGGAGGACCGGGGAGGATGCGTAGAGTACCGGGGAAGATGCGGCGAGGACCGGGGAGGATATGGGGAGGACCGGGGAGGATGCGGGGAGGATCGGGGAGGATGCTGGGAGGAGCGGGGAGGATGCGGGGAGGACCGGGGAGGATGCGGCGAGGACCAGGGAGGATGCGGGGAGGACCGGGGAAGATGCGGGGAGGATCGGGGAGGATGCGGGGAGGATCGGGGAGGATGCGGGGAGCATCGGGCATGATGCGGGGAGGACCGGGGAAGATGCGGGGAGGACCGGGGAGGATGCGGGGAGGACCGGGGAGGATGCGGGGAGGACCGGGGAGGATGCGGGGAGGATCGCGGAGGGTGCGGGGAGGATCGGGGAGGATGCGGGGAGGATCGGGGAGGATGCGGCGAGGATGCGGCTAGGGTACGGGGAGGATCGGGGAGGATGCGGGGAGGACCGGGGAGGATGCGGGGAGGACCGGGGAGGATGCGGGGAGGACCGGGGAGGATGTGGGGAGGACCGGGGAGGATGTGGCGAGGATCGGGGAGGATGCGGGGAGGATCGGGGAGGATGCGGGGAGGACCGGGGAGGATGCGGGGAGGACCGGGGAGGATGCGGGGGAGACCGGGGAGGATGCGAAGAGTACCGGGGAGGATGCGGGGAGGACCGGGGAGGATGCGGGGAGGACCGGGGAGGATGCGGGGAGGACCGGGGAGGATGCGGGGAGGATATGGGGAGGACCGCGGAGGATGCGGGGAGGATCGGGGAGGATGCGGGGAGGATCGGGGAGGACTGGGGAGGACCGGGGAGGATATGGGAAGGAGCGGGGAGGATGCGGGGAGGATCGGGGAGGATGCGGGGAGGATCGGGGAGGACTGGGGAGGATGCGGAGAGGACCGGGGAGGATGCGGGGAGGATCGGGGAGGATGCGGGGAGCATCGGGAAGGATGCCGGGAGGACCGGGCAGGATGCGCGGAGAACCGGGGGGGATGCGGGGAGGACTGGGGAAGATGCGGGGAGGAACGGGGAGGATGTGGCGAGGGTACGGGGAGGACCGGGGAGGATGTGGGGAGGACCGGGGAGGATGTGGCCAGGGTACGGGGAGGATCGGGGAGGATGCGGGGAGGACCGGGGAGGATGCGGGGAGGGCCGGGGAGGATGCGGGGAGGACTGGGGAGGATACGGGGAGGACCGGGGAGGATGCGGGGAGGACCGGGGAGGATGCAGGGAGGATAGGGGAGGATGTGGGGAGGACCGGGGAGGATGTGGCGAGGGTACGGGGAGGATCAGGGAGGATGCGGGGAGGACCGGGGAGGATGCGGGGAGGACCGGGGAGGATGCGGGGAGGACCGGGGAGGATGTGGCGAGGATCGGGGAGGATGCGGGGAGGATCGGGGAGGATGCGGGGAGGACTGGGGAGGATGCGGGGAGGACCGGGGAGGATGCAGGGAGGATAGGGGAGGACGTGGGGAGGACCGGGGAGGATGTGGCGAGGGTACGGGGAGGATCGGGGAGGATGCGGGGAGGACCGGGGAGGATGCGGGGAGGACCGGGGAGGATGCGGGGAGGACTGGGGAGGATGCGGGGAGGACCGGGGAGGATGTGGCGAGGATCGGGGAGGATGCGGGGAGGATCGGGGAGGATGCGGGGAGGACTGGGGAGGATGCGGGGAGGACCGAGGAGGATGCGGGGAGGACCGGGGAGGATGCGAAGAGTACCGGGGAAGATGCGGGGAGGACCGGGGAGGATATGGGGAGGACCGGGGAGGATGCGGGAAGGATCGGGGAGGATGCTGGGAGGAGCGGGGAGGATGCGGGGAGGACCGGGGAGGATGCGGGGAGGACCAGGGAGGATGCGGGGAGGACCGGGGAGGATGCGGGGAGGATCGGGGAGGATGCGGGGAGGATCGGGGAGGACGCGGGGAGCATCAGGCACGATGCGGGGAGGACCGGGGAAGATGCGGGGAGGACCGGGGAGGATGCGGGGAGGACCGGGGAGGATGCGGGGAGGACCGGGGAGGATGCGGGGAGGATCGCGGAGGATGCGGGGAGGACCGGGGAGGATGCGGGGAGGATCGGGGAGGATGCGGGGAGGACCGGGGGGGATGCGGAGAGGATCAGGGAGGATGCGGGGAGGACCGGGGAGGATACGGGGAGGACCGGGGAGGATGCGGGGAGGATCGGGGAGGATGCGGGGAGGACCGGGGAGGATGCGGGGAGGATCGGGGAGGATGCGGGGAGGACCGGGGAGGATGCGGGGAGGACCGGGGAGGATGCGGGGAGGACCGGGGAGGATGCGGGGAGGACCGGGGAGGATGCGGGGAGGAACGGGGAGGATGCGGGGAGGACCGGGGAGGATGCGGGGAGGATCAGGGAGGACGCGGGGAGGACCGGGGGGGATGCGGGGAGGGCCGGGAAGGATGCGGGGAGGACCGGGGAGGATGCGGGGAGGACCGGGTAGGATCGGGGAGGACCGGGGAGGATGCGGCAAGGATTGGGGAGGATGCGGGGAGGATGCGGGGAGGACCGGGGAGGATGCGGGGAATATCGGGGAGGATGCGGGCAGGATCGGGGAGGATGCGGGGAGGACCGGGGAGCATGCGGGGAGGATCGGGGAGGATGCGGGGAGGACCGGGGATGATGCGGGGAGGTTGCGGGAAGGATCGGGGAGAATGCGGGGAGGACCGGGGAGAATGCGGGGAGGATCCGGGAGGATGCGGGGAGGACCGGGGAGGATGCGGGGAGGATTGAGGAGGATGCGGGGAGGATCGGGGAGGGTGCGGGGAGGACCGGGGAGGATGCCGGGAGGATCGGGGAGGATGCGGGGAGGACCGGGGAGGATGCGAGGAGGGTCGGGGAGGATGCGGGGAGGACCGGGGAGGATGCGGCGAGGAACCGGGGAGGATGCGGGGAGGACCGGGGAGGATGCGGGGAGGACCGGGGAGGATGCGGGGAGGACCGGGGAGGATGCGAGGAGGACCGGGGAGGATGCGGGGAGGATCGGGGAGGATGCAGGCCGGATCGGGCAGGATGCGGGGAGGATCGGGGAGGATGCGGGGAGGATGCAGGGAGGACCGGGGAGGATGCGGGGAGGACGGGGGAGGATGCCGGGAGGATCGGGGAGGATGCGGGGAGGATCGGGGAGGATGCGGGGGGGACCGGGGAGGACCGGGGAGGATGCCGGGAGGATCGGGGAGGATGCGGGGAGGACCCGGGAGGATGCGGGGAGGATCGGGGAGGATGCGGGGAGGATCGGGGAGGATGCGGGGAGGAACCGGGGAGGATGCGGGGAGGACCGGGGATGGTGCGGGAAGGACCGGGGAGGATGCGGGGAGGACCGGGGAGGATGCGGGGAGGACCGGGGAGGATGCGGGGAGGATCGGGGAGGATGCGGGGAGGATCGGGGAGGATGCGGGGAGGACCGGGGAGGATGCGGGGAGGACCAGGGAGGATGCGGGCAGGACCGGGGATGATGCGGGGAGGATGCGGGGAGGATCGGGGAGAATGCGGGGAGGACCGGGGAGGATGTGGGGAGGATGCGGGGAGGACGGGGGAGGATGCGGGGAGGACCGGGGAGGATGCGGGGAGGATCGGGGAGGATGCGGGGAGGACCAGGTATGATGCGGGGAGGACCGGGGAGGATGCGGGGAGGATCGGGGAGAATGCGGGGAGGACCGGGGAGGATGCGGGGAGGATAGCGGAGGATGCGGGAAGGACCGGGGAGGATGCGGGGAGGACCGGGGAGGATGCGGGGAGGACCGGGGAGGATGCGGCAAGGATTGGGGAGGATGCGGGGAGGATGCGGGGAGGACCGGGGAGGATGCGGGGAATATCGGGGAGGATGCGGGCAGGATCGGGGAGGATGCGGGGAGGACCGGGGAGCATGCGGGGAGGATCGGGGAGGATGCGGGGAGGACCGGGGATGATGCGGGGAGGTTGCGGGAAGGATCGGGGAGAATGCGGGGAGGACCGGGGAGAATGCGGGGAGGATCCGGGAGGATGCGGGGAGGACCGGGGAGGATGCGGGGAGGATTGGGGAGGATGCGGGGAGGATCGGGGAGGGTGCGGGGAGGACTGGGGAGGATGCCGGGAGGATCGGGGAGGATGCGGGGAGGACCGGGGAGGATGCGAGGAGGGTCGGGGAGGATGCGGGGAGGATCGGGGAGGATGCGGCGAGGAACCGGGGAGGATGCGGGGAGGACCGGGGAGGATGCGGGGAGGACCGGGGAGGATGCGGGGAGGACCGGGGAGGATGCGGGGAGGACCGGGGAGGATGCGGGGAGGATCGGGGAGGATGCAGGCCGGATTGGGAAGGATGCGGGGAGGATCGGGGAGGATGCGGTGAGGATGCAGGGAGGACCGGGGAGGATGCGGGGAGGACGGGGGAGGATGCGGGGAGGATCGGGGAGGATGCGGGGAGGATCGGGGAGGATGCGGGGAGGACCGGGGAGGACCGGGGAGGATGCCGGGAGGATCGGGGAGGATGCGGGGAGGACCCGGGAGGATGCGGGGAGGATCGGGGAGGATGCGGGGAGGATCGGGGAGGATGCGGGGAGGACCGGGGATGATGCGGGAAGGACCGGGGAGGATGCGGGGAGGACCGGGGAGGATGCGGGGAGGACCGGGGAGGATGCGGGGAGGATCGGGGAGGATGCGGGGAGGATCGGGGAGGATGCGGGGAGGACCGGGGAGGATGCGGGGAGGACCAGGGAGGATGCGGGCAGGACCGGGGATGATGCGGGGAGGATGCGGGGAGGATCGGGGAGAATGCGGGGAGGACCGGGGAGGATGTGGGGAGGATGCGGGGAGGACGGGGGAGGATGCGGGGAGGACCGGGGAGGATGCGGGGAGGATCGGGGAGGATCGGGGAGGATGCGGGGAGGACCGGGGAGGATGCGGGGAGGACCGGGGAGGATGCGGGGAGGACCGGGGAGGATGCGGGGAGGACCGGGGAGGATGCGGGGAGGAACGGGGAGGATGCGGGGAGGACCGGGGAGGATGCGGGGAGTACCGGGGAGGATGCGGGGAGGACCGGGGAGGATGCGGGCAGGACCGGGGATGATGCGGGGAGGATGCGGGGAGGATCGGGGAGGATGCGGGGAGGACCGGGGAGGATGCGGGGAGGACCAGGGAGGATGCGGGCAGGACCGAGGCTGATGCGGGGAGGATGCGGGGAGGATCGGGGAGAATGCGGGGAGGACCGGGGAGGATGTGGGGAGGATGCGGGGAGGACGGGGGAGGATGCGGGGAGGACCGGGGAGGATGCGGGGAGGATCGGGGAGGATCGGGGAGGATGCGGGGAGGACCGGGGAGGATGCGGGGAGGACCGGGGAGGATGCGGGGAGGACCAGGTATGATGCGGGGAGGACCGGGAAGGATGCGGGGAGGATAGCGGAGGATGCGGGAAGGACCGGGGAGGATGCGGGGAGGACCGGGGAGGATGCGGGGAGGACCGGGGAGGATGCGGGGAGGACCGGGGAGGATGCGGGGAGGACCGGGGAGGATGCGGGGAGGAACGGGGAGGATGCGGGGAGGACCGGGGAGGATGCGGGGAGTACCGGGGAGGATGCGGGGAGGACCGGGGAGGATGCGGGGAGGACCGGTGAGGATGCGGGGAGGATCAGGGAGGACGCGGGGAGGACCGGGGAGGATGCGGGGAGGGCCGGGAAGGATGCGGGGAGGACCGGGGAGGATGCGGGGAGGACCGCAGGGGATGCGGAGGGGGCCGGGTAGGATCGGGGAGGACCTGGGGCGATGCGGGGAGGGACGGGGAGGATCGGGGAGGACCGGGAAGGATGCGGGGAGGATCAGGGAGGATGCGGGGAGGATCAGGGAGGATGCGGAGAGGATTAGAGAGGATGCGGGGAGGATCGGGGAGGATGCGGGGAGGACCGGGGAGGATGCGGGGCGGACCGGGGAGGATGCGGGGAGGATCGGGGAGGATGCGGGGAGGACCGGGGATGATGCGGGGAGGACCGGGGAGGATGCGGGGAGGATCAGGGAGGATGCGGGGAGGACCGGGGAGGATGCAGGGAGGATGCGGGGAGGACCGGGGAGGATGCGGGGAGGATTGGGGAGGATGCGGGGAGGATCGGGGAGGGTGCGGGGAGGACCGGGGAGGATGCCGGGAGGATCGGGGAGGATGCGGGGAGGACCGGGGAGGATGCGGGGAGGGTCGGGGAGGATGCGGGGAGGATCGGGGAGGATGCGGCGAGGAACCGGGGAGGATGCGGGGAGGACCGGGGATGATGCGGGGAGGACCGGGGAGGATGCGGGGAGGACCGGGGAGGATGCGGGGAGGACCGGGGAGGATGCGGGGAGGATCGGGGAGGATGCAGGCAGGATCGGGGAGGATGCGGGGAGGATCGGGGAGGATGCGGGGAGGATGCAGGGAGGACCGGGGAGGATGCGGGGAGGACGGGGGAGGATGCGGGGAGGACCGGGGAGGATGCGGGGAGGATCGGGGAGGATGCGGGGAGGATCGGGGAGGATGCGGGGAGGACCGGGGAGGACCGAGGAGGATGCCGGGAGGATCGGGGAGGATGCGGGGAGGCCCGGGGAGGATGCGGGGAGGATCGGGGAGGATGCGGGGAGGATCGGGGAGGATGCGGGGAGGAACCGCGGAGGATGCGGAGGGGACCGGGGATGATGCGGGGAGGACCGGGGAGGATGCGGGGAGGACCGGGGAGGATGCGGGGAGGACCGGGGAGGATGCGGGGAGGATCGGGGAGGATGCGGGGAGGATCGGGGAGGATGCGGGGAGGACCGGGGAGGATGCGGGGAGGACTAGGGAGGATGCGGGGAGGACCGGGGATGATGCGGGGAGGATGCGGGGAGGATCGGGGAGAATGCGGGGAGGACCGGGGAGGATGTGGGGAGGATGCGGGGAGGACGGGGGAGGATGCGGGGAGGACCGGGGAGGATGCGGGGAGGATCGGGGAGGATGCGGGGAGGACCAGGTATGATGCGGGGAGGACCGGGGAGGATGCGGGGAGGATCGGGGAGAATGCGGGGAGGACCGGGGAGGATGCGGGAAGGATAGCGGAGGATGCGGGGAGGACCGGGGAGGATGCGGGGAGGACCGGGGAGGATGCGGGGAGGATCGGGGAGGATGCGGGGAGGACCGGGGAGGATGCGGGGAGGACCGGAGAGGATGCGGGGAGCATCGGGGAGAATGCCGGGAGGATCGGGGAGGATGCGGGGAGGACCGGGGAGGACCGGGGAGGATGCCGGGAGGATCGGGGAGGATGCGGGGAGGATCGGGGAGGATGCGGGGAGGATCGGGGAGGATGCGGGGAGGAACCGGGGAGGATGCGGAGAGGACCGGGGATGATGCGGGGAGGACCGGGGAGGATGCGGGGAGGACCGGGGAGGATGCGGGGAGGACCGGGGAGGATGCGGGGAGGATCGGGGAGGATGCGGGGAGGATCGGGGAGGATGCGGGGAGGACCGGGGAGGATGCGGGGAGGACCAGGGAGGATGCGGGGAGGACCGGGGATGATGCGGGGAGGATGCGGGGAGGATCAGGGAGAATGCGGGGAAGACCGGGGAGGATGT
This sequence comes from Eutreptiella sp. 'Long Island Sound 2002', assembly GCA_964036045.1. Classification (NCBI taxonomy): domain Eukaryota; phylum Euglenozoa; class Euglenophyceae; order Eutreptiales; family Eutreptiaceae; genus Eutreptiella; species Eutreptiella sp. 'Long Island Sound 2002'. The sequence goes on from OZ038403.1 coordinate 24,173,117, forward strand.
GGGGAGGATGCGGGGAGGACGGGGGAGGATGCGGGGAGGACCGGGGAGGATGCGGGGAGGATCGGGGAGGATGCGGGGAGGACCAGGTATGATGCGGGGAGGACCGGGGAGGATGCGGGGAGGACCGGGGAGGATGCGGGGAGGATAGCGGAGGATGCGGGGAGGACCGGGGAGGATGCGGGAAGGACCGGGGAGGATGCGGGGAGGATCGGGGAGGATGCGGGGAGGACCGGGGAGGATGCGGGGAGGACCGGGGAGGATGCGGGGAGGACCGGGGAGGATGCGGGGAGGAACGGGGAGGATGCGGGGAGGACCGGGGAGGATGCGGGGAGGACCGGGGAGGATGCGGGGAGGAACGGGGAGGCTGCGGGGAGGACCGGTGAGGATGCGGGGAGGATCAGGGAGGACGCGGGGAGGACCGGGGAGGATGCGGGGAGGGCCGGGAAGGATGCGGGGAGCACCGGGGAGGATGCGGGGAGGACCGCAGGGGATGCGGAGGGGGCCGGGTAGGATCGGGGAGGACCTGGGGGGATGCGGGGAGGGACGGGGAGGATTGGGGAGGACCGGGAAGGATGCGGGGAGGATCAGGGAGGATGCGGGCAGGATCAGGGAGGATGCGGAGAGGATTAGAGATGATGCGGGGAGGATCGGGGAGGATGCGGGGAGGACCGGGGAGGATGCGGGGCGGACCGGGGAGGATGCGGGGAGGATCGGGGAGGATGCGGGGAGGACCGGGGATGATGCGGGGAGGACCGGGGAGGATGCGGGGAGGATTGGGGAGGATGCGGGGAGGACCGGGGAGGATGCAGGGAGGATAGGGGAGGATGCGGGGAGGACCGGGGAGGATGCGGGGAGGACCGGGGAGGATGCGGGGAGGATCGGGGATGATGCGGGGAGGACCGGGGAGGATGCGGGGAGGATCGGGGAGGATGCGGGGAGGACCGGGGAGGATGCAAGGAGGATAGGGGAGGATGCGGGGAGGACCGGGGAGGATGCGGGGAGGACCGGGGAGGATGCGGGGAGGATCGGGGAGGATGCGGGGAGGACTGGGGATGATGCGGGGAGGATGCGGGAAGGATCGGGGAGAATGCGGGGAGGACCAGGGAGAATGCGGGGAGGATCGGGGAGGATGCGGGGAGGACCGGGGAGGATGCGGGGAGGATTGGGGAGGATGCGGGGAGGATCGGGGAGGGTGCGGGGAGGACCGGGGAGGATGCCCGGAGGATCGGGGAGGATGCGGGGAGGACCGGGGAGGATGCGGGGAGGGTCGGGGAGGATACGGGGAGGATCGGGGAGGATGCGGCGAGGAACCGGGGAGGATGCGGGGAGGACCGGGGATGATGCGGGGAGGACCGGGGAGGATGCGGGGAGGACCGGGGAGGATGCGGGGAGGACCGGGGAGGATGCGGGGAGGATCGGGGAGGATGCAGGCAGGATCGGGGAGGATGCGGGGAGGATCGGGGAGGATGCGGGGAGGACGGGGGAGGATGCGGGGAGGACCGGGGAGGATGCGGGGAGGATCGGGGAGGATGCGGGGAGGATCGGGGAGGATGCGGGGAGGACCGGGGAGGACCGGGGAGGATGCCGGGAGGATCGGGGAGGATGCGGGGAGGATCGGGGAGGATGCGGGGAGGAACCGGGGAGGATGCGGGGAGGACCGGGGATGATGCGGGGAGGACCGGGGAGGATGCGGGGAGGACCGGGGAGGATGCGGGGAGGACCGGGGAGGATGCGGGGAGGATCGGGGAGGATGCGGGGAGGATCGGGGAGGATGCGGGGAGGACCGGGGATGATGCGGGGAGGATGCGGGGAGGATCGGGGAGAATGCGGGGAGGACCAGGGAGGATGTGGGGAGGATGCGGGGAGGACGGGGGAGGATGCGGGGAGGACCGGGGAGGATGCGGGGAGGATCGGGGAGGATGCGGGGAGGACCAGGTATGATGCGGGGAGGACCGGGGAGGATGCGGGGAGGATCGGGGAGAATGCGGGGAGGACCGGGGAGGATGCGGGGAGGATAGCGGAGGATGCGGGGAGGACCGGGGAGGATGCGGGGAGGACCGGGGAGGATGCGGGGAGGATCGGGGAGGATGCGGGGAGGACCGGGGAGGATGCGGGGAGGACCGGGGAGGATGCGGGGAGGACCGGGGAGGATGCGGGGAGGACCGGGGAGGATGCGGGGACGAACGGGGAGGACGCGGGGAGGACTGGGGAGGATGCGGGGAGGATCGGGGAGGATGCGGGGAGGATCGGGGAGGGTGCAGGGAGGACTGGGGAGGATGCGGGGAGGACCAGGGAGGATGCGGGGAGGACCGGGGAGGATGCGGGGAGGACCGGGGAGGATGCGGGGAGGATCGGGGAGGAAGCAGGGAGGCGCGGGGAGGTTGTGGGGAGGATCAGAGAGGATGCGGAGAGGACCGGGGAGGATGCGGGGAGGACCAGGGAGAATGCGGGGAGGATCAGGGAGGATGCGGGGAGGGCCGGGGAGGATGCGGGGAGGACCGGGGAGGATGCGGGGAGGACCGGGGAGGATCGGGGAGGACCGGGGAGGATGCCGGGAGGATCAGGGAGGATGCGGGAAGGATCAGGGAGGATGCGGAGAGGATCAGAGAGGATGCGGGGAGGATCGGGGAGGATGCGGGGAGGACCGGGGAGGATGCGGGGAGGACCGGGGAGGATGCGGGGAGCATCGGGGAGGATGCGGGGAGGATCGGGGAAGATGCGGGGAGGAACCGGGGAGGAAGCGGGGAGGACCGGGGATGATGCGGGGAGGACCGGGGAGGATGCGGGGAGGATGCGGGGAGGACCAGGGAGGATGCAGGGAGGATCGGGGAGGATGCGGGGAGGATTGGGGAGGATGCGGGGAGGACTGGGGAGGATGCGGGGAGGACCAGGGAGGATGCGGGGAGGACCGGGGAGGATGCGGGGAGGACCGGGGAGGATGCGGGGAGGATCGGGGAGGAAGCAGGGAGGACCGGGGAGGTTGTGGGGAGGATCAGAGAGGATGCGGAGAGGATCGGTCAGGATGCGGGGAGGACCGGGGAAGACGCGGGGAGGACAGGGGAGGATGCGGGGAGGACCGGGGAGGATGCGGGGAGGGCCGGAGAGGGTGCGGGGAGGACCGGGGAGGATGCGGGGAGAACCGGGGAGGATGCGGGGAGGACCGGGGAGGATGCGTGGAGGACCGGGGAGTATGCGGAGAGGATGCGGGGAGGACCGGGGAGGATGCAGGGAGGATCGGGGAGCATGCGGGAAGGATCAGGGAGGATGGGGAGGACCGGGGAGGATGCGGGGAGGACCGGGGAGGATGCGGGGAGGACCGGGTAGGATCGGGGTGGACCGGGGAGGATGCGGGGAGGATTGGGGAGGATGCGGGGAGGATGCGGGGACGACCGGGGAGGATGCGGGGAAGATCGGGGAGAATGCGGGGAGGATGCGGGGAGGATGTGGGGAGGACCGGGGAGGATGCAGGGAGGATCGGGGAGGATGCGAGGAGGATGGGGGAGGATGCGAGGAGGACCGGGGAGGATGCGGGGAGGACCGGGGAGGATGCGGGGAGGATCGGGGAGGATGCGGGGAGGACCGGGGAGGATGCGGGGAGGACCGGGGAGGATGCGGGGAGGATCGGGGAGGAAGCAGGGATGACCGGGGAGGTTGCGGGGAGGATCAGAGAGGATGCGGAGAGGATCGGTCAGGATGCGGGGAGGACCGGGGAAGACGCGGGGAGGACCGGGGAGGATGCGGGGAGGGCCGGAGAGGGTGCGGGGAGGACCGGGGAGGATGCGGGGAGAACCGGGGAGGGTGCGAGGAGGACCGGGGAGGATGCGTGGAGGACCGGGGAGTATGCAGGGAGGATGCGGGGAGGACCTGGGAGGATGCAGGGAGGATCGGGGAGCATGCGTGGAAGGATCAGGGAGGATGCGGGGAGGACCGGGGAGGATGCGGGGAGGACCGGGGAGGATTCGGGGAGGACCGGGTAGGATCGGGGTGGACCGGGGAGGATGCGGGGAGGATTGGGGAGGATGCGGGGAGGATGCGGGGACGACCGGGGAGGATGCGGGGAAGATCGGGGAGAATGCGGGGAGGATGCGGGGAGGATGTGGGGAGGACCCGGGAGGATGCGGGGAGGATCGGGGAGGAAGCAGGGAGGACCGGGGAGGTTGTGGGGAGGATCACAGAGGATGCGGAGAGGATCGGTCAGGATGCGGGGAGGACCGGGGAAGACGCGGGGAGGACAGGGGAGGATGCGGGGAGGACCGGGGAGGATGCGGGGAGGGCCGGAGAGGATGCGGGGAGGATCGGGGAGGAAGCAGGGAGGACCGGGGAGGTTGTGGGGAGGATCAGAGAGGATGCGGAGAGGATCGGTCAGGATGCGGGGAGGACCGGGGAAGACGCGGGGAGGACATTGGAGGATGCGGGGAGGACCGGGGAGGATGCGGGGAGGGCCGGAGAGGGTGCGGGGAGGACCGGGGAGGATGCGGGGAGAACCGGGGAGGATGCGGGGAGGACCGGGGAGGATGCGTGGAGGACCGGGGAGTATGCGGAGAGGATGCGGGGAGGACCGGGGAGGATGCAGGGAGGATCGGGGAGCATGCGGGAAGGATCAGGGAGGATGCGGGGAGGACCGGGGAGGATGCGGGGAGGACCGGGGAGGATGCGGGGAGGACCGGGTAGGATCGGGGTGGACCGGGGAGGATGCGGGGAGGATTGGGGAGGATGCGGGGAGGATGCGGGGACGACCGGGGAGGATGCGGGGAAGATCGGGGAGAATGCGGGGAGGATGCGGGGAGGATGTGGGGAGGACCGGGGAGGATGCAGGGAGGATCGGGGAGGATGCGAGGAGGATGGGGGAGGATGCGAGGAGGACCGGGGAGGATGCGGGGAGGACCGGGGAGGATGCGGGGAGGATCGGGGAGGATGCGGGGAGGACCGGGGAGGATGCGGGGAGGACCGGGGAGGATGCGGGGAGGATCGGGGAGGAAGCAGGGATGACCGGGGAGGTTGCGGGGAGGATCAGAGAGGATGCGGAGAGGATCGGTCAGGATGCGGGGAGGACCGGGGAAGACGCGGGGAGGACCGGGGAGGATGCGGGGAGGACCGGGGAGGATGCGGGGAGGGCCGGAGACGGTGCGGTGAGGACCGGGGAGGATGCGGGGAGAACCGGGGAGGGTGCGAGGAGGACCGGGGAGGATGCGTGGAGGACCGGGGAGTATGCAGGGAGGATGCGGGGAGGACCTGGGAGGATGCAGGGAGGATCGGGGAGCATGCGTGGAAGGATCAGGGAGGATGCGGGGAGGACCGGGGAGGATGCGGGGAGGACCGGGGAGGATTCGGGGAGGACCGGGTAGGATCGGGGTGGACCGGGGAGGATGCGGGGAGGATTGGGGAGGATGCGGGGAGGATGCGGGGACGACCGGGGAGGATGCGGGGAAGATCGGGGAGAATGCGGGGAGGATGCGGGGAGGATGTGGGGAGGACCCGGGAGGATGTAGAGAGGATCGGGGAGGATGCGAGGAGGATGGGGGAGGATGCGGGGAGGACCGGGGAGGATGCGGGGAGGACCGGGGAGGATGCGGGGAGGACCGGGGATGATGCGGAGAGGATGCGGGGAGGATCGGGGAGAAGGCGGGCAGGACCGGGGAGGATGCGGGGAGGATCGGGGAGGATGCGGGGAGGACCGGGGAGGATGCGGGGAGGATCGGGGAGGATGCGGGCAGGATCGGAGACGATGCGGGGAGGATCGGGGAGGAAGCGGGGAGGATTCGGGGAGGACCGGGGGGATGCGGGGAGGACGGGGGAGGATGCGGGGAGGACCGGGGAGGATGCGGGCAGCCCCGGAGAGGGTGCGGGGAGGACCGGGGAGGATGCGGGGAGAACCGGGGAGGATGCGGGGAGGACCGGGGAGGATGCGGGGAGGATCAGGGAGGATGCGGGGAGGACCGGGGAGGATGCGGGGAGGACCAGGGAGGATTCGGGGAGGACCGGGTAGGATCGGGGTGGACCGGGGAGGATGCGGGGAGGATTGGGGAGGATGCGGGGAGGATGCGGGGACGACCGGGGAGGATGCGGGGAAGATCGGGGAGAATGCGGGGAGGATGCGGGGAGGATGCGGGGAGGACCAGGGAGCATGCGGGGAGGATTGGGGAGGATGCGGGGAGGATGCGGGGAGGATGCGGGCAGGATCGGGGAGGATGCGGGGAGGATCCGGGGAGGATGCGGGGAGGATCGGGGAGGATGCGGGGAGGATCGGGGAGGATGCGGGGAGGACCGGGGAGGATGCGGGGAGGACCGGGGAGGATGCGGGGAGGTCCGGGGAGGACCGGGGAGGATGCTGGGAGGACCGGAGAGGATGCGGGGAGGACCGGGGAGGATGAGGGGAGGACCGGAGAGGATGCGGGGAGGATCGGGGAGGATGCGGGGAGGATCGGGGAGGACTGGGCAGGATGAGTGGAGGACCGGGGAGGATGCGGGGAGGATGCGGGGAGGATGCGCGGAGGATGCGGCAAGGATTAGGGAGGATGCGGGGAGGATGCGGGGAGGACCGGAGAGGATGCGGGGAGGATCGGGGAGGATCAGGGGAGGATGGGGGAGGATGCGGAGAGGATCGGGGAGGATGCGGGAAGGACCGGGGAGGATGCGGGGAGGATCGGGGCGAATGCGGGGAGGACGAGGGAGGATGCGGGGAGGATCGGGGAGGATGCGGGGCAGACCGGGGAGGATGCAGGGAGGACCGGGGAGGATGCGGGGAGGAGCGGGGAGGATGCGGGGAGGATCGGGCAGCACCGGGGAGGATGCGGGGAGGACCGGGGAGGATGCGCGGAGGATCGGGGAGCATGCGGGGAGGATTGGGGAGGATGCGGGGAGGATGCGGGGAGGATGCGGGGAGGATGCGGGCAGGATCGGGGAGGATGCGGGGAGGTCCGGGGAGGATCCGGGGAGGACCGGGGAGGATGCGGGGAGGATCCGGGAGGATGCAGGGAGGATCGGGGAAGATGCGGGGAGGACCGGGGAGGATGCGGGGAGGATTGGGGAGGATGCGTGGAGGATCCAGAGGATGCGGGGAGGACCGGGGAGGATGCGGGGAGGTCCGGGGAGGATGCGGGGAGGATCCGGGAGGATGCAGGGAGGATCGGGGAAGATGCGGGGAGGACCAGGGAGGATGCGGGGAGGATTGGGGAGGATGCGTGGAGGACCGGGGAGGATGCGGGGAGGATCGGGGTGGATGCGGGGAGGACCGCGGGGGATGCGGGGAGGATCGGGGAGGATGCGGGGAGGACCGGGCAAGATGCGGGGAGGATCGGGGAGGATGCAGGGAGGATCGGGGAGGATGCCGGGAGAATCGGGGAGGATGCGGGGAGGATCGGGGAGGATGAGAGGAGGATCGGGGAGGATGCGGGGAGGACCGGGGAGCATGCGGGGAGGACCGGAGAGGATGCGGGGAGGACCAGGGAGGATGAGGGGAGGACCGGGGAGGATGCGGGGAGGATCGGGGAGGATGCGGGGAGGATCGGGGAGGACTGGGCAGGATGCGTGGAGAACCGGGGAGGATGCGGGGAGGATGCGGGGAGGATGCGCGGAGGATGCGGCAAGTATCAGGGAGGATGCGGGGAGGATGCGAGGAGGACCGGAGAGGATGCGGTGAGGATCGGGGAGGATGCGGGGAGGATGCGGGGAGGACCGGGGAGGATGCGGGGAGGATCGGGGAGGATGCGGGGAGGACCGGGGAGGATGCGGGGAGGATCGGGGAGGATGCGGGGAGGATCGGGGAGGTTGCGGGGAGGATCGGGGAGGATGCAGGGAGGATCGGGGAGCATGCGGCGAGGATCGGGGAGGACTGGGGAGGATGCGTGGAGGACCGGGGATGATGCGGGGAGGATGCGGGGAGGACCAGGGAGGATGCGGGGAGGACCGAGGAGGATGCGGGGAGGATGCGGGGAGGATCCGGGGATGACCGGGGAGGATGCGTGGAGGATCGGGGAGGATGCGGGGAGGATCAGGGAGGATGCGGGGAGGACCGGGGAGGATGCGGGGAGGATCGGGGAGAATGCCCGGAGGATCGGGGAGGATGCGGGGAGGATCGGGGAGGATGCGGGGAGGACCGGGGAGGATGCGGGGGGGACCGGGGAGGATGCGGTCAGGACGGGGGAGGATCGGGGAGGACCGGGGAGGATGCGGGGAGGATCGGGGAGGATGCGGGGAGGACCGGGGAAGATGCGGGGAGGATCGGGGAGGATGCGGGGAGGATCGGGGAGGATGCCGGGAGAATCGGGGAGGATGCGGGGAGCATCAGGGAGGATGAGGGGAGGATCGGGGAGGATGCGGGGAGGACCGGGGAGCATGCGGGGAGGACCGGAGAGGATGCGGGGAGGACCAGGGAGGATGATGGGAGGACCGGGGAGGATGCGGGGAGGATCGGGGAGGATCGGGGATGATTGGGCAGGATGCATGGAGGACCGGGGAGGATGCGGGGAGGATGCGGGGAGGATGCGGCAAGGATTAGGGAGGATGCGGGGAGGATGCGGGGCGGACCGGAGAGGATGCGGGGAGGATCGGGGAGGATCAGGGGAGGATGGGAGAGGATGCGGGGAGGATCGGGGAGGATGCGGGGAGGACCGGGGAGGATGCGGGGAGGATCGGGGAGAATGCGGGGAGGACCGGGGAGGATGCGGGGAGGATCGGGGAGGATGCGGGGAGGACCGGGGAGGATGCAGGGAGGACCGGGGCGGATGCGGGGAGGAGCGGGGAGGATGCGGGGAGGATCGGGGAGGTTGCGGGGAGGACCGGGGAGGATGCGGGGAGGACCGGGGAGGATGCGGGGAGGACCGGGGAGGATGCGGGGAGGACCGGGGAGGATGCGGGGAGGACCGGGGAGGATGCGGGGAGGACCGGGGAGGATGCGGGGAGGATGCGGGGAGGATGCGGGGGGGATGCGGGCAGGATCGGGGAGGATGCGGGGAGGTCCGGGGAGGATCCGGGGAGGATGCGGGGAGGATCCGGGAGGATGCAGGGAGCATCGGGGAAGATGCGGGGAGGACCGGGGAGGATGTGGGGAGGATCGGGGAGGATGCGGGGAGGACCGGGGAGGATGCGGTCAGGATCGGGGAGGATGCGGGGAGGATCGGGGGGGGTGCGGCGAGGACCCGGGAAGATGCGGGGAGGATCGGGGAGGATGCAAGGATGATCGGGGAGGATGCGGGGAGGATCGGGGAGGATGAGGGGAGGATCGGGGAGGATGAGGGGAGGATCGGGGAGGATGCGGGGAGGGTCGGGGAGGACTGGGCAGGATGCGTGGAGGACCGGGGAGTATGCGGGGAGGATGCGGGGAGGATGCGGCAAGTATCAGGGAGGATGCGGGGAGCATGCGGGGAGGACCGGAGAGGATGCGGGGAGGATCGGAGAGGATCAGGGGAGGATCGGGGAGGATGCGGGGAGGATCGGGGAGGATGCGGGGAGGACCGGGGAGGATCGGGGAGGTTCCGGGGAGGACCGGGGAGGATGTGGGGAGGATCGGGGAGGATGTGGGGAGGACCGGGGAGGGTGCGGGGAGGACCGGGGAGGATGCGGGGAGGACCAGGAAGAATGCGGGGAGGATGGGGGAGGATGCGGGGAGGACCGGGGAGGATGCGGGGAGGATCGGGGAGGATGCGGGGAGGACCGGGGATGATGCGGGAAGGATCGGGGTGGATGCGGGGAGGATCGGGGAGGATGCGGGGAGGACCGGGGAGGATGCGGGGAGGACCGAGGAGGATGCGGGGAGGACCGGGGAGAATGCGGGGAGGACCGGGGAGGATGCGGGGAGGACCGGGGAGGATGCGGGGAGGATCGGGGAGGATGCGGGGGGGACCGGGGAGGATGCGGTCAGGACGGGGGAGGATCGGGGAGGACCGGGGAGGATGCGGGGAGGATCGGGGAGGATGCGGGGAGGACCGGGGAAGATGCGGGGAGGATCGGGGAGGATGCGGGGAGGATCGGGGAGGATGCCGGGAGAATCGGGGAGGATGCGGGGAGCATCAGGGAGGATGAGGGGAGGATCGGGGAGGATGCGGGGAGGACCGGGGAGCATGCGGGGAGGACCGGAGAGGATGCGGGGAGGACCAGGGAGGATGATGGGAGGACCGGGGAGGATGCGGGGAGGATCGGGGAGGATCGGGGATGACTGGGCAGGATGCATGGAGGACCGGGGAGGATGCGGGGAGGATGCGGGGAGGATGCGGCAAGGATTAGGGAGGATGCGGGGAGGATGCGGGGCGGACCGGAGAGGATGCGGGGAGGATCGGGGAGGATCAGGGGAGGATGGGAGAGGATGCGGGGAGGATCGGGGAGGATGCGGGGAGGACCGGGGAGGATGCGGGGAGGATCGGGGAGAATGCGGGGAGGACCGGGGAGGATGCGGGGAGGATCGGGGAGGATGCGGGGAGGACCGGGGAGGATGCAGGGAGGACCGGGGCGGATGCGGGGAGGAGCGGGGAGGATGCGGGGAGGATCGGGGAGGTTGCGGGGAGGACCGGGGAGGATGCGGGGAGGACCGGGGAGGATGCGGGGAGGACCGGGGAGGATGCGGGGAGGACCGGGGAGGATGCGGGGAGGACCGGGGAGGATGCGGGGAGGATGCGGGGAGGATGCGGGGGGGATGCGGGCAGGATCGGGGAGGATGCGGGGAGGTCCGGGGAGGATCCGGGGAGGATGCGGGGAGGATCCGGGAGGATGCAGGGAGCATCGGGGAAGATGCGGGGAGGACCGGGGAGGATGTGGGGAGGATCGGGGAGGATGCGGGGAGGACCGGGGAGGATGCGGTCAGGATCGGGGAGGATGCGGGGAGGATCGGGGGGGGTGCGGCGAGGACCCGGGAAGATGCGGGGAGGATCGGGGAGGATGCAAGGATGATCGGGGAGGATGCGGGGAGGATCGGGGAGGATGAGGGGAGGATCGGGGAGGATGAGGGGAGGATCGGGGAGGATGCGGGGAGGGTCGGGGAGGACTGGGCAGGATGCGTGGAGGACCGGGGAGTATGCGGGGAGGATGCGGGGAGGATGCGGCAAGTATCAGGGAGGATGCGGGGAGGATGCGGGGAGGACCGGAGAGGATGCGGGGAGGATCGGAGAGGATCAGGGGAGGATCGGGGAGGATGCGGGGAGGATCGGGGAGGATGCGGGGAGGACCGGGGAGGGTGCGGGGAGGACCGGGGAGGATGCGGGGAGGACCAGGAAGAATGCGGGGAGGATGGGGGAGGATGCGGGGAGGACCGGGGAGGATGCGGGGAGGATCGGGGAGGATGCGGGGAGGACCGGGGATGATGCGGGAAGGATCGGGGTGGATGCGGGGAGGATCGGGGAGGATGCGGGGAGGACCGGGGAGGATGCGGGGAGGACCGAGGAGGATGCGGGGAGGACCGGGGAGAATGCGGGGAGGACCGGGGAGGATGCGGGGAGGACCGGGGAGGATGCGGGGAGGATCGGGGAGGATGCGGGGAGGATCGGGGAGGATGCAGGGAGGACCGGGGAGGATGCGGGGAGGATCGGGGAGGATGCCGGGAGAATCGGGGAGGATGCGGGGAGCATCAGGGAGGATGAGGGGAGGATCGGGGAGCATGCGGGGAGGACCGGAGAGGATGCGGGGAGGACCGGGGAGGATGATGGGAGGACCGGGGAGGATGCGGGGAGGATCGGGGAGGATCGGGGATGACTGGGCAGGATGCATGGAGGACCGGGGAGGATGCGGGGAGGATGCGGGGAGGATGCGGCAAGGATTAGGGAGGATGCGGGGAGGATGCGGGGCGGACCGGAGAGGATGCGGGGAGGATCGGGGAGGATCAGGGGAGGATGGGAGAGGATGCGGGGAGGATCGGGGAGGATGCGGGGAGGACCGGGGAGGATGCGGGGAGGATCGGGGAGAATGCGGGGAGGACCGGGGAGGATGCGGGGAGGATCGGGGAGGATGCGGGGAGGACCGGGGAGGATGCAGGGAGGACCGGAGAGGATGCGGGGAGGAGCGGGGAGGATGCGGGGAGGATCGGGGAGGTTGCGGGGAGGACCGGGGAGGATGCGGGGAGGACCGGGGAGGATGCGGGGAGGACCGGGGAGGATGCGGGGAGGACCGGGGAGGATGCGGGGAGGACCGGGGAGGATGCGGGGAGGACCGGGGAGGATGCGGGGAGGATGCGGGGAGGATGCGGGGGGGATGCGGGCAGGATCGGGGAGGATGCGGGGAGGTCCGGGGAGGATCCAGGGGGGGATGCGGGGAGGATCCGGGAGGATGCAGGGAGCATCGGGGAAGATGCGGGGAGGACCGGGGAGGATGCGGGGAGGATCGGGGAGGATGCGGGGAGGACCGGGGAGGATGCGGTCAGGATCGGGGAGGATGCGGGGAGGACCCGGGAAGATGCGGGGAGGATCGGGGAGGATGCAAGGATGATCGGGGAGGATGCGGGGAGGATCGGGGAGGATGAGGGGAGGATCGGGGAGGATGAGGGGAGGATCGGGGAGGATGCGGGGAGGGTCGGGGAGGACTGGGCAGGATGCGTGGAGGACCGGGGAGTATGCGGGGAGGATGCGGGGAGGATGCGGCAAGTATCAGGGAGGATGCGGGGAGGATGCGGGGAGGACCGGAGAGGATGCGGGGAGGATCGGAGAGGATCAGGGGAGGATCGGGGAGGATGCGGGGAGGATCAGGGAGGATGCGGGGAGGACCGGGGAGGATCGGGGAGGTTCCGGGGAGGACCGGGGAGGATGTGGGGAGGACCGGGGAGGGTGCGGGGAGGACCGGGGAGGATGCGGGGAGGACTAGGAAGAATGCGGGGAGGATGGGGGAGGATGCGGGGAGGACCGGGGAGGATGCGGGGAGGATCGGGGAGGATGCGGGGAGGACCGGGGATGATGCGGGAAGGATCGGGGTGGATGCGGGGAGGATCGGGGAGGATGCGGGGAGGACCGAGGAGGATGCGGGGAGGACCGAGGAGGATGCGGGGAGGACCGGGGAGGATGCGGGGAGGACCGGGGAGGGTGCGGGGAGGACCGGGGAGGATGCGGGGAGGATCGGGGAGGATGCGGGGAGGATCGGGGAGGATGCAGGGAGGACCGGGGAGGATGCGGGGAGGATCGGGGAGGATGCGGGGAGGATCGGGGAGGATGCGGGGAGGATAGGGGAGGATGTGGGGTGGACCGGGGGGCATGCGGGGAGGATCAGGGAGCATGCGGCGAGGATCGGGGAGGAATGGGGAGGATGCGTGGAGGACCGGGGATGATGCGGGGAGGATGCGGGGAGGATCGGGGAGGGTGCGGGGAGGGTCGGGGAGGATGCGGGGAGGACCGGGGAGGATGCGGGGAGGACCGAGGAGGATGCGGGGAGGATGCGGGGAGGATCCGGGGATGACCGGGGAGGATCCGTGGAGGATCGGGGAGGATGCGGGGAGGATCAGGGAGGATGCGGGGAGGACCGGGGAGGATGCGGGGGGGATCGGGGAGAATGCCCGGAGGATCGGGGAGGATGCGGGGAGGATCGGAGAGGATGCGGGGAGGACCGGGGAGGATGCGGGGAGGACCGGGGAGGATGCAGTCAGGACCGGGCTGGATCGGGGAGGACCGGGGAGGATGCGGGGAGGATGCGGGGAGGACCGGGGAGGATGCGGGGAGGATGCGGGGAGGATGCGGGGAGGATGCGGGGAGGAAGCGGGGAGGATGCGGGGAGGATGCGGGGAGGAAGCGGGGAGGATCGGGGAGGATCGGGGAGGATGCGGGGAGGACCGAGGAGGATGCGGTCAGGACCGGGGAGGATCGGGGAGGACTGGGGAGGATGCGGGAAGGATCGGGGGGGATGCGGGGAGGATCCGGGGGGATGCGGGGAGGATGGGGGAGGATCGGGGAGGATCGGGGAGGATGCGGGGAGGATCAAGGACGATGCGGGGAGGACCGGGGAGGATGCGAGGAGGACCAGGAAGGATGCGGGGAGGACCGGGGAAGATGCGGTGAGGACCGGGGAGGATGCGGGCAGGACCGGGGAGGATGCGGGCAGGACCGGGGAGAATGCGGGGAGGCTCGGGGAGGATGCGGGGAGGATCGGTGAGGATGCGGGGAGGATCGGGGAGGATGCGGGGAGGATCGGGGAGGATGCGGGGAGGACAGGGGAGGATGCGGGGAGGACCGGGGAGGATGCGGGGAGGACCGGGGAGGATGCGAGGAGGACCAGGAAGGATGCGGGGAGGACCGGGGAAGATGCGGTGAGGACCGGGGAGGATGCGGGGAGGACCGGGGAGAATGCGGGGAGGATGCGGGGAGGATCGGGGAGGATGCGGGGAGGATCGGTGAGGATGCGGGGAGGATGCGGGGAGGATCGGGGAGGACCGGGGAGGATGCGGGGAGGACCGGGGAGGATGCAGGGAGGACACGGGAGGATGCGGGGAGGACCGGGGAGGATGCGTGGAGGACCGGGGAGGATGCGGGGAGGACCGGGGAGGATGCGGGGAGGACCGGGGAGGATGGGGGGAGGACCGGGGAGGATGCGGGGAGGATCAGGGAGGGCCGGGGAGGGTGCGTGGAGGACCGGGGAGGATCGGGGAGGATGCGGGGAGGATGCGGGGAGGTTCGGGGAGGATGCGGGGAGAATCGGGGAAGATGCGGGGAGGACCGGGGAGGATGCGGGGAGGACCGGGGGGGATGCGGGGAGGATCGGGGAGGATGCGAGGAGGACCAGGAAGGATGCGGGGAGGACCGGGGAGGATGCGGGGAGAACCGGGGAGGATGCGGGGAGGACAGGGGAGGATGCGGGGAGGACCGGGGAGCATGCGGGGAGGACCGGGGAGGATGCGGGGAGGATCGGGGAGCATGCGGGGAGGATTGGGGAGGTTGCGGGGAGGATGCGGGGAGGATGCGGGGAGGATGCGGGGATGTTCGGGGAGGATGCGGGGAGGCTGCGGGGAGGATGCGGGGAGGATGCGGGGATGTTCGGGGAGGATGCGGGGAGGATCGGGGAGGATGCGGGGAGGACTGGGGAGGATGCGGGGAGGACCGGGGAGGATGCGGGGAGGATTGGGGAGGATGCGAGGAGGACCAGGAAGGATGCGGGGAGGACCGGGGAGGATGCGGGGAGGACCGGGGAGGATGCGGGGAGGACAGGGGAGGATGCGGGGAGGACCGGGGAGCATGCGGGGAGGACCGGAGAGGATGCGGGGAGGACCGGGGAGCATGCGGGGAGGATTGGGGAGGATGCGGGGAGGATGCGGGGAGGATGCGGGGAGGAATCGGGGAGGATGCGGGGAGGCTGCGGGGAGGATGCGGGGAGGTTCGGGGAGGATGCGGGGAGGATCGGGGAGGTTGCGGGGAGGACCGGGGAGGATGCGGGGAGGACCGGAGAGGATGCAGGGAGGACCGGGGAGGATGCGGGGAGGATCGGGGAGGATGCGGGGAGGACCGGGGAGGATGCGGGGAGTATGCGGGGAGGATCGGGGAGGACCGGGGAGGATGCGGGGAGGATCGGGGAGGATGCGGGGAGGATCGGG
Organism: Eutreptiella sp. 'Long Island Sound 2002'; assembly: GCA_964036045.1. Lineage (NCBI taxonomy): Eukaryota > Euglenozoa > Euglenophyceae > Eutreptiales > Eutreptiaceae > Eutreptiella > Eutreptiella sp. 'Long Island Sound 2002'. The sequence goes on from OZ038403.1 coordinate 24,188,604, forward strand.
GAAGATGCGGGGAGGACCGGGGAGGATGCGGGGAGGATAGGGGAGGATGCGGGGAGGACCGGGGAGGACCGGGGAGGATGCGGGGATGATGCGGCAAGGATCAGGGAGGATGCGGGGGGGATGCGGGGAGGATCGGGGAGGATGCGGGGAGGGTCGGGGAGGATGCGGGGAGGACTGGAGAGTATGCGGGGAGGACCGGGGAGGATGCGGGGAGGATCGGGGAGGATGCGGTGAGGACCGGGGAAGATGCGGGGAGGAGCGGAGAGGATGCGGGGAGGATCGGGGAGGATGCGGGGAGGATCGGGGAGGATGCGGGGAGGATCGGGGAGGATGCGGGGAGGACCGGGGAGGATCGGGGAGGATGCGGGGAGGACCGGGGAGGATGCAGGGAGGATGCGGGGAGGATGCGGGGAGGATGCGGGAAGGATGCGGGGAGGATCGGGGAGCATTTGGGGAGGTTCGGGGAGGATGCGGGGAGGACCGGGGAGGATGCGGGGAGGACCGTGGAGGATGCGGGGAGGACCAGGAAGGATGCGGGGAGGACCGGGGAGGATGCGGGGAGGACCGGGGAGGATCGGGGAGGACCGGGGAGGATGCGGGGAGGATCGGGGAGGATGCGGGGAGGACCGGGGAGGATGCGGGGAGGATCGGGGAGGATGCGGGGAGGACCGGGGAGGATGCGGGGAGGATCGGGGAGGATGCGGGGAGGATCGGGGAGGATGCGGGGAGGACCGGGGAGGATGCGGGGAGGACTTGGGAGGATGCGGGGAGGACCAGAAAGGATGCGGGGAGGACCGGGGTGGATGTGGGGAGGACCAGGGAGGATGCGGGGAGGACCGGGGAGGATGCTGGGTGTACCGGGGGGGATGCGGGGAGGATCGGGGAGCATGCGGGGAGGATCGAGGAGGACTGGGGAGGATGCGTGGAGGACCGGGGAGGATGCGGGGAGTATGCGGGGAGGATCGGGGAGGATGCGGGGAGGGTCGGGGAGGACCAGGGAGGATGCAGGGAGGACCGTGGAGGATGCGGGGAGGATCCGGGGAGGATCGGGGAGGATGCGGGGAGGACCGGGGAGGATGCAGGGAGGATGCGGGGAGGATGCGGGGAGGATGCGGGAAGGATGCGGGGAGGATCAGGGAGCATTTGGGGAGGTTCGGGGAGGATGCGGGGAGGACCGGGGAGGATGCGGGGAGGACCGTGGAGGATGCGGGGAGGACCAAGAAGGATGCGGGGAGGACCGGGGAGGATGCGGGGAGGACCGGGGAGGATCGGGGAGGACCGGGGAGGATGCGGGGAGGATCGGGGAGGATGCGGGGAGGATCGGGGAGGATGCGGGGAGGACCGGGGAGGATGCGGGGAGGACTTGGGAGGATGCGGGGAGGACCAGCAAGGATGCGGGGAGGACCGGGGTGGATGTGGGGAGGACCAGGGAGGATGCGGGGAGGACCGGGGAGGATGCTGGGTGGACCGGGGGGGATGCGGGGAGGACCGGGGAGGATGCGGGGAGGACCGTGGAGGATGCGGGGAGGACCAAGAAGGATGCGGGGAGGACCGGGGAGGATGCGGGGAGGACCGGGGAGGATCGGGGAGGACCGGGGAGGATGCGGGGAGGATCGGGGAGGATGCGGGGAGGATCGGGGAGGATGCGGGGAGGACCGGGGAGGATGCGGGGAGGACTTGGGAGGATGCGGGGAGGGCCAGCAAGGATGCGGGGAGGACCGGGGTGGATGTGGGGAGGACCAGGGAGGATGCGGGGAGGATGCGGGGAGGATCCGGGGAGGATCCGGGGAGGACTGGGGAGGATGCGTGGAGGATCGGGGAGGATGCGGGGAGGATCAGGCAGGATGCGGGGAGGACCGGGGAGGATGCGGGGAGCATCGGGGAGAATGGGTGGAGGATTGGGGAGGATGCGGGGAGGATCGGGGAGGATGCGGGAAGTACCGGGGAGGATGCGGGGAGGACCGGGGAGGATGCGGTCAGGACCGGGGAGGATCGGGGAGGACCGGGGAGGATGCGGGGAGGATCGGGGAGGATGCAGGGAGGATGGGGGAGGATGCGGGGAGGACCGGGGAGGATGCGGGGAGGATGCGGGGAGGATGCGGGGAGGAAGCGGGGAGGATGCAGGGAGGAAGCGGGGAGGATCGGGGAGGATGCGGGGAGGACCGGGGAGGATGCGGGGAGGATCGGGGAGGATGCGGGGAGGATCGGGGAAGATGCGGGGAGGACCGGGGAGGATGCGGGGAGGATAGGGGAGGATGCGGGGAGGACCGGGGAGGATGCGGGGAGGACCGGGGAGGATGCGGGGATGATGCGGCAAGGATCAGGGAGGATGCGGGGGGGATGCGGGGAGGATCGGGGAGGATGCGGGGAGGGTCGGGGAGGATGCGGGGAGGACTGGAGAGTATGCGGGGAGGACCGGGGAGGATGCGGGGAGGATCGGGGAGGATGCGGTGAGGACCGGGGAAGATGCGGGGAGGAGCGGAGAGGATGCGGCGAGGATCGGGGAGGATGCGGGGAGGATCGGGGAGGATGCGGGGAGGATCGGGGAGGATGCGGGGAGGACCGGGGAGGATCGGGGAGGATGCGGGGAGGACCGGGGAGGATGCAGGGAGGATGCGGGGAGGATGCGGGGAGGATGCGGGAAGGATGCGGGGAGGATTGGGGAGCATTTGGGGAGGTTCGGGGAGGATGCGGGGAGGACCGGGGAGGATGCGGGGAGGACCGGGGAGGATGCGGGGAGGATCAGAGAGGATGCGGGGAGGACCGGGGAGGATGCGGGAAGAACCGGGGAGGATGCGGGGAGGACCGGGGAGGATGCAGGGAGGATGCGGGGAGGATGCGGGGAGGATGCGGGAAGGATGCGGGGAGGATCGGGGAGCATTTGGGGAGGTTCGGGGAGGATGCGGGGAGGACCGGGGAGGATGCGGGGAGGACCGGGGAGGATGCGGGGAGGATCAGGGAGGATGCGAGGAGGACCAGGAAGGATGCGGGGAGGACCGAGGAGGATGCGGGAAGAACCGGGGAGGATGCGGGGAGGACAGGGGGGGATGCGGGGAGGACCGGGGAGCATGCGGGGAGGACCGGGGAGGATGCGGGGAGGATCGGGGAGCATGCGGGGAGGATTGGGGAGGTTGCGGGGAGGATGCGGGGAGGATGCGGGGAGAATGCGGGGAGGATGCGGGGAGGATGCGGGGAGGATGCGGGGAGGATGCGGGGAGGACCGGGGAGGATGCGGGGAGGACCGGGGAGGATGCGGGGAGGTTTTTGGTAGTGTCAATGATGTTTTTCACTAACCTTCCAAAGGTTTCGATTGCCCAAACTCCACAAGAAAATATTCCACTCGATGAACACCAAGAAGACAAGCAGAGTAATGCAATGGGAAAATGAATTAACAATGATCTCAATGATGATCCCAATGTCAATGAAGAAATCCAAGGATTCGAAATGCACTTAAATATGTACAAAACACCCAAGTTCATTCAACTTCAAATTCATAGAAGAGTCCATCCTCCTGAGCACAAACATGAAAAGACATGAGTAACAATATACATTAAAACACATGGTGAAAGGGCATGCATCCTTGTATTTGACACAACAAAACATCAATGCAAATCAGGGATTCTTGAAGATGAATAAACCACAAATGTTCACTACCATTCAAGCACAATTCCCACATGTTCGTACGTGCATATTGCCTCACCAAACCTATAATATGCACATGGCGAAAGCAAAGTAGCACAACAAACATGTACACATACAACAAGTCAATGACATATACCATACATGCACAAACGAACAAACATGCAAGCATATGCACGTGTTTGTGTGAGTCGACACAGCAAATTCAACATAAAATGATACGATGATCCTTGTTATGACTAACGGCGTACGTGTACTTTGATGTACGACGGTAGTCAAACCTCCAGCTGCATGATACCCAGAAATGACTGTCGCTGGCCTGAATTGAAGCATCGGTATTCATGGACAGGCCGAGTGACTGGAATCTGTGAGATTTACCTCCAATAAAACAGTCTTCCTACTCTCCGTCTCCGCGACTCGTGTGCCTGCGATTAACTGATGTACATGGCCTGCGACTCAGGCACGCCATCCGGTTCTGCAACAGGCACAGCAATTAAGCCCTACGGAATTTTTACACCCCCCTCCCCAGCCCAAAGATCCGAGACTGACTGACACAGGCGATCTTTGGCGAGAGAGAACACAAAAATGAAGGAGGGCTGTACCACTGTTGCTACAACCAGACACAGGATGACGCAGCAGGCAAACGAGAAGTCGCATCTGTGATACAAACGGCCAAGGCTGCAGCGACAAATGACTGCACACCAATTGCAGGCTCGGTATTGACTGGCAGCGAATTACGACCCAGTTCTGCAGTCCTGTCAAGGTCGCTAACCCCCTGTACAGACTGGCACTTGCAACAGACATGGACGCTCCTGAGGGCCGATATCAGCAGCAAAACATCATAAGCTGACACCAGCACAGGCAAACAGGCCCACCTGTACCCTGACGTCACTGAAAATGTAACGCTGCGGCTTCAGGCCGACTGTCAGTGAATTGATCGTGTCCAATTTGCGACACGCTGCAACAGACAAAGAGAAGCAAATGCAGGACACTCAGCAATTACACAGAGCATCAGAGCATCAGATCAACACCCAAAAACCAATTCCCACACCCTGCAAACCAACTTGTCAGTATTCCCGAGAAGACTGGGCACCGGCCAAGGCGTCCCTTGTGCTGTAACCACAGATCTCACAAAAACAGAGGGCAACGGGGCACAATACTGTTGCACAGCCACCCTACAAACTGACTGCTGGTCCCAGGTGCAGTGGTATGCATCACCTGAACTCAGCCCATCGATCAGCACACTGCCCTGGCTGTCAGTGTGAGAGGACGCACAACCCATCCCTGACCGGATAGAGCGCAAATGTTTCAAACCCACATCCAACCGCTGGCGGTCACAGTACTGCCACCATTCATCTTGAATATCATGCATGAAATCATTGACTGGACGCCACTTGGGCCGTGTGTAACCTTTATACTTCACCCTGAACCAAGGTTTAGCACCGGGGAAGGGGTTTTTTCGCACCTGTTTTCCCAGACGCCACTGGTGTGCAAGCACACGCTCAACCTGATACTCAGCAGTTTCAATGAGACCCTCCTTTTCTGAGTAATAGTGCAAAGGTGGCTGCGTACCATCATGGGATCGTAAAAAAGGCTTCAATCTCTCTGTGGACAGGACTTGTTCAACTCCATTATAACATACACGATATGTGGAGCGCGACACACGTGCCAACACCTCAGCTGGACCCTGCCACAGGCGGTCCAATTTCGGGTACAAGGGAGGTGACTCCACGCGATTACGCACCCAAACGCGCTCACCAGGGGAGAAGACCTGCTCAGGATACTTATCCAGGAATTTTCTGTATGCCCTATCATGCGCTGCATGTAACTTGGTACGAACAGTTTCACGCTCTTGAACCAACCCCCTGAAAAAGGCCCCTGCATCCTCACACCCATCCGCGTCTGTGTATGGGGCCGCATCACCAAATCCCACGGCGTCCCTCCCAAACACCAGGCGGTGGGGGGAGAAGGGGGAGACAGGCCCAGGGAGGTCGTTCAGACCCCACAAGGCAAGGGGCAAAGCCGTCACCCAGGACTGTTTCCTGCCCTCCAGGAATGTTCGCAGCGCATCCTGCACTGCCTGTACCGCTCGCTCAGCACGACCGTTACTCTGGGGGCGGTATATGATGCTTTTATGCATTTCAACTCCACTGAGCATGCACAGGGTGTTAAAAAAATCAGAATTAATGATGGAAGCATTGTCACTCATTATCCTGTCTGGGATCCCCATGAAGAAAGCACAGCGGGACAGAAAAAGTTCAGCCACCCGCTTACTGGTAAGGCCCTGCTTCCGGCACGGAATCGCCAGCACATACCCTGTTAGGCGGTCCACTATCGTGAACACATAATCCACCATTTCGCCACTGTAGGGGTGTTTAACTGGGGGGAGGTCGAAAAAATCCATAGATACATCAGAGAACACATGAGAAGGTATGGGCAACTCGTGACAAGCCTTGGGGTGCAATCCACGACGAGCTTTGGTCGCACCACACACATGGCACGGACTGATGGCCTTAGAAACACGGTCAGTCCATTCAGTTCGCGTACCAGTACTACTGGCATGACAAATATACCTTCTGTCAAAGAGTTCCCGCGACTTCTCCACCCCAGGGTGAGCAAAACTGTGCACAGCTCGCAGAACGTCGTCCACCAACTGCGCAGGCACGCACACCTTACCCTGAAAACGAAGAAAAGGCCTGTCTGGCTCTGGGTTCTGCACCACATAACCCTCCTTGGTGGGTTCCTCACAGGCTGCACGGTAATGATGCTTATACTGGGGATCCTTGACATAATACGAATGCCAGTTGGAATACAACACCTTGCAAGCAGGGGGTATCTTGACAGTAGTACAACCAGCAATCAATGCATGGGCTGTGCGATTATACCCCTGAGTTAAGACACGCCTTGCAAACTGCTGTCTGGACTGGTGCCCATGCACAGGACGTCGTCGGGCACCCCCAGTCTGTGCAGAACCGGATACGCAAAAGCAAGTGGCATTTGAGCACACCCGAAATACCTGAGACTCATCACCATGGTCAGAGCTGGTCTCCAAGGCAGAGTCATGATAATCCTTGAGAAGGTCCTGCAATGCAGAAGCAGTTTCAGTCACTGGACCCACAGAACCCTCATCCTCAGAGCATTGGGACATCAAATCAGGGCCGAGAGACATACATGAGGGAGCAGATGTAACAGGGGCAAGCAATACATCAGTAGAGGGTGAGGAAGACACACAAGACAGGTCGTGTTTATTTTTTTGTAGCCATGCTGCAACATACAATGCACAAAGAACAGATGATGCGGCCTGTGCCCCCTGCAGACGCCGTTTATCAGCAGCAAACTGGGCCCGCATGGCCTGAATGTTTGCCCCAGGGTCTACAGCGGCAGTGTCAGACAACTGATCAAGCTTTCACTCCCTTTCCTTGGCCTCCCATCTCATAACCCCCTCCAAATCGGCGTCTGAGCCGTGAAAATTGGTGTCATCAGCGACACCAGCAGGATAAGCCCACCTGCTCAACCCATCAGCGATCACATTGTCAGCCCCCGGTTTGTAAACCACTACAATGTTGTAGCGGCTTAAAAACTCGTGCCAACGCCCCCTACGCCCCAGTGGCCCAGCCATGGTATACAGATCTTCTTTGTACCATGACTCCAGTGACTTGTGATCTGTAAACACAGTCACTTTACGCCCTCCAATCCAACTCTTAAACTTTAAGAGACATGAAACCAACCCATATGTCTCTTTTTCCCGAACTCCCCACAATCGCTGTCCCTTTTCCAGCTTGCGACTGAAAAAAGCGCAAGGCACCCACTGTCCCTGCTCATTCTGTTGTTCCAACACTGCTCCCACACCGAAGTCAGAGGCATCCACATGAATGGCATACTCTCCATCGGCTGTAGGTATATACAAGGCAGTCTTTTCACAGATGGCCTCCTTCAGCCTGGCAAAATTCTCCCTCATCAGAGGGGTCCATGTGATAAAATTATCCTCCTTCTTCACTACGCACCTGCCCTTACCACCTCCGGGCTTGGCTGTGACGTGAGAATATTTACCATGCAGACAGTCCATTAGGGGGGCTGCTAGGGCTGCGTAATTGGGGATGTAAATGGAATACCAATTACACACCCCTAAAAACCCTTTCATCTGTTTTGGTGTGGTGATCATGGACTCAGTCCATTCCTTGATCGCCGCCACCTTGGAGGGGGCTGGCTTACGCATGCCGCCTTCCAAAATATGGCCACGGTACTTAACCCTCCCCATAAACATGTGGCATTTTTCCGGCTTGACCTGCAAATGGCAGTCAGCCAGTGCCCTGAGCAGCGCCCTCACCTGGATATAGTGCTCCTCAAATGCATGGCTATCCAACAATTTACCCTTACCACGCAAGTGTGGGGCAGTGCCAATCAGGATGTCATCTATATACGCCTTGGCACCTAGTACCTGATGATGTGCCAGGCACCAGGATACCATGCGCTGGAACGCCGCTGGCCCTACCTTCACCCCCATTGGCAGGACGTTCCACTCATACACCCCAAAAGGAGTGCAGAAGGCTGTAAGGTGCCGACTGCCCTCCTCTAGGGGCATCTGGTGGAACCCATCCTCCAGATCTAAAAGAGTCCAGAAGTGGTTTCCTGCCTGCCCACAGAGGGTGTCCTCAATTACCGGCAATGGGAACTCATGTCCCTTGAGACATGAGTTCAGATACCGGTAATCGATAACAAGCCTCCACTTGTTTACCCCCGGTTTTGGGACTAAAAACCCACGAGCGACCCAATTAGAGCGGGACTCGCGGATCCAGCCCTTCTCCATAAATTCTCTGACTTTATCTCCGAGCACCTGCTCCCTGATCCCAACCACACGGATCGCCTTGCAGGCCCGAGGCTCTGAATCAGGCAGCAACTCTAGTTTACACCATCCGTGCGGTCCGCGTTTCGCTGCATGCGCTTCAATTTCTTTATAAGTGTTTCCATCCCTGCGAAACACCGAGTTGCCAAACTCCTTCAACAGTTTATCCCTCCACTGTTGACATTCCCGGATTTCCCCATCAGCTTCAATGACTGATTGTATACACCGGTCACGTGCATGGAATAGCTGCTGAGGAGGAGACTGCTCTGAAGTTTGAAAGCGCCGCAACACTGTTGGGGCTGTCACATTATCAATCCAATCAGAAATCTGACGATTCTTTTTTTCTTTTGGATTACCAACAGTATGATACAATGATTGAGTGTCAGGCAGGGAAGGAGAAGCAACAACACTGTCATATACCTCCTCACTCTCAATGGCAGCCACTGTCAACGGTGGTCTGGCATGATCAGCGAGGCATCCTTCAGCGAGATTGTGAAGATCTGTGGTACAAATGACAGGAGGAGGGGTATCAGTGGGGAGAGGAAGCATTTCAGAGAGGGTGGTCACATCAGGAATGACAGATGCACATACATGCACAGGGGGTGAGACGGATGCGTTCCTGTCACTATCCTGGAGCAGGGAGGAAGAGGATATAGGCACTTGGCCTTTGTGAGAAACCGCATCTACAGCGGCAACCGAGGACTGTAAGATGTCCGCACAAATGGGCAAAGGGAGCTGACCATCCCTTGCTAACTGCTCAACCTTTGCTCTCCAGACTTTTCTGGGCTGTCCCACTGGCCTCTTGGGCCGACCAGCAACAGGTACAGACTGGCTGAGCTTCCTGGAAGCTGGCTTCTTCCAGTCTGTGACGTTCATACCATCCTGATGACGTCCCAGAGCATCAAAAATCACCACTCGGGTGCAGGAGTTTCGCTCCTGAGGGTGCAATACCCCCCACCCATCCTCAAAGAGGAGCTCCCTTGGCGGCAAATCCCACCAGTCAACAGCAATTTCCCCCAACGCCCAGAACCAGGATTCCCTCTTCCGGACGGGCACAACTGCAATACCCCTACTCCCTTCCCAAAACACCTTCTCAACAGCCATTTTCAAATCCGTGGCCAACGGATGTAAAAACAGTGTCTCATTCCCCCATGGGATGTAAAACCCTCTCTTCTCCTTACGTTTCTCCCCTTTATGTAACTGCAGACGTGTTGGTCTGTCCCACGGTTCACACGTAGGTACAAACTCCGCACCTGCCCAATCCAATACGTTACGTCTCCACTCTGGAGATAATACATACTGTCCTGTACGAAAACAATGAGATCTCAGGGCCAAGCGGGACTTCACCTTGGCCAGACTTAAGCCTCTAATTCGGGCATTGTCCCTCAACTGCCTGCCGCGCCTGAAAGCAGTGCGGCTAGATAATTGGAGCCTCTCCTTGTACAACCTGCGCACACGCGCAGCGAGAAGCGCTTGAACATATGATGTGTGCTGTTTTCCGTCTGCCGGCTCCATTCCAGACCCGGATTCAGCTTTTGGGTAAGAGCTCAACTCTTCACCACAGGCAGGGTCTGCTGCAGCAGCCGCACCTAGCACATTTGAGACACCACTGTCCTTCAGCGGTGTGGATCCTGCCCATATATGATCCACACTCTCGACCTGTTGGCCCAGATGGTCCCTCCAGAACCCAAATCCACCCATAAACTCTGGGGGGGGCTCCTGATAACCCAAGGAGCCCTCGTCTTCAGAAATTGGTTCTGATCCTGGATCACTCTCAATCTCCACTGCAGGGGGGACGTCCTGAGATACGACCCTATCACCTATACCCCATGCATGTAAGAAATATTCAATATTCAGCATAAATGCTGCAGCCTCAGTGTATACTGGTGGCTGGTAAGGGCTGGAGGGTAATGGTATAGATCTCAAAGCATCAGCCAGAGCTAACTCTGTTTGAATGTGGGATACCACGTCAATGGTAGGCCTATGTGATACACTCACAATTGGATTGGAGTCCTGCATAGGGACTTCAGGCCGCTGTCGTGGCAAAAATAGAAGTGCTGCCAACATATATGTACAAGCAGCAGACCTGATAGTCTGCTTTGTTAAGGCCTCATCAATATGGCCCACCACTGTGGGCATTTGGTCTCGTCTATCATACAACTCATGACCCCTGATGGAATATGAGGGCTTGTATGGTCTGGGCATAAGGCTTATGATTTTGCAGCACAGAGCCACAGCCTTTGCCAGCATATAAACATCAGCCCGAAGAGTGTACAATCCACTTAGCTCAGGCTCATCACCATTGGACGGCAGGGTAGGTGCCTGCCAGCCTAGATGATACAAAACTGATGACTGCTCAGGTGACTCAGGACCACTGCACAAGCGTGCAAGAACTGTCCCAGCTGAATCCGTAGAATTAACCACCTGTGATCCAGCTACAGCAACATAACTATCAACTATGGACTGTGATTCTCCGCTTTTTTTTGAAATTAACTTCTGCAACGCCTCAGAATTGACTGGAGTGTCAGGACCATTGTCGGACCCTACTGGCACCACTGTGTGCACCAGAGATGCATCATGCCCATGCACAGGTATATGTGCTATGGGTATATCTGTTGGAGAACATGTACCTGGAACTGCAGGGCTGGGCAGAGTTGGGGACTCTCCTGTTGCTCCTGAGATTCCATTGGTCCATTTGAGATCTTCCTCAAAGGTCAACTGACCCTGTGAAGGCAAAAGAGAATGACCATAGCGGGTGAGGAATGGGTACCCCAAAATGACACGAGGACCCACAGAGGCAAGATGGAGGAATGCATCTACACAACGTGCCACCACCATTCCCTGGCTGGTGTAGACTGGCAGCAAAACAGTTACTCGGACTCCAACCTTACCACCTTCTAGGCTCACATTCCCTGCACCCAAGAGGTTGAACCGGACGTCAGCGTGCTCACTGTACCTCTTGTCAATGAGTTCCCAGCCCACAACACCAAGTATTTCACAGCCGGTATCTATCAAGGAGTGAATGTCATATGGGCTGGCATCAGGATACCTATCGAGCAGGTACCTAGCTTGCAATATTATCCCCCGCTTGTGTTTCACACTGAGGCCTGGGCGCGGTTCACGCAGGACCTCTAATTCCTGTCCCAACAACTCTATTTGCTGCACATACGCATGCTCCCATGCTGACTCGTAATCCACCCGAATGGGTGGGCGTACTGTGAACAACGGACCGCCCTTAACTCGCTGCCCACGTCCCTATTTCTGGGTTTTCCTGCTGGCCTTATAGGCTTCAGCCTTCTCCGGATACTTCGTGAAGCAATCATCAGGCTTATGATTGGTCTTACCACAATGTGGGCAAGGGGGATGCGGTCCCTTCGGGGCATTCTGAGAGGGTCTGTTTCTGCCTCCTTGTGTTGCTGGCCGTCCCAGCCTGGACAATAGGGTGTTGGGCACCTTGACACCCTTGGGAATCAATTCAGGATGTGCCACCCAACAGTCCTTGATCATGTGACCCTTTCGTCCGCATTTATGACAAACCACATCCTTTTTTTTGTCCATCACTGCCAACACCTGTGCCTCATCAGGCTCGAATTCCACCTGCGGAACTGCAGAATCGGACTGAGGGGGGTTGTCACCCTCATTGCTTGCTTGGAGCTGATTGACCCTGCCCTGCCCTGGACCAGTTTGATTTCGCTTACGCCAATGATTCTGCTTATTATGGGCTTCATCCCTGGCCAAAAGTTCAGACATTAGTACAAGGAAGATCCCCAGATAATTGTGTTCCTTACCATGCCTCTTCTCCTCCAAATACATCTTGTAAATGAAGGTCTCCTGACGAGGGCCCAATGCATCTAAAAACTGGTCACGGGCTGCCTGGTGGGTCACCCCTCCCTTAACACGCACACCATAGTAACACCAATCATCCATAAACGCCGCAGCATCTAATGCTGTGGGTTTGGAGGGCAATTCGATGGCCTTCCAGGCATCAGAGATGACATCAGGATTGGCGCGCCTGAAAACCTCAGCCCTTACCATTGCCTTCATTACTTCATAACCCTGACACCTGCGCACAATACGCTTGGTGAACTGTGCGCCCAGCTTTGCTGGTATGGCAGCACGCAGTACTCGACGTCGCACTGCATCTCCCAAACCCCTGCCCACATCATTATCCCAGATACGGTACTCCTGCCACCATTGGATCCCAGTTTCCCCTGATCCGTCCCAGTGAGGAACTGTGGCCAGGGCCTGTGTCTCAGTCAGGGTCTTATGGTCCAAAAATGGGGTGGACAGATTACCAAACAATCCAGGACCTGGCTGTGATCCAACTGGATATGGTGCAGAATCCTCCGTCTCATTGTCCTGACTGTACGGGGGGACCTCGGCAAATGCCAAACCTGGACCCTGAGGTACCCCACTGGGCTTCACCTTTGGGAATTTGGAACCATGCGCTGACCCATCACTGAATTCGAGGGGGGCATATGGATCGAAAAACAGGTTGGAGTCAAAGAATCTTAAATCCAATCCCTTGCAATGACGCCAATCCCCTTTTGGATCTGCAGAAGCGGGGGGTGTACCAGGATGGCGGGGTACAGCATCGGACTTGATTGACTGCTCACTCTCAGAGTAGTGTGAAGCAGTTGCAGCTCGATGTACGGGCTGAGAATGAGATGTCGCACAGGAGGTGGGAGTAAAAACTGGCTGGGTCTGTCTTGACAATTCATATGCATGCACAGGTAACCCATAAGGATGATGTACCTTTGGATTTTCCTTCGCCGCTGAGGCTCGTGGATACCCGGATTCCAGACCCACTTCTGATTCATTGAATGCATCATGGTGAGAAGCATCTCTATGAGACAGGGAAGGCTGAGGTGACAACGGGTTGCCTGTTGGATCCACACCAAAAGTGACAACTCTGGGATCCTTAGGCCTTGGGGTTGCAGTGGGTGCAAAATAAGATCCAGTCAAGCCACTTGATTGATGCATGGTTGTCACATGAGATGTTAATTCACTCCTGAGTGTCTGTATTGCATCGTCTACACTTGACTTATGCTGGTTGGAGGCTGCAGAAATGTCATTTCTGATTGCTGCACAATCTTGCATGCACCCCAATACATCTCCCTGCACCTTGTTAACCTGTTCACTTACCAAAGTGTATGCACGCTGCACCTTTACCAAATTCAGCCTGTCAGTGGTAGGAGTGGACACCTTGGAGGATGGACTCGTTCCACCACTACTCACCGCAGGCAACTTAGCCTTTAAATGCTGCAAGATAGTCTCATTTGACTCACAATCTATCTTGAGCTTGGCAAGTCCCAGCTTGAGCTCACTGAGCTCGCTCACATGTCCCTTGAAATGCGCACCCAACTGACCCAATTCTGGCACATGCTTGATGTCATACACAGTCAAGCGTTCTTCCAAACCACTCAAACATTCCCTTATGGAATCAAACTGCCTCTTCAAAAGCTGAACTTCGGCTGAAAGAGAAGAAACCTGAATGCCTATCCCTTCACCTGGGGTCTTCAAAGGGGAAGCACGTTGCACTCCTCTCTTACTCTCCAATGCATCCACACGCGCAGTAAGAAGTGAAATCAATTGTTCAAACCTCACCCGATCCCCTTGCCGGGCTTGTTGCTCCATGGATAGTTCACGACGTAAGGACTGTACCTCACCGGTTAATAGTGACGTTGCCTTTTCAACTTGTTCCTCAACATAATGGATTGTTTTTTGCACATGAGTTGTGAATGCAAGTTGAAACTTCGAGAGGGTGCCTTTTAAGGAAGTCATTTCTCCATCCAACATGTCAAAATTCAACTTGAGTTGACCCAATTGTATCTCTATTTCCTCCACCATTGCACCGAATTGACCAAGTGATTGGTGAAGTGCCTCTTGTTCTTCTCCAATACTATCCACCAATTCACTAGTCGATTCAAATGACCTACTCAATTCACCAAGCTGAGCCAAGGCATTGGTTAGCGCAAGATTACATGCAGACAATTGAGCCTCAAGATCCGAAAATTTTGACTTGCAAAGCAAGCCAAGCTGACCATGTTGTTCAGCAACTCGTTGCAATTCGCCACCACGTTCATCAACCAATTGTCTCAATGCTCGGCCTTCTCCATATACTCCATCAACATGTTCTTGCACTTGGCCTCTCAAACGGTCCAATGCATTTTCAGCCGAACGCATGGTGAGTGCCGTTGTACGATGAAGAGCATAATGATCATCACGTAGCATGCTAAGGGCTCTTGTAACTTCGCTCACTTGTTGTAGTGCCGAGTCATTGTTTGGAGTCCACTCGGCCGCTCGGATTCTTTCGTGTGGTTCTCCAAATTCATTGACGAAACGAATTCTCTCGAAAGCACGATACCCCCACCCATTGGGAATGGTATGATGAACAAATTGTGGTATTTGATTTACCATTTGATACGATTGTTGGGGTTGTACAATTTGTCCTTGTGGGGTATCTTGAAGTTGTGGGTGGAATGGTGGTTGATGTTGATTATCATGATGATGTTGGTGTATAACCATTTGATTTGAACTCTCACCATCTTCACTAAGATGCAATTCTCCAACCTCTTCATTCATGGGTTGACCATCATGGAATTCGATCATGTTGATTGAAAATTGGTTGCATTCATCATTGTGAAAGTATTCTTGCAACTCTCCATGAAGTTCAGGGTCGACATCCTCAATGTTCACATAATACTCGTTCATTATTGTTGTGGATCAAGAAATCCTCTGCTACCAATATTTTTGGTACTGTCAATGATGTTTTTCACTAACCTTCCAAAGGTTTCGATTGCCCAAACTCCACAAGAAAATATTCCACTCGATGAACACCAAGAAGACAAGCAGGGTAATGCAATGGGAAAATGAATTAACAATGATCTCAATGATGATGCCAATGTCAATGAAGAAATCCAAGGATTCGAAATGCACTTAAATATGTACAAAACACCCAAGTTCATTCAACTTCAAATTCATAGAAGAGTCCATCCTCCTGAGCACAAACATGAAAAGACATGAGTAACAATATACATTAAAACACATGGTGAAAGGGCATGCATCCTTGTATTTGACACAACAAAACATCAATGCAAATCAGGGATTCTTGAAGATGAATAAACCACAAATGTTCACTACCATTCAAGCACAATTCCCACATGTTTGTACGTGCATATTGCCTCACCAAACCTATAATATGCACATGGCGAAAGCAAAGTAGCACAACAAACATGTACACATACAACAAGTCAATGACATATACCATACATGCACAAACGAACAAACATGCAAGCATATGCACGTGTTTGTGTGAGTCGACACAGCAAATTCAACATAAAATGATACGATGATCCTTGTTATGACTAACGGCGTACGTGTACTTTGATGTACGACGGTAGTCAAACCTCCAGCTGCATGATACCCAGAAATGACTGTCGCTGGCCTTAATTGAAGCATCGGTATTCATGGACAGGCCGAGCGACTGGAATCTGTGGGATTTACCTCCAATAAAACAGTCTTCCTACTCTCCGTCTCCGCGACTCGTGTGCCTGCGATTAACTGATGTACATGGCCTGCGACTCAGGCACGCCATCCGGTTCTGCAACAGGCACAGCAATTAAGCCCTACGGAATTTTTACAATCGGGGAGGATGCGAGGAGGACCAGGAAGGATGCGGGGAGGACCGGGGAGGATGCGGGGAGGACCGGGGAGGATGCGGGGAGGACAGGGGAGGATGCGGGGAGGACCGCGGAGCATGCGGGGAGGACCGGAGAGGATGCGGGGAGGATCGGGGAGCATGCGGGGAGGATTGGGGAGGATGCGGGGAGGATGCGGGGAGGATGCGGGGAGGATGCGGGGATGTTCGGGGAGGATGCGGGGAGGATGCGGGGAGGATGCGGGGAGGATGCGGTGAGGATGCGGGGAGGAATCGGGGAGGATGCGGGGAGGCTGCGGGGAGGTTCGGGGAGGATGCGGGGAGGATCGGGGAGGTTGCGGGGAGGACCGGGGAGGATGCGGGGAGGACCGGAGAGGATGCGGGGAGGACCGGGGAGGATGCGGGGAGGATCGGGGAGGATGCGGGGAGGTCCGGGGAGGATGCGGGGAGGATGCGGGGAGGACCGGGGAGGATGCGGGGAGTATGCGGGGAGGATCGGGGAGGACCGGGGAGGATGCGGGGAGGATCGGGGAGGATGCGGGGAGGATCGGGGAAGATGCGGGGAGGACCGGGGAGGATGCGGGGAGGATAGGGGAGGATGCGGGGAGGACCGGGGAGGATGCGGGGAGGACCGGAGA
This sequence comes from Eutreptiella sp. 'Long Island Sound 2002', assembly GCA_964036045.1. Taxonomy (NCBI): domain Eukaryota; phylum Euglenozoa; class Euglenophyceae; order Eutreptiales; family Eutreptiaceae; genus Eutreptiella; species Eutreptiella sp. 'Long Island Sound 2002'. The sequence continues at coordinate 24,205,384 of OZ038403.1, forward strand.
GGATGCGGGGATGATGCGGCAAGGATCAGGGAGGATGCGGGGGGGATGCGGGGAGGATCGGGGAGGATGCGGGGAGGGTCGGGGAGGATGCGGGGAGGACTGGAGAGTATGCGGGGAGGACCGGGGAGGATGCGGGGAGGATCGGGGAGGATGCGGTGAGGACCGGGGAAGATGCGGGGAGGAGCAGAGAGGATGCGGGGAGGATCGGGGAGGATGCGGGGAGGATCGGGGAGGATGCGGGGAGCACCGGGGAGGATCGGGGAGGATGCGGGGAGGACCGGGGAGGATGCAGGGAGGATGCGGGGAGGATGCCGGGGGGATGCGGGAAGGATGCGGGGAGGATCGGGGAGCATTTGGGTAGGTTCGGGGAGGATGCGGGGAGGACCGGGGAGGATGCGGGGAGGACCGGGGAGGATGCGGGGAGGACCAGGAAGGATGCGGGGAGGACCGGGGAGGATGCGGGGAGGACCGGGGAGGATCGGGGAGGACCGGGGAGGATGCGGGGAGGATCGGGGAGGATGCGGGGAGGACCGGGGAGGAAGCGGGGAGGATCGGGGAGGATGCGGGGAGGACCGGGGAGGATGCGGGGAGGACTTGGGAGGATGCGGGGAGGACCAGGAAGGATGCGGGGAGGACCAGGAAGGATGCGGGGAGGACCGGGGTGGATGTGGGGAGGACCAGGGAGGATGCGGGGAGGACCGGGGAGGATGCTGGGTGGACCGGGGGGGATGCGGGGAGGATCGGGGAGCATGCGGGGAGGATCGGGGAGGACTGGGGAGGATGCGTTGAGGACCGGGGAGGATGCGGGGAGTATGCGGGGAGGATCGGGGAGGATGCGGGGAGGGTCGGGGAGGACCAGGGAGGATGCAGGGAGGACCGTGGAGGATGCGGGGAGGATCCGGGGAGGATCCGGGGAGGACTGGGGAGGATGCGTGGAGGATCGGGGAGGATGCGGGGAGGATCAGGGAGGATGCGGGGAGGACCGGGGAGGATGCGGGGAGCATCGGGGAGGATGCGGGAAGTACCGGGGAGGATGCGGGGAGGACCGGGGAGGATGCGGTCAGGAACGGGGAGGATCGGGGAGGACCGGGGAGGATGCGGGGAGGATCGGGGAGGATGCGGGGAGGATGGGGGAGGATGCGGGGAGGACCGGGGAGGATGCGGGGAGGATGCGGGGAGGATGCGGGGAGGAAGCGGGGAGGATGCGGGGAGGAAGCGGGGAGGATGCGGGGAGGATCGGGGAGGATGCGGGGAGGACCGGGGAGGATGCGGGGAGGACCGGGGAGTATGCGGTCAGGACCGGGGAGGATCGGGGAGGATGCGGGGAGGATGCGGGAAGGATCGGGGGGGATGCGGGGAGGATCGGGGAGGATGCGGGGAGGACCGAGGAGGATGCGGGGAGGATCAGGCAGGATGCGGGGAGGACGGGGGAGGATGCGAGGAGGACCGGGGAGGATGCGGGGAGGACCGGGGAGGATGCGGGGAGGACTGGGGAGGATGCGGGGAGGATGCGGGGAGGATACGGGGAGGATCGGGGAGGATGCGGGGAGGACCGGGGAGGATGCGGGGAGGATGCGGGGAGGATGCGGGGAGGACCGGGGAGGGTGCGTGGAGGACCGGGGAGGATGCGGGGAGGATCGGGGATGATGCGAGGAGGACCAGGGAGGATGCGGGGAGGACCGGGGAGGATGCGGGGAGGTTCGGGGAGGATGCGGGGAGGATCGGGGAGGATGCGGGGAGGACCGGGGAGGATGCGGGGAGGACCGGGGGGGATGCAGGGAGGATCGGGGATGATGCGAGGAGGACCAGGGAGGATGCGGGGAGGACCGGGGAGGATGCGGGGAGAACCGGGGAGGATGCGGGGAGGACAGGGGAGGATGCGGGGAGGACCGGGGAGCATGCGGGGAGGACCGGGGAGGATGCGGGGAGGATCGGGGAGGATGCGGGGAGGGTCGGGGAGGATGCGGGGAGGACCGGGGAGGATGCGGGGAGGACCGAGGAGGATGCGGGGAGGACCGGGGAGGATGCGGGGAGGACCGGGGAGGATGTGGGGAGGAGCAGGGAGGGATGCGGGGAGGATCGGGGAGGATGCGGGGAGGATCGGGGAGGATGCGGGGAGGACCGGGGAGGATGCGGGGAGGATCGGGGAGGATGCGGGGAGGACCGGGGAGGATGCGTGGTGGACCGGGGGGGATGCGGGGAGGATCGGGGAGCATGCGGCGAGGATCGGGGAGGACTGGGGAGGATGCGTGGAGGACCGGGGATGATGCGGGGAGGATGCGGGGAGGATCGGGGAGGATGCGGGGAGGGTCGGGGAGGATGCGGGGAGGACCAGGGAGGATACGGGGAGGACCGAGGAGGATGCGGGGAGGATGCGGGGAGGATCCGGGGATGACCGGGGAGGATGCGTGGAGGATCGGGGAGGATGCGGGGAGGATCAGGGAGGATGCGGGGAGGATCAGGGAGGATGCGGGGAGGACCGGGGAGGATGCGGGGGGCATCGGGGAGAATGCCCGGAGGATCGGGGAGGATGCGGGGAGGATCGGGGAGGATGCGGGGAGGACCGGGGAGGATGCGGGGAGGACTGGGGAGGATGCGGTCAGGACCGGGCAGGATCAGGGAGAACCGGGGAGGATGCGGGGAGGATAGGGGAGGATGCGGGGAGGATCGGGGAGGATGCGGGGAGGACCGGGGCGGATGCGGGGAGGATGCGGGGAGGACCGGGGAGGATGCGGGGAGGATACGGGGAGGATGCGGGGAGGATGCGGGGAGGAAGCGGGGAGGATGCGGGGAGGATCGGGGAGGATGCGGGGAGGATCGGTGAGGATGCGGGGAGGATCGGGGAGGATGCGGGGAGGATCGGGGAGGATGCGGGGAGGACAGGGGAGGATGCGGGGAGGACCGGGGAGGATGCGGGGAGGACCGGGGAGGATGCGGGGAGGACCGGGGAGGATGCGGGCTGGATCGGGGAGGATGCGGGGAGGATCGGGGAGGACCGGGGAGGGTGCGTGGAGGACCGGGGAGGATGCGAGGAGGACCAGGAAGGATGCGGTGAGGACCGGGGAGGATGCGGGGAGGACCGGGGAGGGTGCGGGGAGGACCGGGGAGGATGCGGGGAGGACCGGGGAGGATGAGAGGAGGACCAGGAAGGATGCGGGTAGGACCGGGGAGGATGCGGGGAGGACCGGGGAGGATGCGGGGAGGACATGGGAGGATGCGGGGAGGATCGGGGAGGATGCGGGGAGGACCGGGGAGGATGGGGTGAGGACCGGGGAGGATGCGGGGAGGATCGGGGAGGATGCGGGGAGGATCGGGGAGGACCGGGGAGGGTGCGTGGAGGACCGGGGAGGATCGGGGAGGATGCGGGGAGGACGCGGGGAGGTTCGGGGAGGATGCGGGGAGGATCGGGGAGGATGCGGGGAGGACCGGGGAGGATGCGGGGAGGACCGGGGGGGATGCGGGGAGGATCCGGGAGGATGCGAGGAGGACCAGGAAGGATGCGGGGAGGACCGGGGAGGATGCGGGGAGAACCGGGGAGGATGGGGGGAGGACCGGGGAGGATGCGGGGAGGATCGGGTAGGATGCGGGGAGGATCGGGCAGGACCGGGGAGGGTGCGTGGAGGACCGGGGAGGATCGGGGAGGATGCGGGGAGGATGCGGGGAGGTTCGGGGAGGATGCGGGGAGGATCGGGGAGGATGCGGGGAGGACCGGGGAGGATGCGGGGAGGACAGGGGAGGATGCGGGGAGGACCGGGTGGCATGCGGGGAGGACCGGGGAGGATGCGGGGAGGATGGGGGAGGATGCGGGGAGGATCGGGGAGGATGCGGGGAGGATCGGGGAGGATGCGGGGAGGACCTGGGAGGATGCGGGGAGGATCGGGGAGGATGTGGGGAGGATCGGGGAGGATGCGGGGAGGACCGGGGAGGATGCGGGGAGGATCGGGGAGGATGCGGGGAGGATGGGGGACGATGCGGGGAGGATCGGGGAGGATGCGGGGAGGTTCGGGGAGGATGCGGGGAGGACCGGGGAGGATGCGGGGAGGACCGAGGAGGATGCGGGGAGGACCGGGGAGGATGCGGGGAGGACCGGGGAGGATGTGGGGAGGAGCAGGGAGGGATGCGGGGAGGATCGGGGAGGATGCGGGGAGGGTCGGGGAGGATGCGGGGAGGACCGGGGAGGATGCGGGGAGCATCAGGAGGATGCGGGGAGGATAGGGGAGGATGCGGGGAGGACCGGGGAGGATGCGTGGTGGACCGGGGGGGATGCGGGGAGGATCGGGGAGCATGCGGCGAGGATCGGGGAGGACTGGGGAGGATGCGTGGAGGACCGGGGATGATGCGGGCAGGATGCGGGGAGGATCGGGGAGGATGCGGGGAGGCTCGGGGAGGATGCGGGGAGGACCAGGGAGGATGCGGGGAGGACGGAGGAGGATGCGGGGAGGATGCAGGGAGGATGCAGGGAGGATCCGGGGATGACCGGGGAGGATGCGTGGAGGATCGGGGAGGATGCGGGGAGGACCGGGGAGGATGCGGGGGGGATCGGGGAGAATGCCCGGAGGATCGGGGAGGATGCGGGGAGGATCGGGGAGGATGCGGGGAGGACCGGGGAGGATGCGGGGAGGACCGGGGAGGATGCGGTCAGGACCGGGCAGGATCGGGGAGGACCGGGGAGGATGCGGGGAGGATGGGGGAGGATACTGGGAGGATCGGGGAGGATGCGGGGAGGACCGGGGAGGATGCGGGAAGGATGCGGGGAGGATGCGGGGAGGATGCGGGGAGGAAGCGGGGAGGATGAGGGGAGGATCGGGGAGGATGCGGGGAGGACCAGGGAGGATGCGGGGAGGACCGGGGAGGATGCGGTCAGGACCGGGGAGGATCGGGGAGGACCGGGGAGGATGCGGGAAGGATCGGGGGGGATGCGGGGAGGATCGGGGGGGATGCGGGGAGGACCGGGGACGATGCGGGGAGGATCGGGGAGGATCGGGGAGGATCAGGGAGGATGCGGGGAGGATGGGGGAGGATACGGGGAGGATCGGGGAGGATGCGGGGAGGACCGGGGAGGATGCGGGAAGGATGCGGGGAGGATGCGGGGAGGATGCGGGGAGGAAGCGGGGAGGATGCGGGGAGGACCGGGGAGGATGTGAGGAGGACCAGGAAGGATGCGGGGAGGACCGGGGAAGATGCGGTTAGGACCGGGGAGGATGCGGGGAGGACCGGGGAGGATGCGGGGAGGACCGTGGAGGATGCGGGGAGGATGCGGGGAGGATCGGGGAGGATGCGGGGAGGATCGGGGAGGGTGCGGGGAGGATCGGGGAGGATGCGGGGAGGATCGGGGAGGATGCGGGGAGGACAGTGGAGGATGCGGGGAGGACCGGGGAGGATGCGGGGAGGACCGGGGAGGATGCGGGGAGGACCAGGGAGGATGCGGGGTGGATCGGGGAGGATGCGGGGAGGATCGGGGAGGACCGGGGAGGGTGCGTGGAGGACCGGGGAGGATGCGAGGAGGACCAGGAAGGATGCGGGGAGGACCGGGGAGGATGCGGGGAGGACCGAGGAGGATGCGGGGAGGACCGGGGAGGATGCGAGCAGGACCATGAAGGATGCGGGGAGGACCGGGGAAGATGCGGGGAGGACCGGGGAGGATGCGGGGAGGACCGGGGAGGATGCGGGGAGGACCGGGGAGGATGCGGGGACGACCGGGGAGGATGGGGGGAGGACCGGGCAGGATCGGGGAGGACCGGGGAGGATGCGGGGAGGACCGGGCAAGATGCGGTGAGGACCGGGGAGGATGCGGGGAGGACCGGGGAGGATGCGGGGCGGACCGGGGAGGATGCGGGGAGGATGCGGGGAGGATCGGGGAGGATGCGTCGAGGATCGGGGAGGATGCGGGGAGGATCGGGGAGGATGCGGGGAGGATCGGGGAGGATGCGGGGAGGACATTGGAGGATTCGGGGAGGACCGGGGAGGATGCGGGGAGGACCGGGGAAGATGCGGGGAGGACCGGGGAGGATGCGGGGTGGATCGGGGAGGATGCGGGGAGGATCGGGGAGGACCGGGGAGGGTGCGTGGAGGACCGGGGAGGATGCGAGGAGGACCAGGAAGGATGCGGGGAGGACCGGAGAGGATGCGAGGAGGACCGGGGAGGATGCGGGGAGGACCGGGGAGGATGCGAGGAGGACCATGAAGGATGCGGGGAGGACCGGGCAGGATGCGGGGAGGACCGGGGAGGATGCGGGGAGGACAGGGGAGGATGCAGGGAGGACCGGGGAGGATGCGGGGAGGACCGGGGAGGATGGGGGGAGGACCGGGGAGGATGCGGGGAGGACCGGGGAGGATGCGGGGAGGATCGGGGAGGACCGGGGCCGGTGCGTAGAGGACCGGGGAGGATCGGGGAGGATGCGGGGAGGATGCGGGGAGGTTCGGGGAGGATGCGGGGAGGATCGGGGAGGATGCGGGGAGGACCGGGGAGGATGCGGGGAGGACCGGGGAGGATGCGGGGAGGATCGGGGAGGATGCGAGGAGGACCAGGAAGGATGCGGGGAGGATCGGGGAAGATGCGGGGAGAACCGGGGAGGATGCGGGGAGGACAGGGGAGGATGCGGGGAGGACCGGGGAGCATGCGGGGAGGACCGGGGAGGATGCGGGGAGGATCGCGGAGCATGCGGTGAGGATTGGGGAGGTTGCGGGGAGGATGCGGGGAGGATGCGGGGAGGTTCGGGGAGGATGCGGGGAGGCTGCGGGGAGGATGCGGGGAGGATAGGGGAGGATGCGGGGAGGATCGGGGAGGATGCGGGGAGGACCGGGGAGGATGCGGGGAGGACCGGGGAGGATGCGGGGAGGATAGGGGAGGATGCGGGGAGGACCGGGGAGGATGCGTGGTGGACCGGGGGGGATGCGGGGAGGATTGGAGAGCATGCGGCGAGGATCGGGGAGGACTGGGGAGGATGCGTGGAGGACCGGGGATGATGCGGGCAGGATGCGGGGAGGATCGGGGAGGATGCGGGGAGGGTCGGGGAGGATGCGGGGAGGACCAGGGAGGATGCGGGGAGGACCGAGGAGGATGCGGGGACGATGCAGGGAGGATCCGGGGATGACCGGGGAGGATGCGTGGAGGATCGGGGAGGATGCGGGGAGGATCAGGGAGGATGCGGGGAGGACCGGGGAGGATGCGGGGGGGATCGGGGAGAATGCCCGGAGGATCGGGGAGGATGCGGGGAGGATCGGGGAGGATGCGGTCAGGACCAGGCAGGATCGGGGAGGACCGGGGAGGATGCGGGGAGGATGGGGGAGGATACGGGGAGGATCGGGGAGGATGCGGGGAGGACCGGGGAGGATGCGGGGAGGATGCGGGGAGGATGCGGGGAGGAAGCGGGGAGGATGCGGGGAGGGCCGGGGAGGATGTGAGGAGGACCAGGAAGGATGCGGGGAGGACCGGGGAAGATGCGGTTAGGACCGGGGAGGATGCGGGGAGGACCGGGGAGGATGCGGGGAGGACCGTGGAGGATGCGGGGAGGATGCGGGGAGGATCGGGGAGGATGCGGGGAGGATCGGGGAGGATGCGGGGAGGACAGGGGAGGATGCGGGGAGGATCGGGGGGGATGCGGGGAGGACAGTGGAGGATGCGGGGAGGACCGGGGAGGATGCGGGGAGGACCGGGGAGGATGCGGGGAGGACCAGGGAGGATGCGGGGTGGATCGGGGAGGATGCGGGGAGGATCGGGGAGGACCGGGGAGGGTGCGTGGAGGACCGGGGAGGATGCGAGGAGGACCAGGAAGGATGCGGGGAGGACCGGGGAGGATGCGGGGAGGACCGAGGAGGATGCGGGGAGGATCGGGGAGGATGCGAGCAGGACCATGAAGGATGCGGGGAGGACCGGGGAGGATGCGGGGAGGACCGGGGAGGATGCGGGGAGGACAGGGGAGGATGCGGAGAGGACCGGGGAGGATGCGGGGACGACCGGGGAGGATGGGGGGAGGACCGGGCAGGATCGGGGAGGACCGGGGAGGATGCGGGGAGGACCGGGGAAGATGCGGTGAGGACCGGGGAGGATGCGGGGAGGACCGGGGAGGATGCGGGGAGGATGCGGGGAGGATCGGGGAGGATGCGTGGAGGATCGGGGAGGATGCGGGGAGGATCGGGGAGGATGCGGGGAGGATCGGGGAGGATGCGGGGAGGACAGTGGAGGATGCGGGGAGGACCGGGGAGGATGCGGGGAGGACCGGGGAGGATGCGGGGAGGACCGGGGAGGATGCGGGGTGGATCGGGGAGGATGCGGGGAGGATCGGGGAGGACCGGGGAGGGTGCGTGGAGGACCGGGGAGGATGCGAGGAGGACCAGGAAGGATGCGGGGAGGACCGGGGAGGATGCGAGGAGGACCATGAAGGATGCGGGGAGGACCGGGGAGGATGCGGGGAGGACCGGGGAGGATGCGGGGAGGACAGGGGAGGATGCAGGGAGGACCGGGGAGGATGCGGGGAGGACCGGGGAGGATGGGGGGAGGACCGGGGAGGATGCGGGGAGGATCGGGGAGGATGCGGGGAGGATCGGGGAGGACTGGGGAGGATGCGTGGAGGACCGGGGATGATGCGGGCAGGATGCGGGGAGGATCGGGGAGGATGCGGGGAGGCTCGGGGAGGATGCGGGGAGGACCAGGGAGGATGCGGGGAGGACGGAGGAGGATGCGGGGAGGATGCAGGGAGGATGCAGGGAGGATCCGGGGATGACCGGGGAGGATGCGTGGAGGATCGGGGAGGATGCGGGGAGGACCAGGGAGGATGCGGGGGGGATCGGGGAGAATGCCCGGAGGATCGGGGAGGATGCGGGGAGGATCGGGGAGGATGCGGGGAGGACCGGGGAGGATGCGGGGAGGACCGGGGAGGATGCGGTCAGGACCGGGCAGGATCGGGGAGGACCGGGGAGGATGCGGGGAGGATGGGGGAGGATACTGGGAGGATCGGGGAGGATGCGGGGAGGACCGGGGAGGATGCGGGAAGGATGCGGGGAGGATGCGGGGAGGATGCGGGGAGGAAGCGGGGAGGATGAGGGGAGGATCGGGGAGGATGCGGGGAGGACCAGGGAGGATGCGGGGAGGACCGGGGAGGATGCGGTCAGGACCGGGGAGGATCGGGGAGGACCGGGGAGGATGCGGGAAGGATCGGGGGGGATGCGGGGAGGATCGGGGGGGATGCGGGGAGGACCGGGGACGATGCGGGGAGGATCGGGGAGGATCGGGGAGGATCAGGGAGGATGCGGGGAGGATGGGGGAGGATACGGGGAGGATCGGGGAGGATGCGGGGAGGACCGGGGAGGATGCGGGAAGGATGCGGGGAGGATGCGGGGAGGATGCGGGGAGGAAGCGGGGAGGATGCGGGGAGGACCGGGGAGGATGTGAGGAGGACCAGGAAGGATGCGGGGAGGACCGGGGAAGATGCGGTTAGGACCGGGGAGGATGCGGGGAGGACCGGGGAGGATGCGGGGAGGACCGTGGAGGATGCGGGGAGGATGCGGGGAGGATCGGGGAGGATGCGGGGAGGATCGGGGAGGGTGCGGGGAGGATCGGGGAGGATGCGGGGAGGATCGGGGAGGATGCGGGGAGGACAGTGGAGGATGCGGGGAGGACCGGGGAGGATGCGGGGAGGACCGGGGAGGATGCGGGGAGGACCAGGGAGGATGCGGGGTGGATCGGGGAGGATGCGGGGAGGATCGGGGAGGACCGGGGAGGGTGCGTGGAGGACCGGGGAGGATGCGAGGAGGACCAGGAAGGATGCGGGGAGGACCGGGGAGGATGCGGGGAGGACCGAGGAGGATGCGGGGAGGACCGGGGAGGATGCGAGCAGGACCATGAAGGATGCGGGGAGGACCGGGGAAGATGCGGGGAGGACCGGGGAGGATGCGGGGAGGACCGGGGAGGATGCGGGGAGGACCGGGGAGGATGCGGGGACGACCGGGGAGGATGGGGGGAGGACCGGGCAGGATCGGGGAGGACCGGGGAGGATGCGGGGAGGACCGGGCAAGATGCGGTGAGGACCGGGGAGGATGCGGGGAGGACCGGGGAGGATGCGGGGCGGACCGGGGAGGATGCGGGGAGGATGCGGGGAGGATCGGGGAGGATGCGTCGAGGATCGGGGAGGATGCGGGGAGGATCGGGGAGGATGCGGGGAGGATCGGGGAGGATGCGGGGAGGACATTGGAGGATTCGGGGAGGACCGGGGAGGATGCGGGGAGGACCGGGGAGGATGCGGGGAGGACCGGGGAGGATGCGGGGTGGATCGGGGAGGATGCGGGGAGGATCGGGGAGGACCGGGGAGGGTGCGTGGAGGACCGGGGAGGATGCGAGGAGGACCAGGAAGGATGCGGGGAGGACCGGAGAGGATGCGAGGAGGACCGGGGAGGATGCGGGGAGGACCGGGGAGGATGCGAGGAGGACCATGAAGGATGCGGGGAGGACCGGGCAGGATGCGGGGAGGACCGGGGAGGATGCGGGGAGGACAGGGGAGGATGCAGGGAGGACCGGGGAGGATGCGGGGAGGACCGGGGAGGATGGGGGGAGGACCGGGGAGGATGCGGGGAGGACCGGGGAGGATGCGGGGAGGATCGGGGAGGACCGGGGCCGGTGCGTAGAGGACCGGGGAGGATCGGGGAGGATGCGGGGAGGATGCGGGGAGGTTCGGGGAGGATGCGGGGAGGATCGGGGAGGATGCGGGGAGGACCGGGGAGGATGCGGGGAGGACCGGGGAGGATGCGGGGAGGATCGGGGAGGATGCGAGGAGGACCAGGAAGGATGCGGGGAGGATCGGGGAAGATGCGGGGAGAACCGGGGAGGATGCGGGGAGGACAGGGGAGGATGCGGGGAGGACCGGGGAGCATGCGGGGAGGACCGGGGAGGATGCGGGGAGGATCGGGGAGCATGCGGTGAGGATTGGGGAGGTTGCGGGGAGGATGCGGGGAGGATGCGGGGAGGTTCGGGGAGGATGCGGGGAGGCTGCGGGGAGGATGCGGGGAGGATCGGGGAGGATGCGGGGAGGATCGGGGAGGATGCGGGGAGGACCGGGGAGGATGCGGGGAGGACCGGGGAGGATGCGGGGAGGATAGGGGAGGATGCGGGGAGGACCGGGGAGGATGCGTGGTGGACCGGGGGGGATGCGGGGAGGATTGGAGAGCATGCGGCGAGGATCGGGGAGGACTGGGGAGGATGCGTGGAGGACCGGGGATGATGCGGGCAGGATGCGGGGAGGATCGGGGAGGATGCGGGGAGGGTCGGGGAGGATGCGGGGAGGACCAGGGAGGATGCGGGGAGGACCGAGGAGGATGCGGGGACGATGCAAGGAGGATCCGGGGATGACCGGGGAGGATGCGTGGAGGATCGGGGAGGATGCGGGGAGGATCAGGGAGGATGCGGGGAGGACCGGGGAGGATGCGGGGGGGATCGGGGAGAATGCCCGGAGGATCGGGGAGGATGCGGGGAGGATCGGGGAGGATGCGGTCAGGACCAGGCAGGATCGGGGAGGACCGGGGAGGATGCGGGGAGGATGGGGGAGGATACGGGGAGGATCGGGGAGGATGCGGGGAGGACCGGGGAGGATGCGGGGAGGATGCGGGGAGGATGCGGGGAGGAAGCGGGGAGGATGCGGGGAGGGCCGGGGAGGATGTGAGGAGGACCAGGAAGGATGCGGGGAGGACCGGGGAAGATGCGGTTAGGACCGGGGAGGATGCGGGGAGGACCGGGGAGGATGCGGGGAGGACCGTGGAGGATGCGGGGAGGATGCGGGGAGGATCGGGGAGGATGCGGGGAGGATCGGGGAGGATGCGGGGAGGACAGGGGAGGATGCGGGGAGGATCGGGGGGGATGCGGGGAGGACAGTGGAGGATGCGGGGAGGACCGGGGAGGATGCGGGGAGGACCGGGGAGGATGCGGGGAGGACCAGGGAGGATGCGGGGTGGATCGGGGAGGATGCGGGGAGGATCGGGGAGGACCGGGGAGGGTGCGTGGAGGACCGGGGAGGATGCGAGGAGGACCAGGAAGGATGCGGGGAGGACCGGGGAGGATGCGGGGAGGACCGAGGAGGATGCGGGGAGGATCGGGGAGGATGCGAGCAGGACCATGAAGGATGCGGGGAGGACCGGGGAGGATGCGGGGAGGACCGGGGAGGATGCGGGGAGGACAGGGGAGGATGCGGAGAGGACCGGGGAGGATGCGGGGACGACCGGGGAGGATGGGGGGAGGACCGGGCAGGATCGGGGAGGACCGGGGAGGATGCGGGGAGGACCGGGGAAGATGCGGTGAGGACCGGGGAGGATGCGGGGAGGACCGGGGAGGATGCGGGGAGGATGCGGGGAGGATCGGGGAGGATGCGTGGAGGATCGGGGAGGATGCGGGGAGGATCGGGGAGGATGCGGGGAGGATCGGGGAGGATGCGGGGAGGACAGTGGAGGATGCGGGGAGGACCGGGGAGGATGCGGGGAGGACCGGGGAGGATGCGGGGAGGACCGGGGAGGATGCGGGGTGGATCGGGGAGGATGCCGGGAGGATCGGGGAGGACCGGGGAGGGTGCGTGGAGGACCGGGGAGGATGCGAGGAGGACCAGGAAGGATGCGGGGAGGACCGGGGAGGATGCGAGGAGGACCATGAAGGATGCGGGGAAGACCGGGGAGGATGCGGGGAGGACCGGGGAGGATGCGGGGAGGACAGGGGAGGATGCAGGGAGGACCGGGGAGGATGCGGGGAGGACCGGGGAGGATGGGGGGAGGACCGGGGAGGATGCGGGGAGGATCGGGGAGGATGCGGGGAGGATCGGGGAGGACCGGGGCCGGTGCGTAGAGGACCGGGGAGGATCGGGGAGGATGCGGGGAGGATGCGGGGAGGTTCGGGGAGGATGCGGGGAGGATCGGGGAGGATGCGGGGAGGACCGGGGAGGATGCGGGGAGGACCGGTCAGGATGCGGGGAGGATCGGGGAGAATGCGAGGAGGACAAGGAAGGATGCGGGGAGGACCGGGGAGGATGCGGGGAGAACCGGGGAGGATGCGGGGAGGACAGGGGAGGATGCGGGGAGGACCGGGGAGCATGCGGGGAGGACCGGGGAGGATGCGGGGAGGATCGGGGAGCATGCGGTGAGGATTGGGGTGGTTGCGGGGAGGACCGGGGAGGATGCGGGGAGGACCGGGGAGGATGCGGGGAGGACCGGGGAGGATGCGGGCAGGATCGGGGAGGATGCGGGGACGACCGGGGAGGATGCGGGGAGGACCGGGGAGGATGCGGGGAGGACCGGGGAGGATGCGGGGAGGACCGGGGAGGATGCGGGGAGGATCGGGGTGGATGCGGGGAGGATCGGGGAGGACCGGGGAGGGTGCGTGGAGGACCGGGGAGGATCGGGGAGGATGCGGGGAGGATGCGGGGAGGTTCGGGGAGGATGCGGGGAGGATCGGGGAGGATGCGGGGAGGACCGGGGAGGATGCGGGGAGGACCGGGGAGCATGCGGGGAGGACCGGGGAGGACGCGGGGAGGATCGGGGAGCATGCGGGGAGGATTGGGGAGGATGCGGGGAGGATGCGGGGAGGATGCGGGGAGGACCGGGGAGGATGCGGGGAGGCTGCGGGGAGGATGCGGGGAGGTTCGGGGAGGATGCGGGGAGGACCGGGGAGGATCAGGGAGGACCGCGGAGGATGCGGGGAGGATCGGGGAGGATGCGGGGAGGACCGGGGAGGATGCGGGGAGGATCGGGGAGGATGCGGGGAGGATCAGGGAGGATGCGGGGAGGATCGGGGAGGATGCGGGGAGGACCGGGGAGGATGCGGGGAGGACCGGGGAGGATGCGGGGAGGACCAGGAAGGATGCGGGGAGGACCGGGGAGGATGCGGGGAGGACCGGGGAGGATGCGGGGAGGACCGGGGAGGATGCTGGGTCGACCGGGGGGGATGCGGGGAGGATCGGGGAGGATGCGGGGAGGACCGGGGACGATGCAGGGAGGATGCGGGGAGGATGCGGGGAGGATGCGCGAAGGATGCGGGGAGGATCGGGGAAGATGTGGGGAGGTTCGGGGAGGATGCGGGGAGGACCAGGAAGGATGCGGGGAGGATGCGGGGAGGACCGGGAGGATCGGGGAGGACCGGGGAGGATGCGGGGAGGATCGGGGAGGATGCGGGGAGGACCGGGGAGGATGCGGGGAGGATCGGGGAGGATGCGGGGAGGATCGGGGAGGATGCGGGGAGGATCGGGGAGGATGCGGGGAGGACCGGGGAGGATGCGGGGAGGACCGGGGAAATGTGGGGAGGACCATGAAGGATGCGGGGAGGATCGGGGAGGATGCGGGAAGGACCGGGGAGGATGCGGGGAGGATGCGGGGAGGATCGGGGAGGATGCGGGGAGGATCGGGGAGGAGGCGGAGAGGACCGGGGAGGATGCGGGGAGGATCGGGGAGGATGCGGGGAGGATCAAGGAGGGTGCGGGGAGGACCGGGGAGGATGCGGGGAGGATCGGGGAGAATGCGCGGAGGATCAGGGAGGATGCGGGGAGGATCGGGGAGGATGCGGGAAGGACCGGGGAGGATGCGGGGAGGATGCGGGGAGGATCGGGGAGGATGCGGGGAGGATCGGGGAGGATGCGGAGAGGACCGGGGAGGATGCGGGGAGGATGCGGGGAGGATGCGGGGAGGATCGGGGAGGATGCGGGGAGGATTGGGGAGGATGCGGGGAGGACCGGGGAGGATGCGGGGAGGACCGGGGAGGATGCGGGGAGGACCATGAAGGATGCGGGGAGGACCGGGGAGGATGCGGGGAGGACCGGGGACGATGCGGGGAGGACCGGGGAGGATGCTGGGTCGACCGGGGGGGATGCGGGGAGGATCGGGGAGCATGCGGGGAGGATCGGGGAGGACTGGGGAGGATGCGTGGAGGACCGGGGAGGATGCGGGGAGTATGCGGGGAGGATCGGGGAGGATGCGGGGAGGGTCGGGGAGGACCAGGGAGGATGCGGGGAGGACCGTGGAGGATGCGGGGAGGATCCGGGGAGGATCGGGGAGGATGCGTGGAGGATCGGGGAGGATGCTGGGAGGATCAGGGAGGATGCGGGGAGGACCGGGGAGGATGCGGGGAGGATCGGGGAGAATGGGGGGAAGATTGGGGAGGATGCGGGGAGGATGCGGGGAGGATGCGGGAAGGACCGGGGAGGACCGGGGAGGATGCGGTCAGGACCGGGGAGGATCGGGGAGGACCGGGGAGGATGCGGGGAGGATCGGGGAGGATGCGGGGAGGATCGGGGAGGATGCGGGGAGGACCGGGGAGGATGCGGGGAGGATGCGGGGAGGATGCGGGGAGGAAGCGGGGAGGATGCGGGGAGGACCGGGGAGGATGTGGGGAGGATCGGGGAGAATGGGGGGAAGATTGGGGAGGATGCGGGGAGGATGCGGGGAGGATGCGGGGAGGACCGGGGAGGATGCGGGGAGGACCGGGGAGGATGCGGTCAGGACCGGGGAGGATCGGGGAGGACCGGGGAGGATGCGGGAAGGATTAGGGGGGATGCAGGGAGGATCGCGGAGGATGCGGGGAGGACCGGGGAGGATGCGGGGAGGACCGGGGAGGATGCGGGGAGGACCGGGGAGGATGCGGGGAGGACCGGGGAGGATGCGGGGAGGATGCGGGGAGGATGCGGGGAGGATCGGGGAGGATGCAGGGAGGATCGGGGAGGATGCGGGGAGGATCGGCGAGGATGCGGGGAGGATCGGGGAGGATGCGGGGAGGACCGGGGAGGATGCGGGGACGGCAGGGGAGGATGCGGGGAGGATCGGGGAGCATGCGGGGAGGACCGGGGAGGATGCGGGGACGACAGGGGAGGATGCGGGGAGGACCGGGGAGGATGCGGGGAGGATCGGGGAGGATGCGGGGAGGATCGGGGAGGATGCGGGGAGGACCGGGGAGGATGCGGGGAGGACCGGGGTGGATGCGGGGAGGATGCGGGGAGGACCAAGAAGGATTCGGGGAGGACCGGGGAGGATGCGGGGAGGACTGGGGAGGATGCGGGGAGGACCGGGGAGGATGCGGGGAGGACCGGGGAGGATGCGTGGAGGATCGGGGAGGATGCGGGGAGGATCAAGGAGGGTGCGGGGAGGACCGGGGAGGATGCGGGGAGGATCGGGGAGAATGCGCGGAGGATCAGGGAGGATGCGGGGAGGATCGGGGAGGATGCGGGAAGGACCGGGGAGGATGCGGGGAGGATGCGGGGAGGATCGGGGAGGATGCGGGGAGGATCGGGGAGGATGCGGAGAGGACCGGGGAGGATGCGGGGAGGATGCGGGGAGGATGCGGGGAGGATCGGGGAGGATGCGGGGAGGATTGGGGAGGATGCGGGGAGGACCGGGGAGGATGCGGGGAGGGCCGGGGAGGATGCGGGGAGGACCGGGGAGGATGCTGGGTCGACCGGGGGGGATGCGGGGAGGATCGGGGAGCATGCGGGGAGGATCGGGGAGGACTGGGGAGGATGCGTGGAGGACCGGGGAGGATGCGGGGAGTATGCGGGGAGGACCAGGGAGGATGCGGGGAGGACCGTGGAGGATGCGGGGAGGATCCGGGGAGGATCGGGGAGGATGCGTGGAGGATCGGGGAGGATGCTGGGAGGATCAGGGAGGATGCGGGGAGGACCGGGGAGGATGCGGGGAGGATCGGGGAGAATGGGGGGAAGATTGGGGAGGATGCGGGGAGGATGCGGGGAGGATGCGGGAAGGACCGGGGAGGATGCGGGGAGGACCGGGGAGGATGCGGTCAGGACCGGGGAGGATCGGGGAGGACCGGGGAGGATGCGGGGAGGATCGGGGAGGATGCGGGGAGGATCGGGGAGGATGCGGGGAGGACCGGGGAGGATGCGGGGAGGATGCGGGGAGGATGCGGGGAGGAAGCGGGGAGGATGCGGGGAGGACCGGGGAGGATGCGGGGAGGATCGGGGAGAATGGGGGGAAGATTGGGGAGGATGCGGGGAGGATGCGGGGAGGATGCGGGGAGGACCGGGGAGGATGCATGGAGGACCGGGGAGGATGCGGTCAGGACCGGGGAGGATCGGGGAGGACCGGGGAGGATGCGGGAAGGATCAGGGGGGATGCAGGGAGGATCGCGGAGGATGCGGGGAGGACCGGGGGGATGCGAGGAGGACCGGGGAGGATGCGGGGAGGACCGGGGATGATGCGGGGAGGACCGGGGAGGATGCGGGGAGGATGCGGGGAGGATGCGGGGAGGATCGGGGAGGATGCAGGGAGGATCGGGGAGGATGCGGGGAGGATGCGGGGAGGATGCGGGGAGGATCGGCGAGGATGCGGGGAGGATCGGGGAGGATGCGGGGAGGACCGGGGAGGATGCGGGGACGACAGGGGAGGATGCGGGGAGGATCGGGGAGGATGCGGGGAGGACCGGGGAGGATGCGGGGACGACAGGGGAGGATGCGGGGAGGACCGGGGAGGATGCGGGGAGGATCGGGGAGGATGCGGGGAGGATCGGGGAGGATGCGGGGAGGACCGGGGAGGATGCGGGGAGGACCGGGGAGGATGCGGGGAGGATGCGGGGAGGACCAAGAAGGATTCGGGGAGGACCGGGGAGGATGCGGGGAGGACTGGGCAGGATGCGTGGAGGATCGGGGAGGATGCGGGGAGGATCAAGGAGGGTGCGGGGAGGACCGGGGAGGATGCGGGGAGGATCGGGGAGAATGCGCGGAGGATCAGGGAGGATGCGGGGAGGATCGGGGAGGATGCGGGAAGGACCGGGGAGGATGCGGGGAGGATGCGGGGAGGATCGGGGAGGATGCGGGGAGGATCGGGGAGGATGCGGGGAGGACCGGGGAGGATGCGGGGAGGATGCGGGGAGGATCGGGGAGGATGCGCGGAGGATCGGGGAGGATGCGGGGAGGATCAGGGAGGATGCGGGGAGGATCGGGGAGGATGCGGGAAGGACCGGGGAGGATGCGGGGAGGATGCGGGGAGGATCGGGGAGGATGCGGGGAGGATCGGGGAGGATGCGGGGAGGACCGGGGAGGATCGGGGAGGATGCGGGGAGGACCGGGGAGGATGCAGGGAGGATGCGGGGAGGATGCGGGGAGGATGCGGGACGGATGCGGGGAGGATCGGGGAGGATGTGGGGAGGTTCGGGGAGGATGCGGGGAGGACCGGGGAGGATGCGGGGAGGACCAGGAAGGATGCGGGGAGGACCGGGGAGGATGCGGGGAGGACCGGGGAGGATCGCAGAGGACCGGGGAGGATGCGGGGAGGATCGGGGAGGATGCGGGGAGGACCGGGGAGGATACGGGGAGGATCGGGGAGGATGCGGGGAGGATCGGGGAGGATGCGGGGAGGATCGGGGAGGATGCGGGGAGGACCGGGGAGGATGCGGGGAGGACCAGGAAGGATGCGGGGAGGACCGGGGAGGATGCGGGGAGGACCGGGGAGGATGCGGGGAGGACCGGGGAGGATGCTTGGTCGACCGGGGGGGATGCGGGGAGGATCGGGGAGGATGCGGGGAGGACCGGGGACGATGCAGGGAGGATGCGGGGAGGATGCGGGGGGGATGCGGGAAGGATGCGGGGATGATCGGGGAGGATGTGGGGAGGTTCGGGGAGGATGCGGGGAGGACTGGGGAGGATGCGGGGAGGACCAGGAAGGATGCGGGGAGGACCCGGGAGGATGCGGGGAGGACCGGGGAGGATCGGGGAGGACCGGGGAGGATGCGCGGAGGATCGGGGAGGATGCGGGGAAGACCGGGGAGGATGCGGGGAGGATCGGGGAGGATGCGGGGAGGAACGGGGAGGATGCGGGGAGGATAGGGGAGGATGCGGGGAGGACCGGGGAGGATGCGGGGAGGACCGGGGAGGATGCGGGAAGGACCAGGAAGGATGCGGGGAGGACCGGGTAGGATGCGGGGAGGACGGGGGAGGATGCGGGGAGGACCGGGGAGGATGCTAGGTCGACCGGGGGGGATGCGGGGAGGACCGGGGAGCATGCGGGGAGGATCGGGGAGGACTGGGGAGGATGCGTGGAGGACCGGGGAGGATGCGGGGAGTATGCGGGGAGGATCGGGGAGGATGCGGGGAGGGTCGGGGAGGACCAGGGAGGATGCGGGGAGGACCGTGGAGGATGCGGGGAGGATCCGGGGAGCATCGGGGAGGATGCGTGGAGGATCGGGGAGGATGCGGGGAGGATCAAGGAGGATGCGGGGAGGACCGGGGAGGATGCGGGGAGGATCGGGGAGAATGGGGGAAGATTGGGGAGGATGCGGGGAGGATGCGGGGAGGATGCGGGAAGGACCGGGGAGGATGCGGGGAGGACCGGGGAGGATGCGGGAAGGACCGGGGAGGACCGGGGAGGACCGGGGAGGATGCGGGGAGGATCGGGGAGGATGCGGGGAGGATCGGGGAGGATGCGGGGAGGACCGGGGAGGATGCGGGGAGGATGCGGGGAGGATGCGGGGAGGAAGCGGGGAGGATGCGGGGTGGAAGCGGGGAGGATGCGGGGAGGACCGGGGAGGATGCGGGGAGGACCGGGGAGGATGCGGGAAGGATCAGGGGGGATGCGGGGAGGACCGGGGAGGATGCGGGGAGGACCGGGGAGGATGCGGGGAGGATCAGGGAGGATGCGGGGAGGACCGGGGAGGATGCGAGGAGGACCGGGGAGGATGCGGGGAGGACCGGGGAGGATGCGGGGAGGACCGGGGAGGATGCGGGGAGGATGCGGGGAGGATGCGGGGAGGATCGGGGAGGATGCAGGGAGGATCGGGGAGGATGCGGGGAGGATGCGGGGGGGATGCGGGGAGGATCGGCGAGGATGCGGGGAGGATCGGGGAGGATGCGGGGAGGATCGGGGAGGATGCGGGGACGACAGGGGAGGATGCGGGGAGGATCGGTGAGGATGCGGGGAGGACCGGGGAGGATGCGGGGACGACAGGGGAGGATGCGGGGAGGACCGGGGAGGATGCGGGGAGGATCAGGGAGGATGCGGGGAGGATCGGGGAGGATGCGGGGAGGACCGGGGAGGATGCGGGGAGGACCGGGGAGGATGCGGGGAGGATCAGGGAGGATGCGGGGAGGACCAAGAAGGATTCGGGGAGCACCGGGGAGGATGCGGGGAGGACTGGGCAGGATGCGGGGAGGACCGGGGAGGATGCGGGGAGGACCGGGGAGGATGCGTGGAGGATCGGGGAGGATGCGGGGAGGATCAAGGAGGGTGCGGGGAGGACCGGGGAGGATGCGGGGAGGATCGGGGAGAATGCGCGGAGGATCAGGGAGGATGAGGGGAGGATCGGGGAGGATGCGGGAAGGACCGGGGAGGATGCGGGGAGGACCGGGGAGGATGCGGTCAGGACCGGGGAGGATCGGGGAGGACCGGGGAGGATGCAGGGAGGATCGGGGAGGATGCGGGGAGGATCGGGGAGGATGCGGGGAGGACCGGGGAGGATGCGGGGAGGATGCGGGGAGGACCGGGGAGGATGCTGGGAGGATGCGGGAGGATGCGGGGAGGATGCGGGGAGGAAGCGGGGAGGATGCGGGGAGGATCGGGGAGAATGCGGGGAGGACCGGGAAGGACCGGGGAGGATGCGGGAAGGACCGGGGAGGATCGGGGAGGACCGGGGAGGATGCGGGAAGGATCGGGGGGGATGCGGGGAGGATCGGGGAGGATGCGGGGAGGACCGGGGAGGATGCGGGGAGGATCAGGGAGGATCCGGGGAGGATCGGGGAGGATGCGGGGAGGATCAGGGAGGATGCGGGGAGGACCGGGGAGGATGCGAGGAGGACCAGGAAGGATTCGGGGAGGACCGGGGAGGATGCGGGGAGGACCGGGGAGGATGCGGGGAGGACCGGGGAGGATGTGGGGAGGACCGGGGAGGATGCGGGGAGGATGCGGGGAGGATGCGGGGAGGATCGGGGAGGATGCGGGGAGGATCGGGGGGGATGCGGGGAGGATCGGGGAGGATGCGGGGAGCACCGGGGAGGATGCGGGGAGGACCGGGGAGGATGCAGGGAGGACAGGGGAGGATGTGGGGAGGACCGGGGAGGATGCGGGGAGGATCGGGGAGGATGCGGGGAGGACCGGGGAGGGTGCGTGGAGGACCGGGGAGGATGCGGGGAGGATGCGGGGAGGAGGCGGGGAGGATGCGGGGAGGATGCGGGGGGCATTTGGGGAGGGTCGGGGAGGATGCGGGGAAGACCGGGGAGGATGCAGGGAGGACCAGGGAGGATGCGGGGAGGTCCGAGGAGGATGCGGGGAGGATCGGTGAGGATGCGGGGAGGACCGGGGAGGATGCGGGGAGGATCGGGGAGGATGCGGGGAGGAAGCGGGGAGGATGCGGGGAGGATCGGGGAGGATGCGGGGAGGACCGGGGAGGATGCGGGGAGGACCGGGGAGGATGCGGTCAGGACCGGGGAGGATCGGGGAGGACCGGGGAGGATGCGGGAAGGATCGGGTGGGATGCGGGGAGGATCGGGGAGCATGCGGGGAGGACCGGGGAGGATGCGGGATGGACCGGGGAGGATGCAGGGAGGATCGGGGAGGATGCGGGGAGGACCAAGAAGGATTCGGGGAGGACCGGGGAGGATGCGGGGAGGACCGGGGAGGATGCGGGGAGGATCGGGGAGGATGCGGGGAGGACCGGGGAGGATGCGGGGAGGACCGGGGAGGATGCGGGGAGGACCGGAGAGGATGCGGGGAGGATTGGGGAGGATGCGGGGAGGATTGGGGAGGATGCGGGGACGATCGGGGAGGATGCGGGGAGGATCGGGGAGGATCCGGGGAGGACCGGAGAGGATGCGGGGAGGACCGGGGAGGATGCGGGGAGGACCGGAGAGGATGCGGGGAGGACCGGGGAGGATGCGGGGAGGTTTGGGGAGGATGTGGGGAGGACCGAGGAGGATGCGGGGAGGACCGGGGAGGATGCGGGAAGGATGCGGGGGGTATGCGGGGAGGATGCGGGGAGGATGCGGGGAGGATGCGGGGAGGAGCGGGGAGGATCGGGGAGGATCGGGGAGGATGCTGGGAGGACCGGGGAGGATGCGGGGAGGATCAGGGAGGATGCGGGGAGGATCGGGGAGGATGCGGGGAGGACCGGGGAGGATGCGGGGAGGACCGGGGAGGATGCGGGGAGGACCGGGGAGGATGCTGGGAGGATCGGGGAGGATGCGGGGAGGACCGGGGAGGATGGGGGGAGGACCGGGGAGGATGCGGGGAGGACCGGGGAAGATGCGGGGAGGATCGGGGAGGATGCGGGGAGGATCGGGGAGGACCGGGGAGGGTGCGTGGAGGACCGGGGAGGATGCGGGGAGGATGCGGGGAGGATCGGGGAGGATGCGGGGAGGATGTGGGGAGGGTCGGGGAGGACCGGGGAGGATGCAGGGAGGATGCAGGGAGGACCAGGGAGGATCGGGGAGGATGCGGGGAGGATCAAGGAGGATGCGGGGAGGACCGGGGAGGATGCGGGGAGGATCGGAGAGGAGGCGGGGAGGACCGGGGAGGATGCGGGCAGAATCGGGGAGGATGCGGGGAGGATCGAGGAGGATGCGGGGAGGATCAGGGAGGATGCGGGGAGGACCGGGGAGGATTCGGGGAGGATCGGGGAGGATGCGGCGAGGACCGGGGAGGATGAGGGGAGGATCGGGGAGGATGCGGGGAGGAGCAGGGAGGATGCGGGGAGGACCGGGGAGGATGCGGGGAGGATCGGGGAGGATGCGGGGAGGATCGGGGAGGATGCGGGGAGGACCGGGGAGGATGCGGGAAGGACCGGGGAGGATGCGGGGAGGATTGGGGAGGATGCGGTGAGGATCGGGCTAGACCGGGGAGGGTGCAAGGAGGACCGGGGAGGATGCGGGGAGGATGCGGGGAGGATGCGGGGAGGATGCGGGTAGGATCGGGGAGGATGCGGGGAGGATGTGGGGAGGGTCGGGGAGGATGCGGGGAGGACCGGGGAGGATGCGGGGAGGATCAGGGAGGATGCAGGGAGGATCAGGGAGGATGCGGAGAGGATCAGGGAGGATACGGGGAGGATCGCGGAGGATGCGGGGAGGACTGGGTCGGATGCGGGGAGGTTTGGGGAGGACGCGGGGAGGACCGAGGAGGATGCGGGGGAGGATGCAGGAACGACCGGGGAGGATGCGGGGAGGATCGGGGAGGATGCGGGGAGGATGCGGGGGGTATGCGGGGAGGATGCGGGGAGGATGCGGGGAGGATGCGGGGAGGCTCGGGGAGGATGCGGGGAGGGTCGGGAAGGATTCTGGGAGGACCGGGGAGGATGCGGGGAGGATCGGGGAGGATGCGGGGGGGATCAGGGAGGATGCGGGGAGGACCGGGGAGGATGCGGGGAGGACCGGGGAGGATGCGGGGAGGATGCGGGAGGATGCGGGGAGGACCGGGGCGGATGCGGGGAGTATGGGAGAGGAGGCGGGGAGGACGAGGGAGGATGCGGGGAGAATCGGGGAGGATGCGGGGAGGATCAGGGAGGATGCGGGGAGGATCGGGGAGGATGCGGGGAGGACCGGGGAGGATGCGGGGAGGATCGGGGAGGATGCGGGGAGGACCGGGGAGGATGAGGGGAGGATCGGGGAGGATGCGGGGAGGACCGGGGAGGATGCGGGGAGGATCGGGGAGGATGCGGGGAGGACCGGGGAGGATGCGGGGAGGATCGGGGAGGATGCGGGGAGGATCGGGGAGGATGCGGGGAGGACCGGGGAGGATGCGGAGAGGACCGGGGAGGATGCGTGGAGGATCGGGGAGGATGCGGGGAGGACCGGGGAAGATGCGGGGAGGACCGGGGAGAATGCGGGGAGGACCGGAGAGGATGCGGGGAGGATCGGAGAGGATGCCGGGAGGATCGGGGAGGATGCGGGGAGGATCGGGGAGGATGCGGGGAGGATCGGGGAGGATGCGGGGAGGATCGGGGAGGATGCGGGGAGGACCGGGGAGGATGCGGGGAGGACCGGGGAGGATGCGGGAAGGACCGGAGAGGATGCGGGGAGGATCCGTGAGGACCGGGGAGGATGCGGAGAGGATCGGGGAGGATACGGGGAGGATCGGGGAGGATGCGGGGAGGACCGGGTCGGATGCGGGGAGGTTTGGGGAGGACGCGGGGAGGACCGAGGAGGATGCGGGGAGGATGCGGGAAGGACCGGGGAGGATGCGGGGAGGATCGGGGAGGATGCGGGGGGTATGCGGGGAGGATCGGGGAGGATGCGGAGAGGATCGGGGAGGATGCGGGGAGGATCAGGGAGGATGCGGGGAGGACCGGGGAGGATGCGGGCAGGATCGGGGAGGATGCGGGGAGGATCAGGGAGGATGCGGGGAGGATGCGGGGAGGATCGGGGAGGATGCAAGGAGGATCGGGGAGGATGCGGGGAGGACCGGGGAGGATGTGGGGAGGACCGGGGAGGATGCGGGGAGGATCGGGGAGGATGCGGGGAGGATCGAGGAGGATGCGGGGAGGATCGGGGAGGATGCGGGGAGGATCGTGGAGGATGCGGGGAGGATCGGGGGGATGCGGTCAGGACCGGGGAGGATGCAGTGAGGACCGGGGAGGATGCGGGGAGGAACGGGGAGGATGCCGGGAGGACTGAGGAGGATGCGGGGAGGACCGGGGAGGATGCGGGGAGGATCGGGGAGGATGCGGGGAGGATCGCGGAGGATGCGGGGAGGACCGGGGAGGATGCGGGGAGGATCGGGGAGGATGCGGGGAGGATCGGGGAGGATGCGGGGAGGACCGGGGAGGATGCGGGGAGGATCGGGGAGGATGCGGGGAGGACCGGGTAGGATGCAGGGAGGACTAGGGAGGATGCGGGGAGGATGCGGGGAGGACCGGGGAGGATGCGGGGAGGACCGGGGAGGATGCGGGGAGGAATAGGGAGGATGCGGGGAGGACCAGGAAGGATGCGGGGAGGACCGGGGAGGATGCGGGGAGGACCGGAGAGGATGCGGGGAGGATCGGGGAGGATCGGGGAGGATCAGGGAGGATGCGGGTAGGATCGGGGAGGATGCGGCGGGGACCGGGGAGGATGCGGGGAGGATCGGGGAGGATGCGGGGAGGATGCAGGGAGGATGCAGGGAGGATCGGGGAGGATGTGGAGAGGACCGGGGAGGATGCGGGGAGGATCGGGGAGGATGCGGGGAGGATCAAGGAGGATGCGGGGAGGATCGGGGAGGATGCGGGGAGGATCGTGGAGGATGCGGGGAGGATCGGGGGGATGCGGTCAGGACCGGGGAGGATGCAGTGAGGACCGGGGAGGATGCGGGGAGGAACGGGGAGGATGCCGGGAGGACTGGGGAGGATGCGGGGAGGACCGGGGAGGATGCGGGAAGGATCGGGGAGGATGCGGGGAGGATCGCGGAGGATGCGGGGAGGACCGGGGAGGATGCGGGGAGGATCGGGGAGGATGCGGGGAGGATCGGGGAGGATGCGGGGAGGACCGGGGAGGATGCGGGGAGGATCGGGGAGGATGCGGGGAGGACCGGGGAGGATGCAGGGAGGACCAGGGAGGATGCGGGGAGGATCCGGGAGGACCGGGGAGGATGCAGGGAGGACCGGGGAGGATGCGGGGAGGATCGGGGAGGATGCGGGGAGGACCGGGGAGGATGCGGGGAGGACCGGGGAGGATGCGGGGAGGACCGGGGAGGATGCGGGGAGGACCGGGGAGGATGCGGGGGGTATGCGGGGAGGATGCGGGGAGGATGCGCGGAGGATCGGGGAGGATGCGGGGAGGATCGGGGAGGATGCGGGGAGGATCACGGAGGATGCGGGGAGGACCGGGGAGGATGCGGGGAGGATCGGGGAGGATGCGGGGAGGATCAGGGAGGATGCGGTGAGGACCGGGGAGGATGCGGGGAGGCCCGTGGAGGATGCGGGGAGGATCGGGGAGGATGCGCGGAGGACCGAGGAGGATGCGGGGAGGATCAAGGAGGATGCGGGGAGGACCGGGGAGGATGCGGGGAGGATCGGAGAGGATGAGGGGAGGATCGGGGAGGATGCGGGGAGGACCGGGGAGGATGCTGGGAGGACCGGGGAGGATGCGGGGAGGATCGGGGAGGATGCGGGGAGTATCGGAGAGGATGCGGGGAGGACCGGGGAGGATGCGGGAAGGACCGGGGAGGATGCGGGGAGGATCGGGGAGGATGCGGTGAGGATCGGGCCAGACCGGGGAGGGTGCAAGGAGGACCGGGGAGGATGCGGGGAGGATGCGGGGAGGATGTGGGGAGGATGCGGGGAGGATCGGGGAGGATGCGGGGAGGATGTGGGGAGGGTCGGGGAGGATGCGGGGAGGACCGGGGAGGATGCAGGGAGGATCAGGGAGGATGCGGGGAGGATCAGGGAGGATGCGGAGAGGATCAGGGAGGATACGGGGAGGATCGCGGAGGATGCGGGGAGGACTGGGTCGGATGCGGGGAGGTTTGGGGAGGACGCGGGGAGGACCGAGGTGGATGCGGGGGAGGATGCAGGAAGGACCGGGGAGGATGCGGGGAGGATCGGGGAGGATGCGGGGAGGATGCGGGGGGTATGCGGGGAGGATGCAGGGAGGATGCGGGGAGGATGCTGGGAGGCTCGGGGAGGATGCGGGGAGGGTCGGGAAGGATGCTGGGAGGACCGGGGAGGATGCGGGGAGGATCGGGGAGGATGCGGGGGGGATCAGGGAGGATGCGGGGAGGACCGGGGAGGATGCGGGGAGGACCGGGGAGGATGCGGGGAGGATGCGGGAGGATGCGGGGAGGACCGGGGAGGATGCGGGGAGTATCGGAGAGGAGGCGGGGAGGACCAGGGAGGATGCGGGGAGAATCGGGGAGGATCAGGGAGGATGCGGGGAGGATCCGGGAGGATGCGGGGAGGACCGGGGAGGATTCGGGGAGGATCGGGGAGGATGCGGGGAGGACCGGGGAGGATGAGGGGAGGATCGGGGAGGATGCGGGGAGGACCGGGGAGGATGCGGGGAGGATCGGGGAGGATGCGGGGAGGACCGGGGAGGATGCGGGGAGGATCGGGGAGGATGCGGGGAGGATCGGGGAGGATGCGGGGAGGACCGGGGAGGATGCGGGGAGGACCGGGGAGGATGCGGGGAGGATCAAGGAGGATGCGGGGAGGACCGGGGAAGATGCGGGGAGGACCGGGGAGAATGCGGGGAGGACCGGAGAGGATGCGGGGAGGATCGGAGAGGATGCTCGGAGGATCGGGGAGGATGCGGGGAGGATCGGGGAGGATGCGGGGAGGATCGGGGAGGATGCGGGGAGGATCGGGGAGGATGCGGGGAGGACCGGGGAGGATGCGGGGAGGACCGGGGAGGATGCGGGAAGGACCGGAGAGGATGCGGGGAGGATCCGTGAGGACCGGGGAGGATGCGGAGAGGATCGGGGAGGATACGGGGAGGATCGGGGAGGATGCGGGGAGGACCGGGTCGGATGCGGGGAGGTTTGGGGAGGACGCGGGGAGGACCGGGGAGGATGCGGGGAGGATGCGGGAAGGACCGGGGAGGATGCGGGGAGGATAGGGGAGGATGCGGGGGGTATGCGGGGAGGATCGGGGAGGATGCGGAGAGGATCGGGGAGGATGCGGGGAGGATGCGGGGAGGACCGGGGAGGATGCGGGGAGGATCGGGGAGGATGCGGGGAGGATCAGGGAGGATGCGGTGAGGATGCGGGGAGGATGCGGGGAGGATCGGGGAGGATGCAAGGAGGATCGGGGAGGATGCGGGGAGGACCGGGGAGGATGTGGGGAGGACCGGGGAGGATGCGGGGAGGATCGGGGAGGATGCGGGGAGGATCGAGGAGGATGCGGGGAGGATCGGGGAGGATGCGGGGAGGATCGTGGAGGATGCGCGGAGGATCGGGGGGATGCGGTCAGGACCGGGGAGGATGCAGTGAGGACCGGGGAGGATGCGGGGAGGAACGGGGAGGATGCCGGGAGGACTGGGGAGGATGCGGGGAGGACCGGGGAGGATGCGGGGAGGATCGGGGAGGATGCGGGGAGGATCGCGGAGGATGCGGGGAGGACCGGGGAGGATGCGGGGAGGATCGGGGAGGATGCGGGGAGGATCGGGGAGGATGCGGGGAGGACCGGGGAGGATGCGGGGAGGATCGGGGAGGATGCGGGGAGGACCGGGGAGGATGCAGGGAGGACCAGGGAGGATGCGGGGAGGATCCGGGAGGACCGGGGAGAATGCGGGGAGGACCAGGGAGGATGCGGGGAGGATCAGGGAGGATGCGGGGAGGACCGGGGAGGATGCGGGGAGGACCGGGGAGGATGCGGGGAGGACCGGAGAGGATGCGGGGAGGATCGGGGAGGATGCGGGGGGTATGCGGGGAGGATGCGCGGAGGATGCGCGGAGGATCGGGGAGGATGCGGGGAGGATCGGGGAGGATGCGGGGAGGACCGGGGAAGATGCGCGGAGGACGCGGGGAGGATGCGGGGAGGATGCGGGGGGTATGCGGGGAGGATCGGGGAGGATGCGGGGAGGATCGGGGAGGATGCGGGGAGGATCAGGGAGGATGCGGGGAGGACCGGGGAGGATGCGGGGAGGATCGGGGAGGATGCGGGGAGGATCAGGGAGGATGCGGTGAGGACCGGGGAGGATGCGGGGAGGACCGGGGAGGATGCGGGGAGGATCGGGGAGGATGCGGGGAGGATCGCGGAGGATGCGGGGAGGATCAGGGAGGATGCGGGGAGGACCGGGGAGGATGCGGGGAGGATCAGAGAGGAGGCGGGGAGGACCGGGGAGGATGCGGGGTGAATCGGGGAGGATGCGGGGAGGATCAGGGAGGATGCGGGGAGGATCGGGGAGGATGCGGGGACGACCGGGGAGGATTCGGGGAGGATCGGGGAGGATGCGGGGAGGACCGGGGAGGATGAGGGGAGGATCGGGGAGGATGCGGGGAGGACCGGGGAGGATGCGGGGAGTACCGGGGAGGATGCGGGGAGGATCGGGGAGGATGCGGGGAGGATCGGGGAGGATGCGGGGAGGACCCGGGAGGATGCGGGAAGGACCGGGGAGGATGCGGGGAGTATCGGGGAGGATGCGGTGAGGATCGGGCTGGACCGGGGAGGGTGCGTGGAGGACCCGGGAGGATGCGGGGAGGATGCGGGGAAGATGCTGGGATGGTTCCCCAGAGGCAGTGTCGGTTTTGTCCGACGTCCAGCGCTGTCGGTTGCATTGTTTCTTTAAAGCGCGTCGCCGCGGTACTTCACGTCTGTGGTCTCGAGAGCCTGAGAGCGACGCCAGATTACGCCTGTATACACACGGCGCACAGCGTGCACTTACTGCGACAAATCTTGGTGCGTGGGCAAATATCGTGCAACAGCGCATCCCCCATTTACCCTACCACACAAACCCAGTCCTGCAGTCGATTCGTGGCCTCAGCCACACGGGTTGTTGGCAGCTCGGTACGCCCCCACCTGTTTTACTTGTGTACGTCATGGTACATGTCCATATGCTCTGTGTCTACGTGGGAAAAACCCATCTTGCACCCGTCCAGAGATTAAGAAAACACGGAACCACTGCCACAGCGGGTGCAGAAGACAGCAGGTTCCATGCAATGCTGCGCCAGACGGGCCTGCATGAATGGACTCCCATCCCCCTACAGTACGTGTCTGACGATGTGGAAGGTTGTTTCGTTGAACGAGAGTGGTGGTTTCGGCTAAAAAGATGGGCATTAAACGATAATGCCCCCGCGGTGCCAGCTGATGTCCACAGGGGTCCCCCCTCAGCCCAAAAGTCTAAACGCCTGCAACAACTTTTGGAACAGATCAGGGTAGCACAACAGGATGGCGACTTCGCAAAAAAACGGGCCATCTCCAACGAACTCACTTCACTTGCCACAGACTTGGACATCCCCCTGCTGCGTACTACCCCTGTTACTGTACCGTATTTGAAGCCCTCACAGACACCA
The DNA here is from genome assembly GCA_964036045.1 of Eutreptiella sp. 'Long Island Sound 2002'. Lineage (NCBI taxonomy): Eukaryota > Euglenozoa > Euglenophyceae > Eutreptiales > Eutreptiaceae > Eutreptiella > Eutreptiella sp. 'Long Island Sound 2002'. The sequence continues at coordinate 24,235,252 of OZ038403.1, forward strand.
TATATTACCCGTGCTATAAATCAACTGGTGCGCAGTAAAGGCCTCTCCTTAGCACAGCGACAGGCTGTCCTGTCACGTATCGTTGTTGTACGCTCTGTACCACTTGCTGTTAGACGAGCCTTTGAAAGTGGTGCCAATAAACAGGGAGTGCAGACTGGCAGGCCGCCCTGTTTTTGCTCTACCAGCCATATGTCTGTTTGGTCTGCGGGAGGCGACGTCACCAGGGTTCAGGGCCATTTTTGCTTGCTCCCTTTGCGCATTGATCACCTTGACACGACCCTGAGGGCTAATGACCCTTTGCCGTGCAATGGGGACCTGTCACGGAAGGGTGCAATCAAAAGCCTGCATCAGCTAGCTGCTGTCCTTGGTGTTCCACCCTTGTCTGACGACCATGTGTCTTTGCTCTTACCCCGTAGTGAGTTCAGTGAGGGGGGTGAACTTCGGCGTCGTGTACAGAAGTTAGCACGCGACTTGTCGCAAGTGGCCGTGGTCCGGATCGTTGATAAAGGGCCTGGCCAAATGTGGGGTTTTTGCCGACAGTGGGCCTGGGATGAACTGCAAAATTTTCTTGTTCAGCAGGGGTACACACGTGAGTCCCGTGATATGCCCGAAGTGTTACGAGATTTGCATACTGCAATCTCCGCAAATAATTGGGCGCTGGGAACAAAGGGCAAGCTGGCCCTTTTGTACCTGATTGGGAAGGCCAAGTCGCAGGTGCGAGCGGAGGTGCTATGGCGCCCAATTGCGGCTGCTGCAGCACCAGTTGTTAGTCGCCAGAAGCTGAGGGTGGCGGCCCGTGCATTTACCCTGTTTGTGCGTACTCTGGTTGCGGAGATACCCGGGTCTTTTTTAACTCTGCGCCTGCAGGATATGGGAGCCTGGCTGCAAAAACTGGGAAAATGGGGTGCAGAATTCATAGGTGAAGCAGACTGCAAAGAGCGGTTTAATGTCATCCCACCCTCCTCTGTACTGCAGCATATGCGTGACGCAGCCATTTGGCTCACTACACGCAGGAGGTGGAGGGCTACCACACTGGTCTGGAGCATTCACAAAACCAATAAGTCACATGACAGGGCTGGTGAAGGTAAACGGGGCACGCTTCATGTTTTGTCGATGAATGACCTTATTTCTTTGGTAGAATTCAGCCTGTCCCAGGATAATGTGGTGGTGGCGGCGGGAGAATTGTGGCAACGCACTGGAGCTATACCCATGGGCGGGTCTTTCAGTGCGCAAAGCGCTGACCTCCACTCAGTGTGGTGTTGCAAGTTGCGAGTTGATCTGTTGAGGAGGTGGGGCCAGTTTTCCAAAACCAGTGATGGGGTATTTCAGTGGTCTGCAGGTGACACCCTGTTTGCTCTCCAGCAATTTAGGGATAACCTCGTCGTTGCGTCACAAGGCCCGGAGGCCACCGACGTGATGAAACCGGTATGTTCTGTCCCTGAAGAGGTGTGGTCCCTAAAAGTTGTATGTGACTGCCGGTCGAAAAACCCTGACCTGCCCTGTACCGGTGCTTGCATGCGTAAGTCGCTGACGGCAATGGGCATTTCCGTGCATCTGGGGTCTCTTGACGTGTTGGCCCATGCACACCCTAATGCCCTGGGCAAGCAGTGGAATTTAAAAATGGGGATCCCTCTCCAGAGTTTTTGGGCCACCACGCGGAAACGAGTCACGAACACGTTTATTGGGGCCCTGTGCAATGCACTGCCGTCTGTAGCCACATGGGGAGGTTTCCTTCTTTCCCTTGTAGCCTGGATGCAGCTTGCGGTTTTGTCACAGTACCCCGTGTCCGTGGTGCGCAGTGCAATGATATGCGCCGCTGTACGTGTCCTCGCCCGTACACCCTGGGACACTGCGAAGACGGTGCGGTGGATTTCTTTTATAACAGGGCGCCTGCCACAAGATATGTCTTTTTCTGTAGCTGACCTGTGGGGATGGTTGCGCAGAACGGCCGAATGGAGGTTGGGTTTCTATGCGTCGTGGCATGTACCACACGAGGGACCCTGTACGGAGTGGTGCGGTGATTGGGCAGCAGACGGCGACACCTTGTGTGCCCTGGCTAACTCGGCAGAGGGTCCAGCGTTGGTGGGCTGGGGAGTCCACCGGGGGAGGGGGGTGCACTGATGTTGGTCTGATGTATTTGATTTGTGTGTCCGACATTTCAGTAGGAGTAGCTTTGTGCGTGTCACAGGAATGAGCCCCCATCTGCACTGTACCTCGGGGTACCTTCTGTTTCACAGTGAAAGGCGCCTATGGCAATGTCACTGAAGAGCTTTTTGTTCTGACTTTGTTGTATTGCACTTGCCTGCTTGCTTTAGCTGCTTGCTTTAGCAGTGTACCATTCAACTCTCGTATCCCGCAGCGGGGGGGGGGGGGGGCGGTGTCGGTGATGAGCGTAGGGACAAAGTGGCAAGGAAAGCATGCGGTAGACTAAACAAGTAGAATAAACGGGAAGCAATCGCATTCTGCTCCGTTCCCATTCTACTCCTCCAGGGGGGGGGGGCTAGATTGGAAGGTATATGAGATGGAGTGGGACTAGAAAGCCAATGTCTCTTTGGCACCATTTACCGCTGGGTCTCCGCCCTCGTGTTGCTTTGTTCCCCATGCTACTTCTGGGTTTTTAACCAGGCATATCTGAGTATAGTATTGGACCTTGTGGCATGAAAGGCTAATAGTTGGCAGGTCGCAACCCGATTATACCGTAGCTTTTTGCGGTGGGGATTTGAAATATTTTCACCTCCGCGTCCTTTTCAGCTCAGCCGTCATAGGTACGGATGCTTTCTTCTCTGGCTTCGAAACATCTTTTTCCCTACATCCAGCAATGTAACCTTTCAGTCAGTTGGGACCCGTTTTGCAAGTCCAGCATTGCTGATTATTCCCGGAAAAGGGCTGGCTACTACTCCTGTGCCACCAGCAGCCACTCGCCTCTGATTACTTGCATCATCAGCATTAATATCTGCAGACAGCATTAAATTGCTACCTGTGCAGTGAAATGAAAATTGGACGCCCAAGGTTGGACACGGGGGGCACGCCGATGCAGCCTCTTCATGCAGCAAAGCGTCCGCAAAGAAGGCATCCATAAGCTTCCAGTGCTGAAATTCTGGTGTCCCACCTTAGCAAGACACCTGGAAAATCTTGCGTGGAATACGTTTGCAACACTGTTCGTGCACCTTTGCAAGTTCCCCGGCTTGACGAGCAGGTTGCGGCTGACGAAGGACTGCGGTTTGCTACCACGAATGAAGGTGCTATTTAAGGGGACAAATCGGGGGTGTTTGTTCGACAATTCCAAGCGCACACCAGCATCCGAATATCCATCTTGGCAACTATCTGGTATTGCCTCCTGCCTGCCCGAGTGCCCCCCCCAACGGAAATATTTCGCAGCAGCTGTTACACCTTTGGCACACTTGTCTCCTGGGGACATATTTTGACTCGCGGAGAGTCTTAGTTTTGCACTGAAATTGGCTTCCACACATGCTTGTTGCTTGTGCTCCTAATGTTGTGGTGTGGCGAGCAAGCCCGAGAAGAAAAATGGTCCACACATGTTTCTTGAAAAAGAATTGGTCAACGCCAGGGCACAGGTTTACTCTTTAACAGACACATTACCAGGGAGAACCCGCTATCAGCTTGTGAATGTGCATAGCCCGTGCAGAAGACCAACACAAACTGGACAAGTGGATAATGAACCACTCCTGCGTGGCCATTCTATCAGGGGCTTTCAACGACGCAATATAATGCTCATACGGGAAGAGACATGACCGTTGCATCACCTGTTGATTTCAATGGTGCAAACACCCAAAATACTTCTGACATAATCCTCAGCACAAATGGGACCACCAATTGGTCCCAATTACAGCATTTATGGGGTATCAGAGCAATAGTGCATAGGAGCGGGGTAAAAGGAGCCTTCAGGGAAAAGGGCAAGGAGACCCGACAAATTGAGCCAATGTCGCCCGAGTAAAAACAGAAGATCAACAACTTCTCCCGCACAGAAAAGAGCACAGTCCTGTAAACAATTTACATGCAAGTATGGCTCAATTCGGTGCCACTGCATTGGCATCCACATGTTGTCTTGTTTTGTGAACCATTGCCCCAGTTCTTCATAGGTGCTCCTATGCAGGAAATGGCTTTGCTCATGACTCTTTGCTATCTTGTGTCCTCTGTGCTTTGTGCCATGCAGTCTGAGCTGACCAAGCCCATTCCACGGATGGTGCACCAAATCTGGCTCGGCTCTGCAATGTCACCCATAAAGAGGGCCTTCACGAGCACTGTGAGTGAGCACGCCAAGGCAGCATCCTGGTCATATCACCTCTGGACAGCCGCCAACTTAACGAGGCACCATTTCCCCCACTTCCTGCCACTCATTGACAAGCTGCGCTCTCGGAACAGCCCCCATGCGATGGTTGCAGACCTCATGAGATACGAGATCATTCTTCATTACGGCGGACTTTATCTGGACACCAACATTGAGCTGTTGGACCGCTGGCCAAAAGCCAGCGTGTTTCATATCCTGGCCGATGCGCACCACCACAACATCTCCTTTGTCGGATGCAACGAGGACGATGACCCCCCCCCGCCTTCTCCGCCCCACCCTTATCTCGCAATGGGCATGTTTGCGGCAGTTTCCAATCACTCACTTCTTGCATTTCTGACCTCCGCTTGGGGACACCAATTTGTCCACGACAGACTGAACCAGGGTGGGGGCGCAAATGAGGTGACGGGCCCATGGTTCCTCGGATCGGCGAGAAAGCATTTCTTTGACAGCGGACGGCACCCGCAAGCGGACAGTGTACTTGCGTCCATTCACATGCTCCCGCACAAAGCTTTCTATCCCTACAAGCCTTGGAAAACAGACTATGTGGTGACGGACAAGTGTTGGAACAATGGTACAGGCATCCCATTGCGCAGCACATCGCAGTTGATCAGGCACAAAAACTTCTTTTATGAAGTCCCTTGCCCAGCGAGCCAGTACCCTGACAGTCTTGGTGTGGACCATTTTTGTGCAGGTGGGGGTTCATGGTTCAAAGGGGGTTCTGGTCGCTGTAGACGAGCAGCACCAATCCGCGACGGGGCAAAACCCCGTCACCTCGTGGAGGGATTTGTCCAGATCAGTGCGAGGGCGGCCTGTGAGGCGAACAAGAATGGGATTGAGAGGAACGCCTATGACGCAGGGATGGTCAGCCTTGATGCCTGCAAGGCGGCCTGTGCCGTCACCAGGGAACGTTTATAAGGAATTAAGTTAAGTGGGGGGGGGGGAGTCTGGGTGGGTGCCCCAGCCTGGGTGGGTGGGTGAAAAGTCTGGGACCCTCCCCCCTCTTAGAATTGTACTCTGGGTGGGTGGGTGTGTAGTCTAGGACCCCCCCTTTACTGTTAGTGTGACATGCCTGATGAACCATCATCCGTATGCCAACACCCCCATGACCCACCCCAGCCCCCTCAGCCACGAACCCGGTCAGAGAGAAGGTTCACTGGGAAGAAAGTGCAGTTGAAGTTGGATGCTTCTCTGCGCTTCTCAACCTGCCCGCCAGAAAAAGTGGCACACAGAGCCTGTTGCTGACTAACCGTCCCCCCCCTATCGCGTATGCATCTGATGTGCATCGCACCTTCGCCATATTATCAATGTGCCTGAACAGGGCCATCTGCCATGGCACTGCTATTTGATGTCCACGTCAGTAGTCATTGTTTTTTGTTTCGAATGCCTTTGGTTTGAGATTGTGTATGTTTGCCTTTGTTGTTGATGGTGTCATTTGGACTCCTAGCCTCTTCAAATGGTCTGCAAGCCCTTAGACCCACCCGCCCGCCCCACCCGAAGCAGTCCTTTGTTTTGTCAACTTCCATGGGCGATCATTCCCGGGCTGGGACCCTCACCGGCCCAGAATCAGAATGCCTTTGTCTGCCGATTTTGCGTGGGTGGGCAGAGGAACTGTCACGTTCCGTTTTGCAAATGTACCTGGAACGTAGGATATTGAGTCTCTCGCATGCGTTTGTTGGCTGGACAAGGGGGTATTATTGGTGCATTGCCGTGTACGTCAGCTTTCTTGCATCCATGGCACTCCACTGTACCCCGTATCATGCAGAACACTTCAGATTTTCGCAATTTTAGCCATGGATGTTGATTGTGTTCACATGTACCCAGCTGGTGCTGTTGTCAATTTTCAACAAATTGGGGGCCGTGTTGCAGGCTGATGGTGCTTTTTTTTTTTTTATTTCAAATGTGTTCAATAACCTGGACGGGAGGCACGGGATCTGCAACCAGATCTCGCAGTTAGTGCAACGGTAATGCAGCCGTATGCTGTGCTGGAAGTCTGCGGTTCAGTTCCCGGTTAGGGCACTATTTTTTAGCTCCGCCTTTTTTGCAAGGTTGGCGCTTTTTTTGCAAGCTTGGGAGCAGCGGTGACATGCATTTTGTCCTGCCATTGGTCGCTTTGTGTGTACCTGCCGTTCAGCGGAGAGCGCCTCAATCCCCCCCCTCAAATGTTTATAAGAGGGGGGGGGGTCTGGGTGGGTTGCTTGGTTTTGGGTGGGTGGGTGCCTCAAAACCCCAAAACCCCCCAGCCCCTTATAAACATTCCCTGAAGCCCTCTCCTGGGGCTGATGTGCGCTGTAGGCTCCGTCAAAGCGGCGTGCTGGGTTTCGTCTGCCGGTCCGGTGCTGGGGGCCCTCCAGTTCTGGATGTGGGGGGAGGAGGCGCCAAGAATACAACGCGCTACTCTCCTTTTGCAGGATGCTGAAGTGGGATGACCTCAATGAATGAAGCGCCATCAGGGTCCACTTCTATAATCCACACGTCAGCATCCAGCAGTCTGTTTTCTGTGTTTCATTTGTATCTCAGTGAGCATTCCCGGGTGGGTCCATTCTGCAGGCGTTTCATTATATATCAGCTGGCATTGGGCTGTGCTTGCCTTGTGGTCGTTTGCTGGTCTTTTACATATCTGGGTCCGGCCAATCTGCGGTCATGTGTTTTTACTTTCGCCAATCACAGTGAATTGCTGGTCAGATGTTCAGGATGACTGTGGGCAATGGACTTCTGCAACGTTGCAATTTTTCCAGGTGTCACAGATGGTGCCAGGGGCAGCAGCTCGTGGACCGCTTGGGCGCGGGCGTCCCGCAGCAGGGGGTCATGTACTTCACAAGTGGTGCGGTGTGTGTCGTGAGCCGGATTCAGGCCTCCTTCCTGTGTGACAGGTTCGGGCGGCGGTGGCTGGTGATTGGGGGCCTGCTGCTCATGGCCTGCGCCAGCGGCTGCATCTCTCTGTTGCGGTCTTGGATTCAGGCCACCGTCCTGCAGGTGCCAGAAAGCGTGGGCCAGACATTCGTCTTTACTGGAATTGTGCCGTACGTCAAAGACCTTTGGGAGCAAGACGTGGAGGCCCGAGTACAGGCCAGCTCTCTGGCGGTCATCACGGCGGAGCTGGGCCAATTGGTGGGAAGCCCTCTCCTGGGGCTGATGTGCGCTGTAGGCTCCGTCAATGCGGCGTGCTGGGTTTCGTCTGCCGGTCCGGTGCTGGGGGCCCTCCAGTTCTGGATGTGGGGGGAGGAGGCGCCAAGAATACAACGCGCTACTCTCCTTTTGCAGGATGCTGAAGTGGGATGATCTCAATGAATGAAGCGCCATCAGGGTCCACTTCTATAATCCACACGTCAGCATCCAGCAGTCTGTTTTCTGTGTTTCATTTGTATCTCAGTGAGCATTCCCGGGTGGGTCCATTCTGCAGGCGTTTCATTATATATCAGCTGGCATTGGGCTGTGCTTGCCTTGTGGTCGTTTGCTGGTCTTTTACATATCTGGGTCCGGCCAATCTGCGGTCATGTGTTTTTACTTTCGCCAATCACAGTGAATTGCTGGTCAGATGTTCAGGATGACTGTGGGCAATGGACTTCTGCAACGTTGCAATTTTTCCAGGTGTCACAGATGGTGCCAGGGGCAGCAGCTCGTGGACCGCTTGGGCGCGGGCGTCCCGCAGCAGGGGGTCATGTACTTCACAAGTGGTGCGGTGTGTGTCGTGAGCCGGATTCAGGCCTCCTTCCTGTGTGACAGGTTCGGGCGGCGGTGGCTGGTGATTGGGGGCCTGCTGCTCATGGCCTGCGCCAGCGGCTGCATCTCTCTGTTGCGGTCTTGGATTCAGGCCACCGTCCTGCAGGTGCCAGAAAGCGTGGGCCAGACATTCGTCTTTACTGGAATTGTGCCGTACGTCAAAGACCTTTGGGAGCAAGACGTGGAGGCCCGAGTACAGGCCAGCTCTCTGGCGGTCATCACGGCGGAGCTGGGCCAATTGGTGGGAAGCCCTCTCCTGGGGCTGATGTGCGCTGTAGGCTCCGTCAATGCGGCGTGCTGGGTTTCGTCTGCCGGTCCGGTGCTGGGGGCCCTCCAGTTCTGGATGTGGGGGGAGGAGGCGCCAAGAATACAACGCGCTACTCTCCTTTTGCAGGATGCTGAAGTGGGATGATCTCAATGAATGAAGCGCCATCAGGGTCCACTTCTATAATCCACACGTCAGCATCCAGCAGTCTGTTTTCTGTGTTTCATTTGTATCTCAGTGAGCATTCCCGGGTGGGTCCATTCTGCAGGCGTTTCATTATATATCAGCTGGCATTGGGCTGTGCTTGCCTTGTGGTCGTTTGCTGGTCTTTTACATATCTGGGTCCGGCCAATCTGCGGTCATGTGTTTTTACTTTCGCCAATCACAGTGAATTGCTGGTCAGATGTTCAGGATGACTGTGGGCAATGGACTTCTGCAACGTTGCAATTTTTCCAGGTGTCACAGATGGTGCCAGGGGCAGCAGCTCGTGGACCGCTTGGGCGCGGGCGTCCCGCAGCAGGGGGTCATGCACTTCACAAGTGGTGCGGTGTGTGTCGTGAGCCGGATTCCGGCCTCCTTCCTGTGTGACAAGTTCGGGCGGCGGTGGCCGGTGATCGGGGGCCTGCTGCTCATGGCCTGCGCCAGCGGCTGCATCCCTCTGTTGCGGTCTTAGATTCAGGCCACCGTCCTGCAGGTGCCAGAAAGCGTGGGCCAGACATTCGTCTTTACTGGAATTGTGCCGTACGTCACAGACCTTTGGGAGCAAGACGTGGAAGCCCGAGTACAAGCCAGCTCTCTGGCAGTCATCACGGCGGAGCTGGGCCAATTGGTGGGAAGCCCTCCAGGGAACGTTTATAAGGAATTAAGTTAAGTGGGGGGGGGGGAGTCTGGGTGGGTGCCCCAGCCTGGGTGGGTGGGTGAAAAGTCTGGGACCCTCCCCCCTCTTAGAATTGTACTCTGGGTGGGTGGGTGTGTAGTCTAGGACCCCCCCTTTACTGTTAGTGTGACATGCCTGATGAACCATCATCCGTATGCCAACACCCCCATGACCCACCCCAGCCCCCTCAGCCACGAACCCGGTCAGAGAGAAGGTTCACTGGGAAGAAAGTGCAGTTGAAGTTGGATGCTTCTCTGCGCTTCTCAACCTGCCCGCCAGAAAAAGTGGCACACAGAGCCTGTTGCTGACTAACCGTCCCCCCCCTATCGCGTATGCATCTGATGTGCATCGCACCTTCGCCATATTATCAATGTGCCTGAACAGGGCCATCTGCCATGGCACTGCTATTTGATGTCCACGTCAGTAGTCATTGTTTTTTGTTTCGAATGCCTTTGGTTTGAGATTGTGTATGTTTGCCTTTGTTGTTGATGGTGTCATTTGGACTCCTAGCCTCTTCAAATGGTCTGCAAGCCCTTAGACCCACCCGCCCGCCCCACCCGAAGCAGTCCTTTGTTTTGTCAACTTCCATGGGCGATCATTCCCGGGCTGGGACCCTCACCGGCCCAGAATCAGAATGCCTTTGTCTGCCGATTTTGCGTGGGTGGGCAGAGGAACTGTCACGTTCCGTTTTGCAAATGTACCTGGAACGTAGGATATTGAGTCTCTCGCATGCGTTTGTTGGCTGGACAAGGGGGTATTATTGGTGCATTGCCGTGTACGTCAGCTTTCTTGCATCCATGGCACTCCACTGTACCCCGTATCATGCAGAACACTTCAGATTTTCGCAATTTTAGCCATGGATGTTGATTGTGTTCACATGTACCCAGCTGGTGCTGTTGTCAATTTTCAACAAATTGGGGGCCGTGTTGCAGGCTGATGGTGCTTTTTTTTTTTTTTCAAATGTGTTCAATAACCTGGACGGGAGGCACGGGATCTGCAACCAGATCTCGCAGTTAGTGCAACGGTAATGCAGCCGTATGCTGTGCTGGAAGTCTGCGGTTCAGTTCCCGGTTAGGGCACTATTTTTTAGCTCCGCCTTTTTTGCAAGGTTGGCGCTTTTTTTGCAAGCTTGGGAGCAGCGGTGACATGCATTTTGTCCTGCCATTGGTCGCTTTGTGTGTACCTGCCGTTCAGCGGAGAGCGCCTCAATCCCCCCCCTCAAATGTTTATAAGAGGGGGGGGGGGGGGTCTGGGTGGGTTGCTTGGTTTTGGGTGGGTGGGTGCCTCAAAACCCCAAAACCCCCCAGCCCCTTATAAACATTCCCTGGCCGTCACGCGCGGTTGTGCGTTAAATTGCAAGTAATCAGATATTATAATATATCAGACAGATAATGCATCATTTAATAACAAAAGGTTTTTGGCCATTGGCCAATAAACGCGTTTATTTGCCATTTGGCCAGTGGCCTGGCCAGTACTTAATTCATCCTTGGTTGCTGTCCCTGTGGATGGCCCTCACAACATCCTCTTTCAAATGCACAGCAAATGTTTTCTTCTCTGTTAGACGATAAGAGCTCGCTCCGTCGTGCTCCGCGGTCGGATGGGTGCAGGCCTGCGTATAGAAGTTGCACAGGCTGCCTTTTACCGATTGCAGATGAAATTTGAAAAACGAAAAGCATTTGACAGCATTCGCAAAGTACGCCATCTCCTCCGACGTCAAATATTGAACCACATTCGTAATAATTGAAATACATGAGAGATATTTTGTTAATGGATGAATCTTGTGCCAGCCATCCTTCTCCCGGTGCAAGACATCTGCTGTAGCCCCTCTTACTTCACACTCTCCTGTTTTTTCAGATGAAGAATAAAATCTTGACGGATTCCGATCAAAGTTTTTGATCTATTCCGGTCAAACTTGTGTTTGATTGCTGATGAGCACAATACAAAGGCTGTTGCAAAAAATGAACCTCTTTACCAGTCAGGTATTGCTCCTCATCACACTTTTGTTTGAAGCAATTGTTCAGTTATCCGAAAATCACCAAAAAAAAGCTCTTCGGCCCGTGCTCAAATCCTGCTAACCCATTCAAGAGACCCAGCTGACTGACTGGCCCTCGCGCGCGCATTAGCACCCCAAGTTTGTTCCATGTAGTACCTATACATCAAACTGTACAAGAGTTCGATCATACTACGTTCTTTCTCTTTGGTACTGATATATGCTTTCACCAGGGTGTACTCTACACGAAACGTCAACATGTCATACTTCCACCCCCCAGTCTCAGGTCATAGGGTGGTCCTCTGGCAAAGAGCCGGAAAAGGGCCCTGTAGATGATAATTCCTCCCGATCCAGCTCCGACCTAATAGTCAACCGTCATTATTGAGCTGGGTTTACCCTGTCCGGTCTCGACAACCTTTATTAGGGTGCAAGCCAGCAAGCAGCAAAGGGCGGCTGAAAACACCCCCCCCCCCCCCACCGCGACTCAAGAACACCACTCAAGGAGGCCTTCGTCAACAGCCTCATTGAATGGCCTCCCTGTGCGCTATATAATGGAACCTCTTATCAATCAAAGCCACAATCAATGACACGAACAAAGCATCTCTTCCAATCGCACTAGCTCGGGCGTGAAACCAGTGACTATGTAAAAGGAGCGGAGACAACACGAAGAGGGGAGTGGAAGCAAGATTACACCCTTTATGTATACGCTGCGGGCAACGGACGCTAGAAGAACAAAATCATCATAAAAAAATTGACCCATGCAAATCTCTGCAACTTCCACAAGATAGTGTCTCCTTTCTTCGGGGGTGGGAGTGTGCAGCTTGCATTTTCGGTCTGTTATGGAATCAACGGGGACGCCTTTGACAACTTTGAGCCTTTGGTTCCGTTCTGGCATTATGTGCTTAATGATAACTAGCAATGGTTTGATGAGGAAAATGGTGCTCTACAAACCAACAATCAAAGTGGTATCAAGCATTAATAAGCTGATTCGGTGACAGTGGCCATGGACTGCAAGACCAAATCTTTAAAACGAGCAGCTACTTTCTACTTTGTTATCAAGCACAGTTTTGCACAGATGTAGCACCAAGAGAATAAACGCTGCCTGGATGCCCGAAACAGAGATGTTGCACAGCGTGTGACCGCTAATCGGTAGACATGTTTCCTGTTTTAGAGAAGTGGATGACTGAAGCCAACATCTTTCAGTTGTCTCGTCGACTCCATTCAATGGACAGCATTCTATGGAGTTAGCCACAGCAAAGATAAAACAAGTGTAAAGACAAATGTAAAACAGTTGATGCATATAAATCTTTTGCAAAACAGCCCTTTCAGCAAACATGAAAGGGTATTTTTTCATTAAAATTCGGAAGCTTCCAGTCTTGTACCTACATGCGAGCGGGGGCCACTACAACTAGTATCGGAAAGGTCACTGCTGTTGATTGAGGGTCGTTGCTCAAGGTACGGATGGCCGACTGTTGGACAGTCATAGCGCAAAATGGTTACCACGTTCTGTACTTATATCCACCGTATTCAAAGACACCAAATTCATACTATGCCGCTGTGAAAAACGAGTTCAACAACTCGAGGCTGGCAAAAGCATTGTCAACCCACCAACTGGATTCCTATTGGTTACAACCATGATGCCACAATCCAAGAGATGTATACATCCTTGAGGGCAGAGAAGAATTAGAACGGAGGAAAGGGCGGGTCTAGATGGGGGGGGGGTCTGAGGGGAGTGGGGTGGTTCACCCTTCTCCTTGACAACTACAGTGCACGTAAAATTACCCTAGATAGCCTCCCAGACTGTGATAATTTGTGCTGCTGTTTGCTATATTCCCCCACCGTGGAGTTTTCACACCCCCTCTCCAACGCTCTTTGATACTTTCTCAGTTGGCTGTAGGGGTTCTGGCAATGGCAAGCATATTTTGTCTTGTTGAGACCAGTGGAATGCCACACACTACTTGCGGGTGCAAAATCAAAACATAAGCGACATTCTTGGGCTGATTAGCTTATTACAGTAGTTACCATGGAAGCCAGACAAATGGAGTATACAGCGGCAACACGCAAACATATACATGCTCCCGTATACTTTGGTATATACTTTGTGGAGGCCTCTGTGCCATCTCTCATCGCTTCCTCCCGTGTTCCGTGTACGGATTCCGGGCAGGCTGCAGGAGAGCTTTCTGGGTGACGTGGTGCGCTCTGTTGTCTTTGTTTTGTACCTTCGCGTTTCGCTCGGGTTTCACCCTCGCGGTCCTAGGCACACGGTTTCTCTATTTCGGACAGGTGTTAAAGTTTCTCAGGCGAACTCCAGCCACTCTGCTTTTGCCACCTTATTGTGCAACGCCACGGCATTGATTTCTGCAGATAACATATACCACAGATTGCAAATAATGCATCTGCAAACGTTCCATCTCCTCTGACATCAACAGGTCTCTGCTGGGCATATTTTGTCAAATGATGTCAAATGTCTGAATGCTCCCAACGGGTGTTGATCCCGTATCTTTGGCTCATAGGACCAATGTTCTAACCTCTAAACTATGGGAGCGGTGGGATACCGAGCAACCGATAGCCAACAACGATCGTCGACCGTGATTGTCCGTCTGGTTAGGGTTAGGGTTAGGGTTAGGGTTAGGGTTAGGGTTAGGGTTAGGATCAAAGCAAATAGTTTATGGATTGCAGTGAAGTGGACCACCAACCTTTTCCCTTTCCCCACATAAATAATAAAGGTCGTTGCAATGCAGGTTTCGGTCCGGTTTCTGACATTACAGGCAGGCAGGCATACTACTTTTTGACGACAACGGTACTGTGGACCTCTCACATGCACATAGTGAGAAAGATGTAGCATTGCTGCAGGATATTGGTGGTGTCCTGCCAGATATCATTCAGAGAGCTGATAAGCTACCATCGCACGATAGCTTAACGATGAATACCAAATTTGTAGAATATGGCGCAAAAAGCATCGTTTTCCATGTGGCCAGACATGAACGATGCATATCTGTATTCGTTTTGAGTGCGGGACACAGGATTAATGTATTATTGCTGACCGATATAGATAATATGGACTGCCTCAATTTTTGGCCAGATGGGCAACGTTGGGCGGGCCAACTGCAATCCATGATCAACGCGATCACTCAGCAAAGCCGAATGTTAGCAATCTCAAGATTGTGGTCCCGCTGTAACAACCAACAATGGTTCCTGGATGCAGAACCAGCTGAGCCCAGTAGCGGCGCCAGAGCTGAGCCCAGTAGCGGCGCCAGAGCTGAGCCCAGTAGCGGCGCCAGAGCTGAGCCCAGTAGCGGCGCCAGAGCTGAGCCCAGTAGCGGCGCCAGAGCTGAGCCCAGTAGCGGCACCAGAGCTGAGCCCAGTAGCGGCGCCAGAGCTGAGCCCAGTAGCGGCGCCAGAGCTGAGCATGCGCACCCCCAGCACCCCACTGCCCGGCGACCACTCAATCAATGCCGAACATCTGGTGGCTGGTGCATGAAGCACAGCAAAGACAGGGAAGACGCGGTGAAGCGGAATGAATTCGACAACCTTTGGAAGAGGCTATTGGAAATAGAGACAGAATTGCAGAGTAATGGTCACACGTTTGATTTCGAGGACCAGCAGACTTGGCCCACACTTTAGGAGTTGCACAATAAGATACCTATAACATCTTCCGAAAAAAATTCCCCAGCATAGCAGACCTCAAAGCCGGCCAAGTATTGGCACACGACGATAGGTGTGATAGGTCCGAGCAGCACCACCCAGCGTGTCCCACCAAACAATGTTGTGAAATAGCCTTTCACTTTATGAATTACCTTTGGGACATGAAGAAGGCGTGGGGAAAAACGCGAGCTTCCCCATATTAACGTGTTAGGGTGCGGGTGTGCGGTCCGCACACACTGGGTCACGTCGGTTCGTGCCAGTGTGGTGGCATCGATGACCCTACGTTGCTTTATTATTCTACGTGTGTTGAACACACCCCCCCTCCCAGTGTTCGTCGTCGTATGTCTTCTTCTGTACCTGAAATCACATGGAATCAGCACATCCCCAGTGATGGTTCGGTATCCCATTTTTTTCTGCACAGAGAATGCCACCAATCCTTGTGAGAAGTGAGGATGTCAATGAAGATCGAATACTGAGAGGACATATGCTTCCACATGAAAAAAATACCCTAATCAGGGATATCAAATCTGAATTTTCCAAAATCATGCCGATACATTCATTGCCGCATTTTTTGACAATTGACCCGCATGCCCAAAGTGTATACATGGGCATGCTGCAGATACATTGTACAATGGGTTACCATTATATGGCGCTCCTACACACTGAAGTACTGCTGGAGTTTCATATTGTTTCTCATGCCACAGCAACCCCACTGAATCATTTATTGTCCCTATTTGCTGAGCATATTGACATATCTGATGGACGTTATTGTCAGGTGTGCAAGTGGCGTACAAATCTCAGACGCTGCAGCGCATGTAGTTGGTGTTACTATTGTTCACATACTTGTCAGCTATCGGATTGGAAGTCCCACAAACGGACTTTGTGCACCAAATTGATTGGTCCCCAGCCACAGGACTGGGGCACTGCACGTGAATTGGAGATTATGGCACAGAGGAGGGGTTTTGGTGGGTGGCGACCTGAGGCCGTACTGCTCTGCACTGGTGTATTGAGTGACCATCAGGCAAGGGAATGGTGGCTCATACAGCACATTGATCGCGGGGGCGATGTGTTATTGACGGACATGATGGCCATTGCCCACGAGAAAGGATTATTATATGCTTTTATTGCAAGCAGAAACAAATTCACTTGTGACAGGACCATACCCCCGACAATATGGTATAAGCCCGATCCGGGGAGAAATAATGCATATCAAAAAAACACAACACACACAATTACACCACAATGCATTATCCACACAAGCACCAACAGGATTCAGTCATTTTGTGAATTGCAACCGACGCACCGCAAGGGAATGCGAGACAGATGCCCAAAGGGTGCAATGTGATGTGTACACTGTACAACAACCCTACAGATAACCCACATCGCCTCCCCCTCACGGACATGTCAGGTTTGTCCCTTTTTAAAGTGCTTGGTGTCGTCTCTTGCAGGCACTCAACACACTTCTTCTGTGAACAACTGTAATACGGTAGTAAATAACCCCAAATCTGCCAATCCTGCAACTGCTTCAATCTGAACAATAAACTCCAATAATGGGCCGTATTTCCCAAAAACCTATGTTTTCTTGGTGTACTTGGCAGAGAACACAAACCCTCAGATCCCTGGTAGCACTTCTGAATTAGTGGAATCTTGAATATGCTCTCACGGAGTGATTTATTTGCAATCCTGCAACATAGGTTTCAAACCTATAAAAGTAGAAGAAGAAATATCATTCAAACTCAATCAAGAATTGAGTAACATGCAGAATTGCACATGCACACATGGGTTTCCCCTATAGGCAAATCCTAATGTGTGCCTACAAAATCACACCTATGCACTCTTGCACATACAAAATGCAACCAATTTACTATATAGCGCCCTACACTGAATTCCTAATAGCTACAAAGCTAAATCAGTGTTATGGGGGCAATGCCAAACCCATTGCACTCCCCTCCCAAGCCTGAACATGGGTGTTCAGCCATGTTTGGGCTGAAAATGTACAAACATGGGTTTGGTGTTGTCCCATGGGCAGCCATAGTATAGGGAAAAAATGCCTTTAAGCATCTGATTTCCATTGAAATCAGTATGTGGGTCTCACCTGCAGTCATACCCACTAAAAACCCTGCTGGACATAATACAACCTTGCTTTTATTTTACAAAAGCATTGCAGCGCTCTCTGTCCAAAAAGCTGCTGTGTGTTCCCCCATCCTGGGCGCCTGGGCTGCCCCCTCACTACTTACTGCAAAAGTTTTCAACCCTGCAGCTTTCATGAAAAGGAGAAAAAAATACAAACACCCATACCTGCACTGCAACCCTGGCAAGCTTGCACAAGAGAAATCAGTGGATCAGGTATATGTAATGCCAAATGATGCTGATACTGGGGATCCTTGACATAATACGAATGCCAGTTGGAATACAACACCTTGCAAGCAGGGGGTATCTTGACAGCAGTACAACCAGCAATCAATGCATGGGCTGTGCGATTATACCCCTGAGTTAAGACACGCCTTGCAAACTGCTGTCTGGACTGGATCACATGCACAGGACGTCGTCGGGTGCCCCCAGACTGTGCAGAAAAAGGTACGCGAAAACAATTGGCATTTGAGCACACCCGAAATACCTGAGACTCATCACCATGGTCCGAACTGGTCTCCAAGGCACAGTCATGATAATCCTTGAGGAGGTCCTGCAAGGCAGAAGCAGTTCCAGTCACTTGACCCACAGAACCCTCATCTTCAGAGCATTGGGACATCAAATCAGGGTCGAGAGACATACATGAGGGAGCAGACATAACAGGGGCAAGCAATACATCAGTAGAGGGTGAGGAAGACACACAAGACAGGTCGTGTTTATTTTTTTGTAACCATGCTGCAACATACAATGCACAAAGAACAGATGATGCGGCCTGTGCACCCTGCAGACGCCGTTTATCAGCAGCAAACTGGGCCCGCATGGCCTGAATGGTTGCCCCAGGGTCTACAGTGGCAGTGTCAGACAACTGATCAAGCTCCCACTCCCTTTCCTTGGCCTCCCATCTCATAACCCCCTCCAAATCGGCGTCTGAGCCGTGAAAATTGGTGTCATCAGCGACACCAGCAGGATAAGCCCACCTGCTTAACCCATCAGCGATCACATTGTCAGACCCCGGTTTGTAAACCACTACAATGTTGTAGCGGCTTAAAAACTCGTGCCAACGCCCCCTACGCCCCAGTGGCCCAGCCATGGTATACAGATCTTCTTTGTACCATGACTCCAGTGACTTGTGATCTGTAAACACAGTCACTTTACGCCCTCCAATCCAACTCTTAAACTTTAAGAGACATGAAACCAGCCCATATGTCTCTTTTTCCCGAACTCCCCACAATCGCTGTCCCTTTTCCAGCTTGCGACTGAAAAAAGCGCAAGGCACCCACTGTCCGTGCTCATTCTGTTGTTCCAACACTGCTCCCACACCGAAGTCAGAGGCATCCACATGAATGGCATACTCTCCATCGGCTGTAGGTATATACAAGGCAGTCTTTTCACAGATGGCCTCCTTCAGCCTGGCAAAATTCTCCCTCATCAGAGGGGTCCATGTGATAAAATTATCCTCCTTCTTCACTACGCACCTGCCCTTACCACCTCCGGGCTTGGCTGTGACGTGAGAATATTTACCATGCAGACTGTCCATTAGGGGGGCTGCTAGGGCTGCGTAATTGGGGATGTAAATGGAATACCAATTACACACCCCTAAAAACCCTTTCATCTGTTTTGGTGTGGTGATCATGGACTCAGTCCATTCCTTGATCGCCGCCACCTTGGAGGGGGCTGGCTTACGCATGCCGCCTTCCAAAATATGGCCACAGTACTTAACCCTCCCCATAAACATGTGGCATTTTTCCGGCTTGACCTGCAAATGGCAGTCAGCCAGTGCCCTGAGCAGCGCCCTCACCTGGATATAGTGCTCCTCAAATGCATGGCTATCCAACAATTTACCCTTACCACGCAAGTGTGGGGCAGTGCCAATCAAGATGTCATCTATATACGCCTTGGCACCTAGTACCTGATGATGTGCCAGGCACCAGGATACCATGCGCTGGAACGCCGCCGGCCCTACCTTCACCCCCATTGGCAGGACGTTCCACTCATATACCCCAAAAGGAGTGCAGAAGGCTGTAAGGTGCCGACTGCTCTCCTCTAGGGGCATCAGGTGGAACCCATCCTCCTCTAAAAGAGTCCAGAGGTGGTTTCCTGCCTGCCCACAGAGGGTGTCCTCAATTACCGGCAATGGGAACTCATGTCCCTTGAGACATGAGTTCAGATACCGGTAATCGATAACAAGCCTCCACTTGTTTACCCCCGGTTTTGGGACTAAAAACCCACGGGCGACCCAATTAGAGCGGGACTCGCGGATCCAGCCCTTCTCCATAAATTCTCTAACTTTATCTCCGAGTACCTGCTCCCTGATCCCAACCACACGGATCGCCTTGCAGGCCCGAGGCTCTGAATCAGGCAGCAACTCTAGTTTACACCATCCGTGCGGTCCGCGTTTCGCTGCATGCGCTTCAATTTCTTTATAAGTGTTTCCATCCCTGCGAAACACCGAGTTGCCAAACTCCTTCAACAGTTTATCCCTCCACTGTTGACATTCCCGGATTTCCCCATCAGCTTCAATGACTGATTGTATACACCGGTCACGTGCATGGAATAGCTGCTGAGGAGGAGACTGCTCTGAAGTTTGAAAGCGCCGCAACACTGTTGGGGCTGTCACCTTATCAATCCTATCAGAAATCTGACGATTCTTTTTTTCTTTTGGATTACCAACAGTATGATACAATGATTGAGTGTCAGGCAGGGAAGGAGAAGCAACAACACTGTCATATACCTCCTCACTCTCAATGGCAGCCACTGTCAACGGTGGTCTGGCATGATCAGCGAGGCATCCTTCAGCGAGATTGTGAAGATCTGTGGTGCAAATGACAGGAGGAGGGGTATCAGTGGGGAGAGGAAGCATTTCAGAGAGGGTGGTCACATCAGGAATGACAGATGGACATACATGCACAGGGGGTGAGACGGATGCGTTCCTGTCACTATCCTGGAGCAGGGAGGAAGAGGATATAGGCACTTGGCCTTTGTGAGAAACCGCATCTACAGCGGCAACTGAGGACTGTAAGATGTCCGCACAAATGGGCAAAGGGAGCTGACCATCCCTTGCTAACTGCTCAACCTTTGCTCTCCAGACTTTTCTGGGCTGTCCCACTGGCCTCTTGGGCCGACCAGCAACAGGTACAGACTGGCTGAGCTTCCTGGAAGCTGGCTTCTTCCAGTCTGTGACGTTCATACCATCCTGATGACGTCCCAGAGCATCAAAAATCACCACTTGGGTGCAGGAGTTTCGCTCCTGAGGGTGCAATACCCCCCACCTATCCTCAAAGAGGAGCTCCCCTGGCGGCAAATCCCACCAGTCAACAGCAATCTCCCCCAACGCCCAGAACCAGGATTCCCTCTTCCGGACGGGCACAACTGCAATACCCCTACTCCCTTCCCAAAACACCTTCTCAACAGCCATTTTCAAATCCGTGGCCAACGGATGTAAAAACAGTGTCTCATTCCCCCATGGGATGTAAAACCCTCTCTTCTCCTTACGTTTCTCCCCTTTATGTAACTGCAGACGTGTTGGTCTGTCCCACGGTTCACACGTAGGTACAAACTCCGCACCTGCCCAATCCAATACGTTTCGTCTCCACTCTGGAGATAATACATACTGTCCTGTACGAAAACAATGAGATCTCAGGGCCAAGCGGGACTTCACCTTGGCCAGACTTAAGCCTCTAATTCGGGCATCGTCCCTCAACTGCCTGCCGCGCCTGAAAGCAGTGCGGCCAGATAATTGGAGCCTCTCCTTGTACAACCTGCGCACACGCGCAGCGAGAAGCGCTTGAACATATGATGTGTGCTGTTTTCCGTCTGCCGGCTCCATTCCAGACCCGGATTCAGCTTTTGGGTAAGAGCTCAACTCTTCACCACAGGCAGGGTCTGCTGCAGCAGCCGCACCTAGCACATTTGAGACACCACTGTCCTTCAGCGGTGTGGATCCTGCCCATATATGATCCACACTCTCGACCTGTTGGCCCAGATGGTCCCTCCAGAACCCAAATCCACCCATAAACTCTGGGGGGGGCTCCTGATAACCCAAGGAGCCCTCGTCTTCAGAAATTGGTTCTGATCCTGGATCACTCTCAATCTCCACTGCAGGGGGCACGTCCTGAGATACGACCCCATCACCTATACCCCATGCATGTAAGAAATATTCAATATTCAGCATAAATGCTGCAGCCTCAGTGTATACTGGTGGCTGGTAAGGGCTGGAGGGTAATGGTATAGATCTCAAAGCATCAGCCAGAGCTAACTCTGTTTGAATGTGGGATACCACGTCAATGGTAGGCCTATGTGATACACTCACAATTGGATTGGAGTCCTGCATAGGGACTTCAGGCCGCTGTCGTGGCAAAAATAGAAGTGCTGCCAACATATATGTACAAGCAGCAGACCTGATAGTCTGCTTTGTTAAGGCCTCATCAATATGGCCCACCACTGTGGGCATTTGGTCTCGTCTATCATACAACTCATGACCCCTGATGGAATATGAGGGCTTGTACGGTCTGGGCATAAGGCTTATGATTTTGCAGCACAGAGCCACAGCCTTTGCCAGCATATAAACATCAGCCCGAAGAGTGTACAATCCACTCAGCTCAGGCTCATCACCATTGGACGGCAGGGTAGGTGCCTGCCAGCCTAGATGACACAAAACTGATGACTGCTCAGGTGACTCAGGACCACTGCACAACCGTGCAAGAGCTGTCCCAGCTGAATCAGTAGAATTAACCACCTGTGATCCAGCTACAGCAACATAGCTATTAACTATGGACTGTGATTCTCCACTTTTTTTTGAAATTAACTTCTGCAATACCTCAGAATTGACTGGAGTGTCAGGACCATTGTCGGACCCTACTGGCACCACTGTGTGCACCAGAGATGCATCATGCGCATGCACAGGTATATGTGCTATGGGTATATCTGTTGGAGAACATGTACCTGGAACTGCAGGGCTGGGCAGAGTTGGGGACTCTCCTGTTGCTCCTGAGATTCCATTGGTCCATTTGAGATCTTCCTCAAAGGTCAATTGACCCTGTGAAGGCAAAAGAGAAAGACCATAGCGGGTGAGGAATGGGTACCCCAAAATGACACGAGGACCCACAGAGGCAAGATGGAGGAATGCATCTACACAACGTGCCACCACCATTCCCTGGCTGGTGTAGACTGGCAGCAAAACAGTTACTCGGACTCCAACCTTACCACCTTCTAGGCTCACATTCCCTGCACCCAAGAGGTTGAACTGGACGTCAGCGTCCTCACTGTACCTCCTGTCAATGAGTTCCCAGTCCACAACACCAAGTATTTCACAGCCTGTATCTATCAAGGAGTGAATGTCATATGGGCTGGCATCAGGATACCTATCGAGCAGGTACCTGGCTTGCAATATTATTCCCCGCTTGTGTTTCACACTGAGGCCTGGGCGCGGTTCACGCAGGACCTCTAATTCCTGTCCCAACAACTCTATTTGCTGCACATACGCATGCTCCCATGCTGACTCGTAATCCACCCGAATGGGTGGGCGTACTGTGAGCAACGGACCGCCCTTAACTCGCTGCCCACGCCCCTATTTCTGGGTTTTTCTACTGGCCTTATAGGCCTCCGCCTTCTCTGGATACTTCATGAAGCAATCATCAGGCTTATGATTGGTCTTACCACAATGTGGGCAAGGGGGATGCGGTCCCTTCGGGGCGTTCTGAGAGGGTCCATTTCTGCTTCCTTGCGTTGCCGGCCGTCCCAGCCTGGACAATAGGGTGTTGGGCACCTTGACACCCTTGGGAATCAATTCAGGATGTGCCACCCAACAGTCCTTGATCATGTGGCCCTTTCGTCCGCATTTATGACAAACCACATCCTTTTTTTTGTCCATCAGTGCCAACACCTGTGCCTCATCAGGCTCGAATTCCACCTGCGGAACTGCAGAATCGGATTGAGGGGGGTTGTCACCCTCATTGTTTGCTTGGAGCTGATTGACCCTGCCCTGCCCTGGACCAGTTTGATTTCGCTTACGCCAATGATTCTGCTTATTATGGGCTTCATCCCCGGCCAAAAGTTCAGACATTAGTACAAGGAAGATCTCCAGATAATTCTGTTCCTTACCATGCCTCTTCTCCTCCAAATACATCTTGTAAATGAAGGTCTCCTGACGAGGGCCCAATGCATCTAAAAACTGGTCACGGGCTGCCTGGTGGGTCACCCCTCCCTTAACACGCACACCATAGTAACACCAATCATCCATAAACGCCGCAGCATCTAATGCTGTGGGTTTGGAGGGCAATTCGATGGCCTTCCAGGCATCAGAGATGACATCAGGATTGGCGCGCCTGAAAACCTCAGCCCTTACCATTGCCTTCATTACTTCATAACCCTGACACCTGCGCACAATACGCTTGGTGAACTGTGCGCCCAGCTTTGCTGGTATGGCAGCACGCAGTACTCGACGTCGCACTGCATCTCCCAAACCCGTGCCCACATCATTATCCCAAATATGGTACTCCTGCCACCATTGGATCCCAGTTTCCCCTGATCCGTCCCAGTGAGGAACTGTGGCCAGGGCCTGTGTCTCAGTCAGGGTCTTATGGTCCAAAAATGGGGTGGACAGATTACCAAACAATCCAGGACCTGGCTGTGATCCAACTGGATATGGTGCAGAATCCTCCGTCTCATTGTCCTGACTGTACGGGGGGACCTCGGCAAATGCCAAACCTGGACCCTGAGGTACCCCACTGGGCTTCACCTTTGGGAATTTGGAACCATGCGCTGACCCATCACTGAATTCGAGGGGGGCATATGGATCGAAAAACAGGTTGGAGTCAAAGAATCTTAAATCCAATCCCTTGCAATGACGCCAATCCCCTTTTGGATCTGCAGAAGCGGGGGGTGTACCAGGATGGCGGGGTACAGCATCGGACTTGACTGACTGCTCACTCTCAGAGTAGTGTGAAGCAGTTGCAGCTTGATGTACGGGCTGAGAATGAGATGTCGCACAGGAGGTGGGAGTAAAAACTGGCTGGGTCTGTCTTGACAATTCATATGCATGCACAGGTAACCCATAAGGATGATGTACCTTTGGATTTTCCTTCGCCGCTGAGGCTCGTGGATACCCGGATTCCAGACCCACTTCTGATTCATTGAATGCATCATGGTGAGAAGCATCTCTATGAGACAGGGAAGGCTGAGGTGACAACGGGTTGCCTGTTGGATCCACACCAAAAGTGACAACTCTGGGATCCTTAGGCCTTGGGGTTGCAGTGGGTGCAAAATAAGACCCAGTCAAGCCACTTGATTGATGCATGGTTGTCACATGAGATGTTAATTCACTCCTGAGTGTCTGTATTGCATCGTCTACACTTGACTTATGCTGGTTGGAGGCTGCAGAAATGTCATTTCTGATTGCTGCACAATCTTGCATGCACCCCAATACATCTCCCTGCACCTTGTTAACCTGTTCACTTACCAAAGTGTATGCACGCTGCACCCTTACCAAATTCAGCCTGTCAGTGGTAGGAGTGGACACCTTGGAGGATGGACTCGTTCCACCACTACTCACCGCAGGCAACTTAGCCTTCAAATGCTGCAAGATAGTCTCATTTGACTCACAATCTATCTTGAGCTTGGCAAGTTCCAGCTTGAGCTCACTGAGCTCGCTCACATGTCCCTTGAAATGCGCACCCAACTGACCCAATTCTGGCACATGCTTGATATCATACACAGTCAAGCGTTCTTCCAAACCACTCAAACATTCCCTTATGGAATCAAACTGCCTCTTCAAAAGCTGAACTTCAGCTGAAAGAGAAGAAACCTGAATGCCTATCCCTTCACCTGGAGTCTTCAAAGGGGAAGCACGTTGCACTCCTCTCTTACTCTCCAATGCATCCACACGCGCAGTAAGAAGTGAAATCAATTGTTCAAACCTCACCCGATCCCCTTGCCGGGCTTGTTGCTCCATGGATAGTTCACGACGCAAGGACTGTACCTCACCGGTTAATAGTGACGTTGCCTTTTCAACTTGTTCCTCAACATAATGGATTGTTTTTTGCACATGAGTTGTGAATTCAAGTTGAAACTTCGAGAGGGTGCCTTTTAAGGAAGTCATTTCTCCATCCAACATGTCAAAATTCAACTTTAGTTGACCCAATTGTATCTCTATTTCCTCCACCATTGCACCGAATTGACCAAGTGATTGGTGCAGTGCCTCTTGTTCTTCTCCAATACTATCCACCAATTCAGTAGTCGATTCAAATGACCTACTCAATTCACCAAGCTGAGCCAAGGCATTGGTTAGCGCAAGATTACATGCAGACAATTGAGCCTCAAGATCCGAAAATTTTGACTTGCAAAGCAAGCCAAGCTGACCATGTTGTTCAGCAACTCGTTGCAATTCGTCACCACGTTCATCAACCAATTGTCTCAATGCTCGGCCTTCTCCATATACTCCATCAACATGTTCTTGCACTTGGCCTCTCAAACGGTCCAATGCATTTTCAGCCGAACGCATGGTGAGTGCCGTTGTACGATGAAGAGCATAATGATCATCACGTAGCATGCTAAGGGCTCTTGTAACTTCGCTCACTTGTTGTAGTGCCGAGTCATTGTTTGGAGTCCACTCGGCCACTCGGATTCTTTCGTGTGGTTCTCCAAATTCATTGACGAAACGAATTCTCTCGAAAGCACGATACCCCCACCCATTGGGAATGGTATGATGAACAAATCTTGGTATTTGATTTACCATTTGATACGATTGTTGGGGTTGTACAATTTGTCCTTGTGGGGTATCTTGAAGTTGTGGGTGGAATGGTGGTTGATGTTGATTATCATGATGATGTTGGTGTACAACCATTTGATTTGAACTCTCACCATCTTCACTAAGATGCAATTCTCCAACCTCTTCATTCATGGGTTGACCATCATGGAATTCGATCATGTTGATTGAAAATTGGTTGCATTCATCGTTGTGAAAGTATTCTTGCAACTCTCCATGAAGTTCAGGGTCGACATCCTCAATGTTCACATAATACTCGTTCATTATTGTTGTGGATCAAGAAATCCTCTGCTACCAATATTTTTGGTGGTGTCAATGATGTTTTTCACCAACCTTCCGAAGGTTTCGATTGCCCAAACTCCACAAGAAAATATTCCACTCGATGAACACCAAGAAGACAAGCAGAGTAAATGCAATGGGAAAATGAATTAACAATGATCTCAATGATGAACCCAATGTCAATGAAGAAATCCAAGGATTCGAAATGCACTTAAATATGTACAAAACACCCAAGTTCATTCAAGTTCAAATTCATTGAAGAGTCCATCCTCCTGAGCACAAACATGAAAAGACATGAGTAACAACATACATTAAAACACATGGTGAAAGGGCATGCATCCATGTATTTGACACAACAAAACATCAATGCAAATCAGGGCTTCTTGATGATAAATAAACCACAAGTGTTCACTACCATTCAAACACAATTCCCACATGTTCGTACGTGCACATTGCATCACCAAACCTATAATATGCACATGGCGAAAGCAAAGTAAGACAACAAACATGTACACATACAACAAGTCAATGGCATATACCATACATGCACGAACGAACAAACATGCAAGCATATGCACGTGTTAGTGTGAATCGACACAGCAAATTCAACATAAAATGATACGATGATCCTTGTTATGACTAACGGCGTACATGTACTTCGATGTACAACGGTAGTCAAACCTCCAGCTGCATGATACCCAGAAATGACTGTCGCTGGCCTGAATTGAAACATCGGAATTAATGGATAGGCCGAGCGACTGGAATCTGTCAGATTTACCTCCATTAAAACAGTCTTTCTACTCTCTGTCTCCGCGACTCGTGTGCCTGGGATTAACTGATGTAAATGGCCTGCGACTCAGGCACGCCATCCCGTCCTGCAACAGGCACAGCAATTAAGCCCTACGGAATTTTTACAATAGGCATGCACAGTGCACAGTGTTTGTAAACATTGCACAGGCAAAGCACTGTGCAGTTCTCTGTACTCAGTAAAGTACAACGCAGCGCTGCACTGAGTGTGTAGCTGCTGGGGTGTATATATATATTCATAAAAAAATATAATCATATAATCAAATGTGAGTAAAACCAGTGCTCAAAAAGCAAACAAAAGCAAAAGCACTTAAGCGTGCAACCCTTGAAACAAAAGCTGTATCAGCCTCGTTATCACCCGCTGTAGCTGCACACGCTGTCCTCCTCGTCGCCCCCTTTTTGTTCTCCTGACATTTGCGTCGTTGTCGCTTTCACTGGATGCTTGAAACTGTTGTCGCCGTTGCATCTTGCCACTTGCCTGCTGTCGCCCTTTTGGATCAGCATAGCGTGTTCCATGGTCGCCATATTCCCTAGTACTCGTGTCCACGAATCCTTCTACCTCTCTGATGTCCTCCCTTTCACTTGGGCTCTTGTCGTAACCAGTCCGTGCCTTGGTTTTTGTTTTTCGAACACTTCGCTCCAGCTTGCGTCCATCATCGGCACCGCCATTCAGCTTTCCCTCCGGCTGTCTGGTTCTCATCTCCTTCATCTCCCCTCTTGTGCACCTCGCCGTGTTTGCCTCCTCGTAGTTCATCGTCGCCTTATCTCCTCCCGTGTCCCTCACGCCCTTGGTTACTTCGTACTTGCTCGCCAACTGCTGTAAATATCCCTGTATTTGGTCATGGGTGGGCAATACCTCAACTCGGCTCCTCAGTTCTTGTATTTGTCGCTGTCCCACCGTCAGTGGCAACAAGATCTTGCCCAGAACCATCTTGACCTCCTCCATCCGTTGTTCGAAGGTCGCCAACAGCGCGCTACTCCTTTCCATCAGTCTTCGCGCAGCTGTTGCCAGCTCCTCTTGCTGCTCTTTGAGCTTCGTAGTCTCCTTCTCGAGCTGCTTGTTTTGGACTTCCCCTATTGCTTGCTCTGCACGATTGCGGCTTCGCTGCTCCTCATCTTTCGCCTGTTCTTCTAAATCCTTTCGCCGTACTTGCTGCTGCAGCCGTGTTCCAAACTCCGTAAACGCCTGCCGCAACCACTGGGTCATGGCTTTTGCCTCCTCGTCCCATACCTTGTGTCGCGCAGCGTGCTCACGGTCCACGGTGATCTCCAAGGCACACTGCAGCTGCGTCAGCCTCTGCCGTGCTGCTCGCTCGCCCTCCAACTTCTTTGCACGGCATTCCCCAGTGTCGTTGTCATGGCAATCGTCACGTTGTTCCCAGCCGTCAAGGCTCCTGTGTACAGGCGAAACACGGCGCACAGTGGCAGAACTCCCTGAACGCAACCGTACTGACGAACACGTCCTTACGCCATTTTTATCACGGCATTCCCCAGTGTCGTTGCCATGGCAATCGTCACGTTGTCCCCAGCCGTCAAGGCTCCTGTATACAGGCAAAACACGGCGCACAGCGGCAGAACTCCTCGAACGCAACCGTACTGACGAACACGTCCTTACGCCATTTTTACCACGTCTGTGGTCGTCTTTTCATACAAAACCCTCACATTCACTGGAGTCACGGCGCGTTCTGCTGAATTTCTGGTCCCTACAGTACTCTCGCTCAGCAGGACTGGCGCTGCGATACTTGCGGTTGCCACAGCTGCTCTCCCGTCGATCTGGAGGCCTTCTGGTCTTCATTTTGCAGGGCTAATAATTACACTCCAGCTCCAAATACACCAATCAGGGCAAATAAATTGTAATACGGTAGTAAATAACCCCAAATTTGCCAATCCTGCAACTGGTTCAATCTGAACAATAAACTCCAATAATGGGCCGTATTTCCCAAAAACCTATGTTTTCTTGGTGTACTTGGCAGAGAACACAAACCCTCAGATCCCTGGTAGCACTTCTCAAGTCTTGAATTAGTGGAATCTTGAATATGCTCTCACGGAGTGATTTATTTGCAATCCTGCAACATAGGTTTCAAACCTATAAAAGTAGAAGTAGAAATATCATTCAAACTCAATCAAGAATTGAGTAACATGCAGAATTGCACATGCACACATGGGTTTCCCCTATAGGCAAATCCTAATGTGTGCCTACAAAATCACACCTATGCACTCTTGCACATACAAAATGCAACCAATTTACTATATAGCGCCCTACACTGAATTCCTAATAGCTACAAAGCTAAATCAGTGTTATGGGGGCAATGCCAAACCCATTGCAACAACCCAGTTGTTTGTGATATCATCTGCTCTCCTCTGTGTTCGGGCCTCTTCATCCATCTGTGTAAGCAGATGAAGTAAATGCAGGGGTGGAAAAGCCTCTCTCGCACGGCTCTGATTGTACTTTCAAACTCAGAAGGTGTTTAGTCCATTCACTGACACTGACTCTTATTTAGTATCTCTGTTGTTGAAATACCTGGAGTGTATGGCACTGTTCTAAAAATATGCATGGCATACTCAGTGAAATCATCCCCATGAATCCCAAGGTCTATAGCTTGACATGTGTGCATTATGCGCGATTTGTTGGCTTTTCCTTTTTGGTTGCTTTTGTTTTTGTCGTATGAACTGTGAAACGTGAAACCCTGTCGTTGTTGTCTTGAAAAATGCGAATCCCCTGTCAGCTTTTGATGGAGGCCGATGGCTGGAGTGCTAGGAGCAAACAACTCAGGGTGATGAATTACGGTCCCTCCTCCACCGCCAAGTGAGTCTACCATGTCTACCACCAGGAAAGTAGTCGTTGGTTACCCCTGGCGGGTAATCTCCACGGAATGCTCTACTATTGGTGTACTCTTTGTTCCCAAAATACCGCAGGTGTATCACCATACTGTTGCCATCATTGGTTGGTCTGAGTCCAATGGGGTTTCCCTGTTACGCGTATTCGATACGGCAGGATACGGCAGGATACGGCAGGATACGGCAGGATACGGCAGGATACGGCAGGATACGGCAGGATACGGCAGGATACGGCAGGATACGACAGGATACGGCAGGATACGGCAGGATACGGCAGGATACGGCAGGATACGGCAGGATACGGCAGGATACGGCAGATACGGCAGGATACGGCAGGATACGACAGGGTTCAAAATATCTGCTTGTTTGCACTACGAAAACAACCATTTTGCGTTCATTAAGCATTCGGTGGTATTTCATACTGTTCTTGCATGCCTATTGTGACTTTCCCGGCTGACAACCCGCTTCATGTACACCAATTATTCGTTTCAAAAAAGAAGAAGATTGCTACCTGCTTCCTGCGCTTGGTGGTATTTCATCCTGTTCCTGCGTGCCCATTGTGCCGTTTCTGTTTAGGTTGACAACCCGCCTTGCTGCACACCAATTCTCCGTTTTGAAAAAGAAAATGATTGCTACGTGATTGCGTACGAAACACTTCCTGTGCCCCAAAACACAATACGCACGAGCATAATAAAAGACAATCACATTATTGCAGCCTGTACTATTTTGGTTATAGACTTTTGGTGTACCTCTGCTCCATGTTATGTAGGTTACAGCAGAAAATGAACAGGCCGGCAAGGAAGTGGTAGTTATACGGGCGCCCGGGAGCCTCATCACGGCCGTTCCAGAATCGCCACTTCTTAACATTGCTGAAAACATTCTCCACCAGATGACGGCCTTCATTGATCATCTGGTTGTAATGCACCATGAACCAGGTCAATCGGCAATCCCCCCCGGCCACACGGCAGAACATGTTGTCCGCAGTGCTTTAGTGACAGTCACCGAGGCGGAAGTCAGGCCGAGGACCATTAAAGTTCCAGGGAATGGATGCATCCATGTCCGCCGTCATCTCAGCATCGGTGGCACGGGGCGGATACCACCACGAGCAGGCAATGATCTCGCGCCCCAGTTGATCATGGCATTAAACACGAGCGCATGCCCGCGGTAAGTGGGTTTGTCGAACCAGAACAGCTCCCGGTCTACCGGGTGCGAAGGTGACTGGATGGCCACATGCGTGCTATCGACAATAGCAGACACATGGCGGTGAATTGGATGACTGTGTTGGTGGAATTCCCATCGGCGTTCAAAAGCATCCGTGAACGTATCCCACAGGTGAGCCCGTTGTGACACGTCACGTAGTACTTGGATACAGTAGTCCCGACCAATTCCCAATGTCCTCGCACATGCAATCTGGCTGTACCCCAATCGCAGGAAAGAGATTGTAATTACAAACTCCTCTAATGTGAAAATGGAATTTGCCACCAGGAACAGCAGAAATCCCATTCTGTACCCGGTGGCATTCATGAGCGGCATTGCTGCAAGTGGAGCGCAGGGCGGGGAGGCGCCACTATCAGAACGATCCACAGAGATCCACGTAAACTTCAAGACTTAAGGACTGAAGAACTTAAATGATTGCGCAGTGCAGAAACGAGATAACAACAGCGTAAAAAAAATTCTAATAATGCTAATATAACTAATGATTAACATTCTTCTTTCATTGTCTTAGATATGTGCTGTCTATGAAATCAACAGTGAGGGCAACGAAGCAATCCATGGCTCTTGGCGGGAACGGTGTTTGATGGTCCTCCACCCTTAAGGAGTGTCAGTGAAGCGCTGCCATCCATGATTCTTGCGAGCCGGGCCAAGTGACGTGAAAGGTGCCTGATGGTCCTCCACTCTTAATGAGTCTCAGTGCGGCGGATGACAGCACCGCCAACAATGCGACAAGGTTCACGATGTGGTACACGCTTCCACCCCTGTGTGCAGGGCGTCCATCATATGAGGCGACGCCGCGACAAGGGTTCACGCTATGGTTCACGCTTCCACCCCTGTGTGCAGGGCGTCCAACGTGAGGCGACGCCGCTACAAGAGTTCACGCTGTGGTACACGCTTCGACCCCTCTGTGCAGGGCGTCCATCATATGAGGCGACGCCGCTACAAGGGTTCACGCTATAGTTCACGCTTCCACCCCTGTGTGCAGGGTGTCCAACGTGAGGCGACGCCGCTACAAGGGTTCACGCTATAGTTCACGCTTCCACCCCTGTGTGCAGGGCGTCCAACGTGAGGCGACGCCGCTACAAGGGTTCACGCTGTGGTACACGCTTCCACCCCTCTGTGCAGGGCGTCCAACATGAGGCGTGTGCGTGGGCAGAGAACTACGGATTCATTCAAAAGATTGTGGCTTTGCATCCTGAGCCGCACTGGCAGAAACTTCAGGCGCATTTGCGAGGTGCTGCCCAACGAGTACACGCCTCAATGGATAGCGGCGCGCATTGGGCCGCATGGACATGGCAGTTTGCTTGGTGATGATGTTTGGTACGCCGTGTATTGGGACTACAGTGATCTGCCGTCGGACACCTGGAAACAAACCGCCAGATCACTGTGGCTGGCCATGCTGTCTGAGAGAGGGGTGACGCCCACCACTGCAGATCAAAAAAAGTTTGATGTCTTTGTCACCAGTTTGCAGGATGCGCCTGCGTGGCGAGAACAAAAGAAATTGGAAAAGGCTGGGCGTGAAAGCCAGAAGGAGGCGTCTGCCGATGCGCACGCTCTTGGTCTTGGCCCCAGCTCATTGGAGAGGCGGAAGCACACACTGGCCAGCTACCTCATGGGTCCGAATGCAGTGGGCCTGCAGCCAAGCACAGGGACATGGCGGCCCACCCGTGGTCCTGCACCTCAGAGGCGCTGCAAGGCACCAGGTGGCACATGCTACACGCCAGTGCCAAAGAACTGCAGCAAGGGAATGTGCACACCGCACTGCCTGAGCTTTCAAATTGCCTATGCACAGCGGTTTGCAACTTGTACGCCATGCAAATACAAAAAGTCTGGAGTTCGACACAGGCACACACCACGTGCCACTGATGCAACGGAGCTCGCACTTTGGATTGGGGACTGGCAGGGTCATTTGGATGAACTTCGCTGGAGGCACGTCGCGCAGAATGAGGAGGATGAAAATCAGGACAGTGACACCAGTTCTGTGATTGATGAGAACCCACTTGCTCAGCCGGAGACGTTGACTCAGCCGCAGCCGTTGACTCAGCCGCAGACGTTCTCAGCACGAGCACCGCGGACACAGGACCTGCCACCAGATCATGCGGAAGAGGAGACCGTCGAGGCCTACCTAGAGAGGCTGTTGGGTTCAGCTCCGCGGCGCAATTCCTTGCCCAGACGCCAGGGTGACACGCCATCTGAAGATGCTGATTTTGCAGAAGCGCAGACCGCAAATTTGCTTGATGACTTACAGCAACCGCCGCCAGCAGAGCGCAGGCCCTCGGCGGATAGCGGCCGGTACATTGTGGAAGCCCCGAAGAAGAACTATCACTGCATTGTGTGCTATTGCTTTCTGTTGAACACTGCAGTTCTGCCTTGTGGACACACGATCTGCACAGACTGTGCAGGGAGGATCAGCCGGTGCCCACTGGATCGTACTGTTTTCGTTGCTGCCAACACCCCCAGGAACCGCGCTGTTCAGGATGCTGTGCAAGAATTTCTGCTGTCGGAAGGGGCTCGTACTGCAGGCGCGATACTGGCAGCAGCAGGAGCTGCAATATTCTCTCTGGGATCCACAACAAGACCACTGACAAATCCGGATGCCATGCGACAGGCCAGATTGCGAGCCTTCATGCACCTGTTGCCACCGGATCCTCGTGGTGAACTAGCAGCAGATCCTCCTGGTGCACCAGCAGCGTGTCCTCATTCAACATGCTCCCAGATACCAGCGCCAGCAGTGATTTCAAGAACGGTGGCTTCGTTGGACTCTGAGCGGTTGCGACAGCGGGAATGGAAGTGCACAACAGTGCAGCGTCGTGTGGAGCGGTCTGAGCAGCCACGTGCAGCAGCTGGAACATTGGTGCACGTCATGTTCAACGACGGCTGGTACGAGGGCCTGGCCGGTGGCGGTACTGTTGAATTCGGCGATGGAACAAGATTTCCCTGGAGCCGCATCCGTACCTGGCATGCAGCCAGCGACCACTAAGGTCAGCTAAGTACACTATTTTGGTAATATATTTAATTATTTTTTTTTATCTGTTTTTTTGTTTGCACAGTGGCATGCACCATAGTGCAGCAGTATAACTATATATTTTTGTATGTCTATAACTTCTTTTATTGTTGATTATTTATATTATCGCACAGTGGAATACACCACAGTGCAGCTTCTTCAGACACACGCATCGAATGGCCATTCGTCTCTCTGCTCAGTGTAATGTCGCTGTGCCTTCCCAGCTTTGTGAGTGCGCCAGTCAATGACGGAGGAAAGTAGTTGGCAGTTGGGGTTATGTGTCAAGTCATTTTTTTACCTTTCAGCACAGCAGGGAACAACAAAAAAGCATGCAGAGGTTCAAAAACCAGACGGTTGAACAGTTTTGAAAAAATGAACACCATATTTTGAAAAACCATTTATGTTTGTTAGGATACAAGCTGCAGTGGGTTTGAAAACGTTTCCGGAAAGAAAACAATTGCAAATGGATTTTTGTTTGTTAGGATAAAAGCTGCAGTGGGTTTGAAAACGGTTTCGGAAAAAAAATAATTGGAAATGCATTTTTGTTTGCTAGGATAAAAGCTGCAGTGGGTTTGAAGACGTTTTCGAAAAGAAACCAAGTCACATCACATCACATCACACCACATCACGGCAATTCAAATATGGTCACACACTTCACATCACATTAAAACACATGACATCACATCACACCACATCACACCACATCACATCAAGTCAAATCAAATATCATTGCACCAAATCACATCACATGAAATCGCATGGCATCACATGACATCCCATCACATCACACCACATCACATCACGTCACGTCACGTCACGTCACGTCACGTCACGTCACGTCACGTCACCTCACGTCACGTCGCGTCACGTCATGTCACATCACATCGCATCTCATCACGGCACATCACATCACATCGCATCACGCCACACCAAACCACACCACACGAGATCACACTACATCACATCGAATCCCGTCATGTCACATTGCATCACATCACATCACATCACGTTGCGAACACCACATCCTTTCAACTTATAAGGCATCACATCATATGGCATGAAGAAAGGTCAATTTGCATTGGTTCATACAAGGTCAGATCACATAAGGTCCACACACCTGCAAGGCACCGCCTGTTTATGAGACCTTTACCAATAACTGAAACTCCAGGTTAGGATTACGGTTAGGGTTGAGGTTAGGGTTAGGGTTAGGGTTTCGGTTACTGGCATACGGCAGGATACGGCAGGGAAAGCAGGATACGGCAGTATACGGCAGGATACGGCAGGATACGGCAGGATACGGCATGATACGGCAGGATACGGCACGATACGGCAGGATACGGCAGGATACGGCAGGATACGACAGGATACGGCAGGATACGCGTATTACAGGAATACGGTCGTATTAGGGAAACCCCAATAATACGATATCTATATTGCATATTGTTATTATCGGCCGTAATATTTTCGCTTTCTATTGCCGACTGTAGAATGCTGTACATATCGCGCCACATGTTTTGCTGCATGCCTCAGGATAGTAAACGGCAACAGATTATCGAACCGCAATCTAATAATAATAATAATAATAATAATAATAATGTTCATATAAATATGGCACCCAGTTTCCTCCATGCCAATGGTGGCAAGAATGATCAGCCATACGCCGGTTAGTGCAGTGGTGATACCCCCATACCACCACCTTCAACTTATCGAGGCGGTCGCGCCACATGACACCCCTTACACTTCACAATCGTACATTGACGACGGGATGTGTCCCTTCTCATATTTGTATGTGCTTTGTTTACCTGGCTGATATATACGCCTCCACGGGTCTGTGATCCGAGGTGAACGCAAGCATTGGTTCATCGGCCCAGTCCAATGTTTGTATGCGCCTTGGGAGGTTCCAGTGACCCCGGCCATCAAATGTCCAAACCTGGTCGTACATTGATGTTCCATCAACACTATTCATGCGCCGATTGTTTGTGTTGCGCGTTTGAAGGTCCCAACAACAAGATGCCCCGCGGGCCTGGTAGTCGTGCACGGACTGCAATCCCATGAGGTTGGCGGTGGACCCTGGTTTGTGTCCCGTGTTAAAATCACCCACCACTGCCACCGACACCTCGCCGCGACGGATTTCTTCTATGTAATTACCCAGTGCACCAGCTTCCATGGCTTTGATGATCTCATTGCTTGTCATTCTGTGGGGTGCATGCACATTTGTGACAACCCAGTCCCTGGTGTTGTACCGTATCCCACTGAACAGGATTGCGGTATGCGGCCTACCTCGCCTCAGTGACCCCGAACCCTGTGGATTTATTGACTTGTAAACGGTCCTTCCATACCCGTCCATGGTGAACCATTGTGAGGGCAAGATGAATCTCGGTGCGTGGAATGTTTTGTTGTACATGATTGGCATGTGCAGGTTCCTGACCGTCGTCCAGACTATCTCAAGTCCGCCTGGTGCACCCCGCTGGATTGCACGCAGAAATGAATGCCGGTTATCTAGCCACACCTCTTGTAGGCACACGAAAAAAGGTCGGTGGATATTCTGCCCTATCCAGCCCAGTATGCGTTCAATTGATCTCTGCACGCATGGTGTCAAACCACTACCGGATGACGGGCAATACTCTAATATATTGTCATGCTGGGCTTCTTGGCACAGGTTCCACTGAAGGAATTCCGTGTAAAATTCCGGGTTGGCCACATATCGCCTACTTGCTTTCCTAACCCTAACCCGAGGCTTCTCGTTTAGTCTGATACGCTCTTCTTCTTCGCTGCTGTATACAGGTATCATTTTTATTGGAAAGACCGGATCTTTTGTTTTTTTTTGTCAACAAAAGGATGATGAACCGCAGGAACCCCAGCATAACCCTAACGCTAAACAAGAGCTAGTTGTGTCTTCTGTTTACTGTGAACTGTATGTTTATCAACCTTTCTGCACACGAAATGACTTTAGGATACAAAATGCGGAGGCCTGATGTGCATACATGACACAGTGGTTTGCAATGAAGTGCAGCATCTGCGTTTGATTGCACGTGTGAGGTACTACTGGCGGGCGAAGAAGTCCTATTCGTGCCGAGGTGGCGGGTGGTTTGGTCAATCAATCAAATATTGGGGTGCACCATGGATTGTTGGGTGGATGCCGGCCACCTGCGTATGGCAGTGCTAGACTGTGGTTCACAAGAATCTCAGACAGAAGGCTATCTGTAGCCGCAAAGTATAGGTCTCCCAGTACCCGTCCACCGTATTCATCCCATTTTCTGATGATCGTGGTTGTCACACCATTATTTGCGGATAGCAGATCCTGCACAAAGGCTGTTGCTCTATCACCCTGGGCACGCTCGTATTCGCAATCAGCTCGCCACCCCCTCTCAGGTGTATCGATCCCGCAGATGCGCAGTAACAGCTCCGGACGCAGGGGGGGTGGCAGGTACGCGGCACTGATTACCAGTGTGTCCCCATCAATCACACGCAGTACGCTATGTTCGTATTGAGCCATTGTCACCCCACCATTCACCGAACGGTGGCCCCTGGTTTGATCCAAATGTCCCCCGCGTGGATACAGCGAAAGCATTGCCACGGTACCAACAAACAAAAGCACTGCCAGACTTCTCATTGGCATTTTTGTTGTTCTCCTTGTTACTTACATACATACCTATACAGTGACCAGAACTACCTAAAACATGCTAAAACAAAGTACCTTTGTGAACCTTTGTGCCTGACGTTGAGTGACGACTTAGTACTCAGAAGTCAAGAGTCCTCAGCACGCAGTACTCAGTTTACGTCACCTGAACCTATAGGTGGTGGTACTCCGGAATCCCAGCCGTACACATACTCCAGACCACCAGGGGGTGCAGATGCATTACTTACCCAGCGAGCGGTGTCACCAACAATCAGTCCTGAATCCCATTCCCTTCACTACCCTCCGCATCTCGTGTCCAGTGAGAGCATGTGATGCAATAAATACTCGAATGTGATACAACAACTAGGGTTAGGGTTAGCCTAACCCTTAGGGAAAAAATCATATATATGTCATTATAGGGAGTCGTCAGACAGTGAGTGACCAGTGAAGTTCCCAACCACCCCCTTCCTCTAGGATTGAGGGTGCAACAGAGGATCAGGTTGCCATCGCAAACACTCATTGAATTGATGACAAATGTGTGTTAGATAAAAAACAAAATGGGTATTTTGGATGGTCCCAACCGGTGTAAACCACCGCAGGTCAAACCGAATACACTGGTATTGTTCATAATCCTCTTCACATTTTTTGTTTGGGTTTTGACCTGTATAGGCATTGGATTCACTATTAGGCTCATGCATAAATTGACGGACAGGTCACAGCCACATCGTGTGGATAGGGAATTCACACTTGTTTACATTGCGCGGGGTTCAGTCTTCATTGTAACCTTGCTTGCCCTATTGATGTGGTATCTGCATCAGCAGCAATGCAATGCGCGCTGGGGCTTCATCAAGGCACTGTTTCTCGTAATCCCTGTGATGGTTTTGGCGTTCATTTTCATTTGGTTGGTTGGACAGGGACAGGGACAGGGAGACAGGCGACAGGCGACAGGAGAGAATAGATCCATACGTTAAAAATAAATTTTACCACATGTCTTCAAACCACCACCGCACCCGCACTCAACGCACCCGCGGGGGCGTCCATACGTTGTACAAAGTTGTGCCACTGTTCACCGTTGGATGCATGGTCAGTTGCGACCGTATCCAAGCCGAGGGTCGCAACACCCACATCGGCCAAAACAGGACGTCGTGGTCATACGCGGCAAGATACATCAACCCCCTGGAGTCCCAGTTTGCACAACATGTTTGTTCATTTAATGATGACTTACTCTATCAATCTGATTGGCCTGGATCTTGAACAGGTATGATGTGTCCCAGGTGTGGATTCTTTCTAGTCATTCATAGTAGCCTGGGAAAAGCCATGGATACCTTTGCTCCCACTTTACTAAATCTGGCCCGCGTATGGAATTGTCGTAGGAAAAATCGAAACACAGACGTACCGAGTCACCATAGTCACCGTTACTCAAACCCGAGATCCCAGCATTGAATTCAAATCGGTACCGAAGGCCACTCGACATTGCCTGATTAGTCTGTTCAGTGGTCCACGGTGTTACCACACCAGACACAAAATCGCGCACTGCAGAGTCCGCAGAGTCTGCGTCCCAATCTAATCCCAAGCTAAAACACACGCGGTCAAAACCAAGGTGGTGTGAATTCATCGGTTCGAAAGTATTCTGCAAAATGGCAAATCGCGGTGGCGTTCCTAATCTGCCATCAATAGTGCCAACAGCAATGGGGTGTTCGTTGTCATCAGATTCGTCATCAGATTCGTCATCAGACCAGTCATCTAACTCGGACCGTTGAAGGCTCCCGCAATAACCTGTAAACTGGATGTCAGGGGTTCCCTGTACCAATCTTGTGAGCAGTGCGTGCAGACCTTGCTTCACCGACTGAGCAAACGGACTTTCATTGTGTGTATCCCAAAAGCACATCCCCAACGGATAGGTTGGTATGGGTTGGTATGATACGGCTTGGGCTACCAGGGCTGTTGACATTCTTAGGTTATTTCGATTCGGAAGCCAACTAGCAATGTGACGCAGCCCATCATCGCAAGCATCTGTGATACGCTTTTGGTGGATCATTTTTTTTCTATATGCCGTAATACGTGCGGAATAATGTGTAATGTGTCGCAGAGATGGAACAGGGTCGCGGTTCGGGGGTGTCCAGGGGGGGGGGATATGAAAAAACCCCGGAAAACTGTAAAAATATTTCTACAGCATGTGGTCTTCAGTTCAGGGGAAACAATGCTATCTGTCGTGAAATGGACTCCAGTGGGGTGAGGGGTACCAGTTGTACCACATCAATAGGGCAAGCAAGGTTACAATGAAGACTGAACCCAGCGCAATGTAAGAAGTGTGAATTCCCTATCCACAGGATGTGGCTGTGACCTGTCCGTCAATTTATACATGACCCAAATCGAATATCCAATGCCCATACAGGTCAAAACCCTAACAAAAAACTTGAAGAGGATTATGAACAATACCAGTGTGAGGTGGTTTACACCGGTTGGGACCATCCAAAATACCCATTTCGTTCTATCTAACACACATTTGGATCCTCGAATGCATGAATGTTTTGTTCTCTGAAATGCAGGGAAGGCTGCTGCAACAAAGAGACAGTGTATCCCACAACGCGCCTGTCCTCAGCGAGCGCCTATGCCCGGTTGCGCTATTCAGCAATGTCCTGTGCATTGAAAGCATGTAGGTTGTGGTCGTAAATAAATCAAACACACAGATACATAAAGTAATCAGATGCCCAACTCTGAAAGGTGGAATGTGATGTGTACACTGTACAACAACAGATAACCCACGTCGCCTTCCCTTCACACTGGAACACAAAGGAGTAATTGAGTTGGGTGGATGTGATTTCGATGTGGCGCTGGCAGGTAGGAGGAGTCCCCTGACACAACAAATTTTATATGCAATTGCACGTGACATTGCGTTTGGATATCTGCAAGGGGGTTTGGAATGCGGGTTATCGCCAGTGGATGATAATGGTTTACTACCAGTGCCGTAT
Organism: Eutreptiella sp. 'Long Island Sound 2002'; assembly: GCA_964036045.1. Classification (NCBI taxonomy): domain Eukaryota; phylum Euglenozoa; class Euglenophyceae; order Eutreptiales; family Eutreptiaceae; genus Eutreptiella; species Eutreptiella sp. 'Long Island Sound 2002'. Next base: position 24,275,683 of record OZ038403.1, read on the forward strand.
GTTTGTGGGCTAAATATGGATTCCCAGGCATTCTTGTTTGCCATTCTGAGGAGAGGAGACTGTTATAGATATTTTGTAGCATATCCCGGAAGGATTGCTTGCTACCTGGCAGAGCCTGAGAACCCCGGGAAAGTATGTTATAATGCATATGAACAGCAGATGGCGGATAGAGGATATAAGCTGTGGCAAACTTGGTGCGATAAATACGGAGGGGATCACATCACCACAGGCAGGATAACTTCAAGTATACTTGAGGCACAGGGAAAGGGCCTGGTGAAGTTTGGGTTGTAGGGTTGTAGGGTGCGTACAGCTCGTGGCATCTGCACACTTCACATTAGCATTGAGTACATCATCGTCGTAGCTAGGAGGCATGCGCTCTTCTATTTCGTCATCATCCCACCATGGTTGGGGTTGTCATTTTCGCTGCCTGGCCAACCTGCTCTGGCGGTTTAGGGCCCGCGAGGAGATGGTGTCCAGGGGGGGGGATATGAAAAAACATATATGTTTTCCATCTCTTTAATCCGCATAGCGTTCAAAATGTCAATGTCTAATTCCGAAGGAGTCGTGGCGATGTCGGAACAAGAAGAGGAAGACGAAATTCGGCATATGGAACGCATCATCCGATCCAAGCCATTTCCGTACGGAACGGTGACGCATCAGAGATTCGATCACGTGTATACCCACACATACAATATACAACGACCTTGAAAGACTACATTCGAGAGAGGCATGCGTCCAAGCTCTGCTTGGTGGGACACCTGCACGACAAAGCAGAGACACGGGTGTGCCTCCAAGAGGACGCGCACCGTTTCCACGTCGCCGACCTAGCCAGCTACTACATCGAGGTATACGCTGAAATGGTCATAATGGCGGTCGCGGTGCTGGCTGCGTCCGAGGGCATCGGTTTGTCGATAAAGATATCCGAACTCGTTGTAACGTGGGACTACTGGTTTGACAGGTACATGCGCGGTCTAGACGAGGGCGAACGGAATCTAGGCATGGAGCATCTGATCATGACAAAAAACTCCCAGAAGCGGGGATATTGGTATCTGTATCGAGGCGACATGCTGCGTGGCATCCGCCGGCGGCTACGTGCATCAGAGACGGCCCAGACACTGGTTGAACTAAAGGACACCAGTGACGGTGATGTGACAATCCGGTTGACAGAATGACGGAGAAAGGACACTGTGGCACACATCATCTGGTTCATTGTTGCTTGATAAAAGACCGTGTGTTTCCGTGGTTCCCCCACCTGGTTGGTTGTTTTCCTGGTCATTCTTTGCCCGGTTCCTTTTTGTGGGTGGGTTGCCCGTGCATGAGGAAATATACATCAACCCAGTTTGCAAAACATGTTGGTTCATTTAATGATGACTTACTCTATCAACCTGATTGGCCTGGACCTTGAACAGGTATGATGTGTCCCAGGTGTGGATTCTTTCTAGTCATTCATAGTAGCCTGGTAAAAGCCATGGATACCTTTGCTCCCACGTTACTAAATCTGGCCCGCGTATGGACTTGTCGTAGGAAAAAGCCTTTGACGCTCGTTACACGCTCTTTGCCAGAGATGTTCTCAGGACCGCGATCTGGATTGCCCCCACTGGCGGGAATGCGTATGCCAACAAAGGATGGTGGCGAACATGATACAATGAACGACGACGAGTTCTCTCAGTACGCACTTTCCACCATGAAAAACATCATGGGCGACACTGACATCACACAGTGGCAATGGCTAATAGAATTTGAAGAGTCAGTCCCGTACACCAATCTGCACCTGGGATTGGATATGCGGAAAGCACATCCCCTCCCCTTCTTCTTCCTCCGCAACAAACAGCAGCACCGCCCTATGTGGGGAGCTGTTGCAGTGTCGTATCCACCATATAGAAGGTGAGATCTGGCTATGTGACAAATGCATTACTCATGGAGAAAGATCTCGTGAATGAATACCACTGTACTGCGCTGAGCTTATCTGTGTCCACATTGGCAGTTTGCTCCTGTTGGTGGAGTAGAATGCGCAAACCATATAGCGCACTGGATATTGTCGCTGCTCAAGTCCCTTTTAGGAGGTTACAGTTACTTGCATGGGACTCTTCCTCCGCGCCTATATGATGAATACACCATGTGATTTGGCAGACGCCGTGGTAGTGAATTACTCAAACCCGAGATCGGTATCGAAGGCCACTCGACATTGCCTGATTATTCTGTTCAGTGGTCCACGGTGTTACCACACCAGACACAAAATCGCGGACTGCAGAGTCCGCAGGGTCTAATCCCAAGCTAAAACACACGCGGTCAAAACCAAGGTGGTGTAAATTGATCGGTTCGAAAGTATTCTGCAAAATGGCAAATCGCGCCATCAATAGTGCTAACAGCAATGACGTGTTCTTTGTCATCAGATTCGTCATCAGATTCGTCATCAGACCAGTCATCTAACTCGGACCGTTGAAGGCTCACGCAGTAATCTGTCAACTGGACGTCAGGGGTTCCTTGTACCAATCTTGTGAGCAGTGCGTGCAGACCTTGCTCCACCGACTGAGCAAACGGACTTTCATTGTGTGTATCCCAAAAGCACATCCCCAACGGATAGGTTGGTATGGGTTGGTATGGCACGGCTTGGGCTACCAGGGCTGTTGACATTCTTAGGTTATTTCGATTCGGAAGCCAACTAGCAATGTGAAAAATTCCGAGTGAGGCTCAAAGTATATGCCGTAATACGTGCGGAATAATGTGTAATGTGTCGCGGAGATGGAACAGGTTCGCGGTTCGGGGGTGTCCAGGGGGGGGGGGGGATGTTTTTCATCTCTTTAATCCGCATAGCGTTCAAAATGTCTACCCTACCCTAACCCTAACCCTAACCGAAGGAGTCGTGGCAAGAAGAGGAAGACGAAATTCGGCATATAGAACGCATCATCCGATCCAAGCCATTTCCGTACGGAACGGTGACGCTTTCAGAGATTCGATCACGTGTATACCCACACATACAATATACAACGACCTTGAAAGACTACATTCGAGAGAGGCATGCGTCCAAGCTCTGTTTGGTGGGACACCTGCACGACAAAGCGCAGACACGGGTATGCCTCCAAGAGGACGCGCACCGTTTCCACGTCGCCGACCTAGCCAGCTACTACATCGAGGTATACGCTGAAATGGTCATAATGGCGGTCGCGGTGCTGGCTGCGTCTGAGGGCATCGGTTCGTCGATAAAGATATCCGAACTCGTTGTAACGTGGGACTATTGGTTCGACAGGTACATGCGCGATCTAGACGAGGGCGAACGGAATCTAGGCATGGAGCATCTGATCATGACAAAAAACTCCCAGAAGCGGGGATATTGGTATCCGTATCGAGGCGACATGCTGCGTGGCATCCGCCGGCGGCCACGTGCATCAGAGACGGCCCAAACACTAGTGACGGTGATGTGACAATCCGGTTGACAGAATGACGGAGAAATGACGCTGTTGCACACATCATCTGGTTCATCGTTGCGTTGATAAAAGACCATGTGTTTACGTGGTCCCCCCACCTGGTGGGTTGTTTTCCTGGTCATTCTTTGCCCGGTTCCTTTTTGTGGGTGGGTTGCCCGTGCATGAGGAAATAAAACTGAGTCAAGTAGTGGTTCAACGTACTTCTTGTTGTAAGCTTGATATCTGTGCCTGCAAAAACGAATACACGGAATACTTGGAATACATTGTCACAGGGCGGCTTAATCTCTCACTAACAATGTCCGTAATTTCAATTCATTTATCATGTATGACATTAAAGAAAATGATTGCAAACCGCCGAGATCGCGGGATGCCGGTACATAACATATTGCGCAACGAGCCCTCATTCGCTGTAGTATCACTGATATTTGATCTGTTCTTATTTTTGCGAAAGATTTGTCGCACGACTTTCGGAATAGGGGAGGGCAGAGGCGTTGGTACCAGATGGCTCTATGTACGAGGTAAGTGTACTTGTGTTGACGAGCTCACATTCTCAATATTCGTGCGTCACCATGCTTTCCAACACCTGCCCTCCACATGGGTCAAATTCACAAAAACTGGATCCCCGGTGAGGCTGGCAAGAACGCCTGGGAGGATGCGGGGAGGATGTGGGGAGGATGTGGGGAGGGTCGGGGAGGATGCGGGGAGGACCGGGGAGGATGCAGGGAGGATCAGGGAGGATGCGGGGAGGATCAGGGAGGATGCGGAGAGGATCAAGGAGGATACGGGGAGGATCGCGGAGGATGCGGGGAGGACCGGGTCGGATGCGGGGAGGTTTTGGGAGGACGCGGGGAGGACCGAGGAGGATGCGGGGGAGGATGCGGGGAGGACCGGGGAGGATGCGGGGAGGGTGCGTGGAGGACCGGGGAGGATGCGGGGAGGATGCGGGGAGGATTCGGGGAGGATGCGGGGAGGATCGGGGAGGATGCGGGGAGGATCGGGGAGTATGCGGGGAGGACCGGGGAGGGTGCGTGGAGGACCGGGGAGGTTGCGGGGACGATGCGGGGAGGATGCGGGGAGGATGTGGGGAGGGTCCGGGAGGATGCGGGGAGGATGCGGGGAGGATCGGGGAGGATCGGGGAGGATGCTGCGAGGATCAGGGAGGATGCGGGGAGGATCGGGGAGGACCAGGGAGGATGCGGGGAAGGACCGGGGAGTATGCGGTCAAGACCGGGGAGGATCGGGGAGGATCGGGGAGGATGCGGGGAGGATCGGGTCGGATGCGGGGAGGTTTTGGGAGGACGCGGGGAGGATGCGGAGAGGATCAAGGAGGATACGGGGAGGATCGCGGAGGATGCGGGGAGGACCGGGTCGGATGCGGGGAGGTTTTGGGAGGACGCGGGGAGGACCGAGGAGGATGCGGGGGAGGATGCGGGGAGGACCGGGGAGGATGCGGGGAGGGTGCGTGGAGGACCGGGGAGGATGCGGGCAGGATGCGGGGAGGATTCGGGGAGGATGCGGGGAGGATCGGGGAGGATGCGGGGAGGATGTGGGCAGGGTCGGGGAGGATGCCGGGAGGACGAGAGAGGATGCGGGGAGGATCGGGGAGGATGCGGGGAGGATCGGGGAGGACCGGGGAGGATGCGGCGAGGACCGGGGAGGATGCGGGGAGGATCGGGGAGGATGCGGGGAGGATCGGGGAGGATGCGGGGAGGACCGGGGAGCATGCGGGGAGGATCGGGGAGGATGCGGGGAGGATCGAGGAGGATGCGGGGAGGATCGGGGAGGATGCGGGGAGTATCGGGGGGATGCGGTCAGGACCGGGGAGGATGGAGGGAGGACCGGGGAGGATGCGGGGAGGATCAGGAGGATGCCGGGAGGACTGGGGAGGATGCGGGGAGGATCGTGGAGGATGCGGGGAGGACCAGGGAGGATGCGGGGAGGATCGGGGAGGATCGGGGAGGATGCGGGGAGGACCGGGGAGGATGCAAGGAGGATCGGGGAGGATGCGGGGAGGACCGGGGAGGATGCGGGGAGGATCGGGGAGGATGCGGGGAGGACCGGGGAGGATGCGGGGAGCATCAGGGAGGTGCGGGGAGGACCGGGGAGGATGCGGGGAGGACCGGGGAGGAAGCGGGGAGGACCGGAGAGGATGCGGGGAGGATCAAAGAGGATGCCGGGAGGATGCGGGAGGATGCGGGGAGGATCGGGGAGGATGCGGGGAGGATCGGGGAGGATGCGGGGAGGACCGGGGAGGATGCGGGGAGGACCGGGGAGGATGCGGGGAGGACCGGAGATGATGCGGGGAGGATCGGGGAGGATGCGGGGAGGACTGGAGAGGATGCGGGGAGGAGCGGAGAGGATGCCGGCAGGATCGGGGAGGATGCGGGGAGGATCGGGGAGGATGCGGGGAGGATCGGGGAGGATGCGGGGAGGACCGGGTCGGATGCGGGGAGGATCGGGGAGGATGCGGGGAGGACCGGGGAGGATCGGGGAGGACCGGGGAGGATGCGGGGAGGATCGGGGAGGATGCGGGGAGGATGCGGGGGGTATGCGGGGAGGATGCGGGGAGGATGCGGGGAGGATGCGGGGAGGATCGGGGAGGATGCGGGGAGGATGCGGGGAGGACCAAGGAGGATTCGGGGAGGACCGGGGAGGATGCGGGGAGGACCGAGGAGGATGCGGGGAGGACCGGGGAGGATGCGGGAAGGGGCGGGGAGGAGGCGGGGAGGATCGGGGAGGATGCGGGGAGGATGCGGGGGGTATGCGGGGAGGATGCGGGGAGGATCAGGGAGGATGCGGGGAGGATCGTGGAGGATGCGGGGAGGATCCGAGGGATGCGGTCAGGACCGGGGAGGATCCGGGGAGGACCGGGGAGGATGCGGGGAGGATCGGGGAGGATGCAGGGAGGATCAGCGAGGATGCGGGGAGGATGCGGGGAGGATCGGAGAGGAGGCGGGGAGGACCGGGGAGAATGCGGGGAGAATCGGGGAGGATGCGGGGAGGGTAAGGCCGGATGCGGGGAGGATCGGGGAGGATGCGGGGAGGACGGGAGGATCGGGGAGGACCGGGGAGGATGCGGGGCGGATCGGGGAGGATGCGCGGAGGACCGGGGAGGATGCGGGGAGGATCAGGGAGGATGCGGGGAGGACCAGGGAGGATGCGGGGAGGATTGGAGAGGAGGTGGGGAGGACCGGGGAGGATGCGGGGAGGACCGGGGAGGATGCGGGGAGGATCGGGGGGGATGCGGGGAGGATCGGGGAGGATGCGGGGAGGATCGGGGAGGATGCGAGCAGGACCGGGGAGGATGAGGGGGGGATCGGGGAGGATGCGGGGGGGATCCGGGGGATGCGGTCAGGACCGTGGAGGATCCGGGGAGGACCGGGGAGGATGCGGGGAGGATCAGGGAGGATGCGGGGAGGACCAGGGAGGATGCGGGGAGGATTGGAGAGGAGGTGGGGAGGACCGGGGAGGATGCGGGGACGACCAGGGAGGATGCGGGGAGGATCGGGGGGGATGCGGGGAGGATCGGGGAGGATGCGGGGAGGATCGGGGAGGATGCGAGCAGGACCGGGGAGGATGCGGGGAGGACCGGGGAGGATGCGGGGAGGACCGGGGAGGATGCGGGGAGGATCGGGGAGGATGCGGGGAGGATGCGGGGAGGATCGGGGAGGATGCGGGGCGGATCGGGGAGGATGCGGGGGGGGGTCGGGGAGGATGCGGGGAGGATGCGGGGTGGATGCGGGGAGGATCGGGGAGGATGCGAGGAGGATCGGGGAGGATGCGGGGAGGATCGGGGGGATGCGGTCAGGACCGGGAAGGATCGGGGAGGATGCGGGGAGGATCGGGGAGGATGCCGGGAGGACCGGGGAGGATCGGGGAGGATGCGGGGAGGATCGGGGAGGATGCGGGGAGGATCAGGGAGGATGTGGGGAGGACCGGGGAGGATGCGGGGAGGACCGGGGAGGATGAGGGGAGGACCGGGGAGGATGCGGGGAGGACCGGGGAGGATGCGGGGAGGATCGGGGAGGATGCGGGGAGGAGGCGGGGAGGATGCGGGGAGGACCGGGGAGGATGCGGGGAGGATCGGACAGGAGGCGGGGAGGACCGGTGAGGATGAGGGGGGGATCGGGGAGGACGCAGGAAGGATCGGGGAGGATGCGGGGAGGACCGGGGAGGATGCGGGGAGGATCGGGGAGGATGCGGGGAGGATCAGGGAGGATGCGGGGAGGACCGGGGAGGATGCGGGGAGGATCGGAGAGGAGGCGGGGAGGACCGGGGAGGATGCGGGGTGAATCCGGGAGGATGCGGGGAGGATCAGGGAGGATGCGGGGAGGATCGGGGAGGATGCGGGGACGACCGGGGAGGATTCGGGGAGGATCGGGGAGGATGCGGGGAGGACCGGGGAGGATGAGGGGAGGATCGGGGAGGATGCGGGGAGGACCGGGGAGGATGCGGGGAGGACCGGGGAGGATGCGGGGAGGATCGGGGAGGATGCGGGGAGGATCGGGGAGGATGCGGGGAGGACCGGGGAGGATGCGGGAAGGACCGGGGAGGATGCGGGGAGTATCGGGGAGGATGCGGTGAGGATCGGGCTGGACCGGGGAGGGTGCGTGGAGGACCGGGGAGGATGCGGGGAGGATGCGGGGAAGATGCTGGGAGCATGCGGGGAGCATGCGGGGAGGATGTGGGGAGGGTCGGGGAGGATGCGGGGAGGACTGGGGAGGATGCAGGGAGGATCAGGGAGGATGCGGGGAGGATCAGGGAGGATGCGGAGAGGATCAGGGAGGATACGGGGAGGATCGCGGAGGATGCGGGGAGGACCGGGTCGGATGCGGGGAGGTTTTGGGAGGACGCGGGGAGGACCGAGGAGGATGCGGGGAGGACCGGGGAGGATGCGGAGAGGAACGGGGAGGATGCGGGGAGGATGCGGGGGGTATGCGGGGAGGATGCGGGGAGGATCAGGGAGGATGCGGGGAGGATCGTGGAGGATGCGGGGAGGATCCGAGGGATGCGGTCAGGACCGGGGAGGATCCGGGGAGGACCGGGGAGGATGCGGGGAGGATCGGGGAGGATGCAGGGAGGATCAGCGAGGATGCGGGGAGGATGCGGGGAGGATCGGAGAGGAGGCGGGGAGGACCGGGGAGAATGCGGGGAGAATCGGGGAGGATGCGGGGAGGGTAAGGCCGGATGCGGGGAGGATCGGGGAGGATGCGGGGAGGACGGGAGGATCGGGGAGGACCGGGGAGGATGCGGGGCGGATCGGGGAGGATGCGCGGAGGACCGGGGAGGATGCGGGGAGGATCAGGGAGGATGCGGGGAGGACCAGGGAGGATGCGGGGAGGATTGGAGAGGAGGTGGGGAGGACCGGGGAGGATGCGGGGAGGACCGGGGAGGATGCGGGGAGGATCGGGGGGGATGCGGGGAGGATCGGGGAGGATGCGGGGAGGATCGGGGAGGATGCGAGCAGGACCGGGGAGGATGAGGGGGGGATCGGGGAGGATGCGGGGGGGATCTGGGGGATGCGGTCAGGACCGTGGAGGATCCGGGGAGGACCGGGGAGGATGCGGGGAGGATCAGGGAGGATGCGGGGAGGACCAGGGAGGATGCGGGGAGGATTGGAGAGGAGGTGGGGAGGACCGGGGAGGATGCGGGGACGACCAGGGAGGATGCGGGGAGGATCGGGGGGGATGCGGGGAGGATCGGGGAGGATGCGGGGAGGATCGGGGAGGATGCGAGCAGGACCGGGGAGGATGCGGGGAGGACCGGGGAGGATGCGGGGAGGACCGGGGAGGATGCGGGGAGGATCGGGGAGGATGCGGGGAGGATGCGGGGAGGATCGGGGAGGATGCGGGGCGGATCGGGGAGGATGCGGGGGGGGGTCGGGGAGGATGCGGGGAGGATGCGGGGTGGATGCGGGGAGGATCGGGGAGGATGCGAGGAGGATCGGGGAGGATGCGGGGAGGATCGGGGGGATGCGGTCAGGACCGGGAAGGATCGGGGAGGATGCGGGGAGGATCGGGGAGGATGCCGGGAGGACCGGGGAGGATCGGGGAGGATGCGGGGAGGATCGGGGAGGATGCGGGGAGGATCAGGGAGGATGTGGGGAGGACCGGGGAGGATGCGGGGAGGACCGGGGAGGATGAGGGGAGGACCGGGGAGGATGCGGGGAGGACCGGGGAGGATGCGGGGAGGATCGGGGAGGATGCGGGGAGGAGGCGGGGAGGATGCGGGGAGGACCGGGGAGGATGCGGGGAGGATCGGACAGGAGGCGGGGAGGACCGGTGAGGATGAGGGGGGGATCGGGGAGGACGCAGGAAGGATCGGGGAGGATGCGGGGAGGACCGGGGAGGATGCGGGGAGGATCGGGGAGGATGCGGGGAGGATCAGGGAGGATGCGGGGAGGACCGGGGAGGATGCGGGGAGGATCGGAGAGGAGGCGGGGAGGACCGGGGAGGATGCGGGGTGAATCCGGGAGGATGCGGGGAGGATCAGGGAGGATGCGGGGAGGATCGGGGAGGATGCGGGGACGACCGGGGAGGATTCGGGGAGGATCGGGGAGGATGCGGGGAGGACCGGGGAGGATGAGGGGAGGATCGGGGAGGATGCGGGGAGGACCGGGGAGGATGCGGGGAGGATCGGGGAGGATGCGGGGAGGATCGGGGAGGATGCGTGGAGGACCGGGGAGGATGCGGGAAGGACCGGGGAGGATGCGGGGAGTATCGGGGAGGATGCGGTGAGGATCGGGCTGGACCGGGGAGGGTGCGTGGAGGACCGGGGAGGATGCGGGGAGGATGCGGGGAAGATGCTGGGAGCATGCGGGGAGCATGCGGGGAGGATGTGGGGAGGGTCGGGGAGGATGCGGGGAGGACTGGGGAGGATGCAGGGAGGATCAGGGAGGATGCGGGGAGGATCAGGGAGGATGCGGAGAGGATCAGGGAGGATACGGGGAGGATCGCGGAGGATGCGGGGAGGACCGGTTCGGATGCGGGGAGGTTTTGGGAGGACGCGGGGAGGACCGAGGAGGATGCGGGGGAGGATGCGGGGAGGACCGGGGAGGATGCGGGGAGGGTGCGCGGAGGACCGGGGAGGATGCGGGGAGGATGCGGGGAGGATTCGGGGAAGGGGGGGATCGGGGAGGATGCGGGGAGGATGTGGGCAGGGTCGGGGAGGATGCCGGGAGGACGAGGGAGGATGCGGGGAGGATCGGGGAGGATGCGGGGAGGATCGGGGAGTATGCGGGGAGGTTGCGGGGACGATGCGGGGAGGATGCGGGGAGGATGTGGGGAGGGTCGGGGAGGATGCGGGGAGGATGCGGGGAGGATCGGGGAGGATCGGGGAGGATGCTGCGAGGATCGGGGAGGATGCGGGAAGGATCGGGGAGGATGCGGGGAGGACCAGGGAGGATGCGGGCAGGACCGGGGAGTATGCGGTCAAGACCGGGGAGGATCGGGGAGGATCGGGGAGGATGCGGGGAGGATCGGGAAGGATGCGGCGAGGACCGGGGAGGATGCGGGGAGGATCGGGGAGGATGCGGGGAGGATCGGGGAGGATGCGGGGAGGACCGGGGAGGATGCGGGGAGGATCGGGGAGGATGCGGGGAGGATCGAGGAGGATGCGGGGAGGATCGGGGAGGATACGGGGAGTATCGGGGGGATGCGGTCAGGACCGGGGAGGATGCAGGGAGGACCGGGGAGGATGCGGGGAGGATCAGGAGGATGCCGGGAGGACTGGGGAGGATGCGGGGAGGATCGTGGAGGATGCGGGGAGGACCGGGGAGGATGCGGGGAGGACCAGGGAGGATGCGGGGAGGATCGGGGAGGATCGGGGAGGATGCGGGGAGGACCGGGGAGGATGCAAGGAGGATCGGGGAGGATGCGGGGAGGACCGGGGAGGATGCGGGGAGGATCGGGGAGGATGCGGGGAGGACCGGGGAGGATGCGGGGAGCATCAGGGAGGATGCGGGGAGGACCGGGGAGGATGCGGGGAGGACCGGGGAGGAAGCGGGGAGGACCGGAGAGGATGCGGGGAGGATCAGAGAGGATGCCGGGAGGATGCGGGAGGATGCGGGGAGGATCGGGGAGGATGCGGGGAGGATCGGGGAGGATGCGGGGAGGATCGGGGAGGATGCGGGGAGGACCGGGGAGGATGCGGGGAGGACCGGGGAGGATGCGGGGAGGACCAGAGATGATGCGGGGAGGATCGGGGAGGATGCGGGGAGGACCGGAGAGGATGCGGGGAGGAGCGGAGAGGATGCCGGCAGGATCGGGGAGGATGCGGGGAGGATCGGGGAGGATGCGGGGAGGATCAGGGAGGATCGGGGAGGACCGGGGAGGATGCGGAGAGGATCGGGGAGGATGCGGGGAGGATCGGGGAGGATGCGGGGAGGACCGGGTCGGATGCGGGGAGGATCGGGGAGGATGCGGGGAGGACCGGGGAGGATCGGGGAGGACCGGGGAGGATGCGGGGAGGATCGGGGAGGATGCGGGGAGGATGCGGGGGGTATGCGGGGAGGATGCGGGAAGGATGCGGGGAGGATGCGGGGAGGATGCGGGGAGGATCGGGGAGGATGCGGGGAGAATGCGGCGAGGACCAAGGAGGATGCGGGGAGGACCGGGGAGGATGCGGGGAGGACCGAGGAGGATGCGGGGAGGAACGGGGAGGATGCGGAGAGGATCGGGGAGGATGCGGGGAGGATGCGGGGGGTATGCGGGGAGGATGCGGGGAGGATCGGGGAGGATGCGGGGAGGATCGTGGAGGATGCGGGGAGGATCCGAGGGATGCGGTCAGGACCGGGGAGGATCCGGGGAGGACCGGGGAGGATGCGGGGAGGATCGGGGAGGATGCAGGGAGGATCAGCGAGGATGCGGAGAGGATGCGGGGAGGATCGGAGAGGAGGCGGGGAGGACCGGGGAGAATGCGGGGAGAATCGGGGAGGATGCGGGGAGGGTAAGGCCGGATGCGGGGAGGATCGGGGAGGATGCGGGGAGGACCGGGGAGGATCGGGGAGGACCGGGGAGGATGCGGGGCGGATCGGGGAGGATGCGCGGAGGACCGGGGAGGATGCGGGAGGACCGGGGAGGATGCGGGGAGGATCGGGGGGATGCGGTCAGGACTGTGGAGGATCCGGGGAGGACCGGGGAGGATGCGGGGAGGATCAGGGAGGATGCGGGGAGGACCAGGGAGGATGCGGGGAGGATTGGAGAGGAGGTGGGGAGGACCGGGGAGGATGCGGGGAGGACCGGGGAGGATGCGGGGAGGATCGGGGGGGATGCGGGGAGGATCGGGGAGGATGCGGGGAGGATCGGGGAGGATGCGAGCAGGACCGGGGAGGATGAGGGGGGGATCGGGGAGGATGCGGGGGGGATCTGGGGGATGCGGTCAGGACCGTGGAGGATCCGGGGAGGACCGGGGAGGATGCGGGGAGGATCAGGGAGGATGCGGGGAGGACCAGGGAGGATGCGGGGAGGATTGGAGAGGAGGTGGGGAGGACCGGGGAGGATGCGGGGAGGACCAGGGAGGATGCGGGGAGGATCGGGGGGGGTGCGGGGAGGATCGGGGAGGATGCGGGGAGGATGCGGGGAGGATCGGGGAGGATGCGAGCAGGACCGGGGAGGATGCGGGGAGGACCGGGGAGGATGCGGGGAGGACCGGGGAGGATGCGGGGAGGATCGGGGAGGATGCGGGGAGGATGCGGGGAGGACCGGGGAGGATGCGGGGCGGATCGGGGAGGATGCGGGGGGGGGGTCGGGGAGGATGCGGGGAGGATGCGGGGTGGATGCGGGGAGGATCGGGGAGGATGCGAGGAGGATCGGGGAGGATGCGGGGAGGATCGGGGAGGATGCGGGGAGGATCGGGGAGGATGCCGGGAGGACCGGGGAGGATCGGGGAGGATGCGGGGAGGATCGGGGAGGATGCGGGGAGGATCAGGGAGGATGCGGGGAGGACCGGGGAGGATGCGGGGAGGACCGGGGAGGATGAGGGGAGGACCGGGGAGGATGCGGGGAGGACCGGGGAGGATGCGGTGAGGATCGGGGAGGATGCGGGGAGGAGGCGGGGAGGATGCGGGGAGGACCGGGGAGGATGCGGGGAGGATCGGACAGGAGGCGGGGAGGACCGGTGAGGATGAGGGGAGGATCGGGGAGGACGCAGGAAGGATCGGGGAGGATGCGGGGAGGATCGGGGAGGATGCGGGGAGGACCAGGGAGGATGAGGGGAGGACCGGGGAGGATGCGGGGAGGACCGGGGAGGATGCGGCGTGGACCGGAGAGGATGCGGGGAGGACCGGGGAGGATGCGGGGAGGATTGGGGAGGATGCGGGGAGGATGCGGGGAGGATGCGGGGAGGATCGGGGAGGATGCGGGGAGGACCGGGGAGGATGCGGGGAGGACCGGGGAGGATGCGGGGAGGACCGGGGAGGATGCGGGGAGGATCGGGGAGTATGCGGGGAGGACCGGGGAGGATGCGGGGAGGATCAGGGAGGATGCGGGGTGGATCGGGGAGGATGCGGGCAGGATGCGGGGAGGATCGGGGAAGATGCGGGGAGGACCGGGGAGGATGCGGGGAGGATCAGGGAGGATGCGGGGAGTATCGGGGAGGATGCGGGGAGGATGCGGCGAGGATGCGGGGAGGATCGAGGAGGATGCGGGGAGGATCGGGGAGGATGCGGGGAGGACCGGGGAGGATGCAGGGAGGACCGGGGAGGATGCGGGGAGGATCGGACAGGAGGCGGGGAGGACCGGTGAGGATGAGGGGAGGATCGGGGAGGACGCAGGAAGGATCGGGGAGGATGCGGGGAGGATCGGGGAGGATGCGGGGAGGACCAGGGAGGATGAGGGGAGGACCGGGGAGGATGCGGGGAGGACCGGGGAGGATGCGGCGTGGACCGGAGAGGATGCGGGGAGGACCGGGGAGGATGCGGGGAGGATTGGGGAGGATGCGGGGAGGATGCGGGGAGGATGCGGGGAGGATCGGGGAGGATGCGGGGAGGACCGGGGAGGATGCGGGGAGGACCGGGGAGGATGCGGGGAGGACCGGGGAGGATGCGGGGAGGACCGGGGAGGATGCGGGGAGGATCAGGGAGGATGCGGGGAGGATCGGGGAGGATGCGGGCAGGATGCGGGGAGGATCGGGGAAGATGCGGGGAGGACCGGGGAGGATGCGGGGAGGATCAGGGAGGATGCGGGGAGTATCGGGGAGGATGCGGGGAGGATGCGGCGAGGATGCGGGGAGGATCGAGGAGGATGCGGGGAGGATCGGGGAGGATGCGGGGAGGACCGGGGAGGATGCAGGGAGGACCGGGGAGGATGCGGGGAGGATCGGGGAGGATGCGGGGAGGATCGGGGAGGATCCGGGGGGGGATAGGGGAGGATGCGGGGAGGCTCAGGGAGGATGCGGGGAGGATGCGGGGAGGATGCAGGGAGGATGCGGGGAGGATGCGGGGAGGACCGGGGAGGATTCAGGGAGGATCGGGGAGGATGCGGGGAGCATCGGGGAGGATGCGGGGAGGATCGGGGAGGATGCGGGGAGGACCGGGGAGGATGCAGGAAGGATCGGGGAGGATGTGGGGAGGACCGGGGAGGATGCGGGGAGGACCGGGGAGGATGCGGGGAGGACCGGGGAGGATGCGGGGAGGATCGGGGAGGATGCGGGGAGGATCGGGGAGGATGCGGGGAGGACCAGGGAGGATGAGGGGAGGACCGGGGAGGATGCGGGGAGGACCGAGGAGGATGCGGCGTGGACGGGGGAGGATGCGGGGAGGACCGGGGAGGATGCGGGGAGGATTGGGGAGGATGCGGGGAGGATGCGGGGAGGATGCGGGGAGGATCGGGGAGGATGCGGGGAGGACCGGGGAGGATGCGGGGAGGACCGGGGAGGATGCGGGGAGGACCGGGGAGGATGCGGGGAGGATCGGGGAGTATGCGGGGAGGACCGGGGAGGATGCGGGGAGGATCAGGGAGGATGCGGGGAGGATCGGGGAGGATGCGGGCAGGATGCGGGGAGGATCGGGGAAGATGCGGGGAGGACCGGGGAGGATGCGGGGAGGATCAGGGAGGATGCGGGGAGTATCGGGGAGGATGCGGGGACGATGCGGCGAGGATGCGGGGAGGATCGAGGAGGATGCGGGGAGGATCGGGGAGCATGCTGCGAGGATCGGGGAGGATGCGGGGAGGATCGGGGAGGATGCGGGGAGGATCGGGGAGGATGCGGGGAGGATCGGGGAGGATGCGGGGGGGGATAGGGGAGGATGCGGGGAGGCTCAGGGAGGATGCGGGGAGGATGCGGGGAGGATGCAGGGAGGATGCGGGGAGGATGCGGGGAGGACCGGGGAGGATTCAGGGAGGATCGGGGAGGATGCGGGGAGCATCGGGGAGGATGCGGGGAGGATCGGGGAGGATGCGGGGAGGACCGGGGAGGATGCAGGAAGGATCGGGGAGGATTTGGGGAGGACCGGGGAGGATGCGGGGAGGACCGGGGAGGATGCGGGGAGGACCGGGGAGGATGCGGGGAGGATCGGGGAGGATGCGGGGAGGACCGGGGAGGATGCGGGGAGGATCAAGGAGGAAGCGGGGAGGATCGGGGAGGATGCGGGGAGGATGCGGGGAGGATGCGGGGAGGATGCGGCGAGGACCGGGGAGGATGCGGGGAGGACCGGGGAGGATCGGGGAGCATGCGGGGAGGACCGGGGACGATGCGGGGAGGATCGGGGAGGATGCGGGGAGGATCGGGGAGGATGCGGGGAGGAACCGGGGAGGATGCGGGGAGGACCTGGGATGATGCGGGGAGGATGCGGGGAGGACCGGGGAGAATGCGGGGAGGACCGGGAAGGATCCGGGGAGGATCGGGGTGGATGCGGGGAGGACCGGGGAGGATGAGGGGAGGATCAGGGAGGATGCGGGGAGGACCGGGAAGGATGCAGGGAGGACCGGGGGGGATGCGGGGACGGGCAGGGAGGATGCGGGGAGGATCGGGGAGGATGCGGGGAGGATTGGAGAGGATGCGGGGAGGAACCGGGGAGGATGCGGGGAGGACCGGGGATGATGCGGGGAGTACCGGGTAGGATGCGGGGAGGATCGGGGAGAATGCGGGGAGGACCGGGGAGGATGCGGGGAGGATCGGGGGGGTTGCGGGGAGGATCGGGGAGGATGCGGGGAGGATCGGGGAGGATGCGGGGAGGATGCGGGGAGGATGCGGGGAGGATGCGGGGAGGATGCGGGGAGGACCGGGGAGGATGCGGGGAGGAGCGCGGAGAATGCGGGGAGGAGCGGGGAGGATGCAGGGAGGACCAGGGGGGATGCGGGGAGGATCGGGGAGGATGCGGGGATGATGCAGGGAGGACCGCGGAGGATGCGGGGAGGACCGGGGAGGAGGCGGGGAGGATCGTGGAGGATGCGGGGAGGATCGGGGAGGATGCGGGGAGGATGCGGGGGGTATGCGGGGAGGATGCGGGGAGGATCGGGGATGATGCGGGGAGGATAGGGGAGGATGCGGGGAGGATCGGGGAGGATGCGGGGAGGATCGGGCAGGATGCGGGGAGGACCGGGGAGGATGCGGGGAGGATCGTGGAGGATGCGGGGAGGACCGGGGAGGATGCGGGCAGGACCGGGGAGGATGCGGGAAGGACCGGGGAGGATGCGGGGAGGATGCGGGGAGGATGCGGGGAGGATGCGGGGAGGATGCGGGGAGGATAGGGGAGGATGCGGGGAGGATCGGGGAGGATGCGGGGAGGATCGGGGAGGATACGGGGAGGATGCGGGGAGGATGCGGGGAGGATGCGGCGAGGACCGGGGAGGATGCGGGGAGGACCGGGGAGGATGCGGGGAGGATCGGGGAGGATGCGGGGAGGACCGGGGAGGATGCGGGAAGGACCGGGGAGGATGCGGGGAGGATGCGGGAAGGATGCGGGAAGGGGCGGGGAGGAGGCGGGGAGGATCGGGGAGGATGCTGGGAGGACCGGGGAGGATGCGGGGAGGATCGGGGAGGATGCGGGGAGGATGCGGGGAGGATGCGGGGAGGATCGGGGAGGATGCGGGGAGGATCGGGGAGGATGCGGGGAGGATTGGAGAGGATGCGGGGAGGAACCGGGGAGGATGCGGGGAGGACCGGGGATGATGCGGGCAGTACCGGGTAGGATGCGGGGAGGATCGGGGGGAATGCGGGGAGGATCGGGGGGGATGCGGGGAGGATGCGGGAAGGACCGGGGAGGATGCGGCGAGGATCGGGGAGGATCGGGGAGGATGCGGGGGGTATGCGGGCAGGATCGGGGAGGATGCGGGGAGGATCGGGGAGGATGCGGGGAGGATCAGGGAGGATGCGGGGAGGATGCGGGGAGGATGCGGGGAGGATCGGGGAGGATGCAAGGAGGATCGGGGAGGATGCGGGGAGCACCGGGGAGGATGTGGGGAGGACCGGGGAGGATGCGGGGAGGATTGGGGAGGATCGAGGAGGATGCGGGGAGGATCGGGGAGGATGCGGGGAGGATCGTGGAGGATGCGGGGAGGATCGGGGGGATGCGGTCAGGACCGGGGAGGATGCAGTGAGGACCGGGGAGGATGCGGGGAGGAACGGGGAGGATGCCGGGAGGACTGGGGAGGATGCGGGGAGGACCGGGGAGGATGCGGGGAGGATCGGGGAGGATGCGGGGAGGATCGCGGAGGATGCGGGGAGGACCGGGGAGGATGCGGGGAGGATCGGGGAGGATGCGGGGAGGATCGGGGAGGATGCGGGGAGGACCGGGGAGGATGCGGGGAGGATCGGGGAGGATGCGGGGAGGACCGGGGAGGATGCAGGGAGGACCAGGGAGGATGCGGGGAGGATCCGGGAGGACCGGGGAGGATGCGGGGAGGACCGGGGAGGATGCGGGGAGGATCAGGGAGGATGCGGGGAGGACCGGGGAGGATGCGGGGAGGACCGGGGAGGATGCGGGGAGGACCGGAGAGGATGCGGGGAGGATCGGGGAGGATCGGGGAGGATGCGGGGGGTATGCGGGGAGGATGCGGGGAGGATGCGCGGAGGATCGGGGAGGATGCGGGGAGGATCGGGGAGAATGCGGGGAGGATCAGGGAGGATGCGGGGAGGACCGGGGAGGATGCGGGGACGATCGGGGAGGATGCGGGGAGGATCGGGGAGGATGCGGGGGGTATGCGGGGAGGATCGGGGAGGATGCGGGGAGGATCGGGGAGGATGCGGGGAGGATCAGGGAGGATGCGGGGAGGACCGGGGAGGATGCGGGGAGGATCGGGGAGGATGCGGGGAGGACCGGGGAGGATGCGGGGAGGACCGGGGAGGATGCGGGGAGGACCGGGGAGGATGCGGGGAGGACCGAGGAGGATGCGGGGAGGATCAGGGAGGATGCGGGGAGGACCGGGGAGGATGCCGGGAGGATCGGAGAGGAGGCGGGGAGGACCGGGGAGGATGCGGGGTGAATCGGGGAGGATGCGGGGAGGATCAGGGAGGATGCGGGGAGGATCGGGGAGAATGCGGGGAGGATCGGGGAGGATGCGGGGAGGACCGGGGAGGATGCGGGGAGGACCGGGGAGGATGCGGGAAGGACCGGAGAGGATGCGGGGAGGATCCGTGAGGACCGGGGAGGATGCAGAGAGGATCGGGGAGGATACGGGGAGGATCGGGGAGGATGCGGGGAGGATGCGGGGAGGATGCGGGGAGGACCGGCGAGGATGCGGGGAGGAGCGCGGAGAATGCGGGGAGGAGCGGGGAGGATGCAGGGAGGACCAGGGGGGATGCGGGGAGGATCGGGGAGGATGCGGGGATGATGCAGGGAGGACCGCGGAGGATGCGGGGAGGACCGGGGAGGAGGCGGGGAGGATCGTGGAGGATGCGGGGAGGATCGGGGAGGATGCGGGGAGGATGCGGGGAGGATCGGGGATGATGCGGGGAGGATAGGGGAGGATGCGGGGAGGATCGGGGAGGATGCGGGGAGGATCGGGCAGGATGCGGGGAGGACCGGGGAGGATGCGGGGAGGATCGTGGAGGATGCGGGGAGGACCGGGGAGGATGCGGGCAGGACCGGGGAGGATGCGGGGAGGACCGGGGAGGATGCGGGGAGGATCGGGGAGGATGCGGGGAGGATGCGGGGAGGATGCGGGGAGGATGCGGGGAGGATAGGGGAGGATGCGGGGAGGATCGGGGAGGATGCGGGGAGGATCGGGGAGGATACGGGGAGGATGCGGGGAGGATGCGGGGAGGATGCGGCGAGGACCGGGGAGGATGCGGGGAGGACCGGGGAGGATGCGGGGAGGATCGGGGAGGATGCGGGGAGGACCGGGGAGGATGCGGGAAGGACCGGGGAGGATGTGGGGAGGATGCGGGAAGGATGCGGGAAGGGGCGGGGAGGAGGCGGGGAGGATCGGGGAGGATGCTGGGAGGACCGGGGAGGATGCGGGGAGGATCGGGGAGGATGCGGGGAGGATGCGGGGAGGATGCGGGGAGGATCGGGGAGGATGCGGGGAGGATCGGGGAGGATGCGGGGAGGATTGGAGAGGATGCGGGGAGGAACCGGGGAGGATGCGGGGAGGACCGGGGATGATGCGGGCAGTACCGGGTAGGATGCGGGGAGGATCGGGGGTAATGCGGGGAGGATCGGGGGGGATGCGGGGAGGATGCGGGAAGGACCGGGGAGGATGCGGGGAGGATCGGGGAGGATGCGGGGGGTATGCGGGCAGGATCGGGGAGGATGCGGGGAGGATCGGGGAGGATGCGGGGAGGATCAGGGAGGATGCGGGGAGGACCGGGGAGGATGCGGGGAGGATCGGGGAGGATGCGGGGAGGATCAGGGAGGATGCGGTGAGGACCGGGGAGGATGCGGGGAGGACCGGGGAGGATGCGGGGAGGATCGGGCAGGATGCGGGGAGGACCGGGGAGGATGCGGGGAGGAGCGTGGAGGATGCGGGGAGGACCGGAGAGGATGCGGGCAGGACCGGGGAGGATGCGGGGAGGACCGGGGAGGATGCGGGGAGGATCGGGGAGGATGCGGGGAGGATGCGGGGAGGATGCGGGGAGGATGCGGGGAGGATGCGGGGAGGATCGGGGAGGATGCGGGGAGGATCGGGGAGGATACGGGGAGGATGCGGGGAGGATGCGGGGAGGATGCGGCGAGGACCGGGGAGGATGCGGGGAGGACCGGGGAGGATGCGGGGAGGATCGGGGAGGATGCGGGGAGGACCGGGGAGGATGCGGGAAGGACCGGGGAGGATGCGGGGAGGATGCGGGAAGGATGCGGGAAGGGGCGGGGAGGAGGCGGGGAGGATCGGGGAGGATGCTGGGAGGACCGGGGAGGATGCGGGGAGGATCGGGGAGGATGCGGGGAGGATGCGGGGAGGATGCGGGGAGGATCGGGGAGGATGCGGGGAGGATCGGGGAGGATGCGGGGAGGATTGGAGAGGATGCGGGGAGGAACCGGGGAGGATGCGGGGAGGACCGGGGATGATGCGGGCAGTACCGGGTAGGATGCGGGGAGGATCGGGGGTAATGCGGGGAGGATCGGGGGGGATGCGGGGAGGATCGGGGGGTATGCGGGGAGGATCGGGGAGGATGCGGGGAGGATCGGGGAGGATGCGGGGAGGATCAGGGAGGATGCGGGGAGGACCGGGGAGGATGCGGGGAGGATCGGGGAGGATGCGGGGAGGATCAGGGAGGATGCGGTGAGGACCGGGGAGGATGCGGGGAGGACCGGGGAGGATGCGGGGAGGACCGGGGAGGATGCGGGGAGGACCGAGGAGGATGCGGGGAGGATCAGGGAGGATGCGGGGAGGACCGGGGAGGATGCGGGGAGGATCGGAGAGGAGGCGGGGAGGACCGGGGAGGATGCGGGGTGAATCGGGGAGGATGCGGGGAGGATCAGGGAGGATGCGGGGTGAATCGGGGAGGATGCGGGGAGGATCAGGGAGGATGCGGGGAGGATCGGGGAGGATGCGGGGAGGACCGGGGAGGATGCGGGGAGGACCGGGGAGGATGCGGGAAGGACCGGAGAGGATGCGGGGAGGATCCGTGAGGACCGGCGAGGATGCGGGGAGGAGCGCGGAGAATGCGGGGAGGAGCGGGGAGGATGCAGGGAGGACCAGGGGGGATGCGGGGAGGATCGGGGAGGATGCGGGGATGATGCAGGGAGGACCGCGGAGGATGCGGGGAGGACCGGGGAGGAGGCGGGGAGGATCGTGGAGGATGCGGGGAGGATCGGGGAGGATGCGGGGAGGATGCGGGGGGTATGCGGGGAGGATGCGGGGAGGATCGGGGATGATGCGGGGAGGATAGGGGAGGATGCGGGGAGGATCGGGGAGGATGCGGGGAGGATCGGGCAGGATGCGGGGAGGACCGGGGAGGATGCGGGGAGGATCGTGGAGGATGCGGAGAGCACCGTGGAGGATGCGGGCAGGACCGGGGAGGATGCGGGGAGGACCGGGGAGGATGCGGGGAGGATCGGGGAGGATGCGGGGAGGATGCGGGGAGGATGCGGGGAGGATGCGGGGAGGATAGGGGAGGATGCGGGGAGGATCGGGGAGGATGCGGGGAGGATCGGGGAGGATACGGGGAGGATGCGGGGAGGATGCGGGGAGGATGCGGCGAGGACCGGGGAGGATGCGGGGAGGACCGGGGAGGATGCGGGGAGGATCGGGGAGGATGCGGGGAGGACCGGGGAGGATGCGGGAAGGACCGGGGAGGATGCGGGGAGGATGCGGGAAGGATGCGGGAAGGGGCGGGGAGGAGGCGGGGAGGATCGGGGAGGATGCTGGGAGGACCGGGGAGGATGCGGGGAGGATCGGGGAGGATGCGGGGAGGATGCGGGGAGGATGCGGGGAGGATCGGGGAGGATGCGGGGAGGATCGGGGAGGATGCGGGGAGGATTGGAGAGGATGCGGGGAGGAACCGGGGAGGATGCGGGGAGGACCGGGGATGATGCGGGCAGTACCGGGTAGGATGCGGGGAGGATGCGGGAAGGACCGGGGAGGATGCGGGGAGGATCGGGGAGGATCGGGGAGGATGCGGGGGGTATGCGGGCAGGATCGGGGAGGATGCGGGGAGGATCGGGGAGGATGCGGGGAGGATCAGGGAGGATGCGGGGAGGACCGGGGAGGATGCGGGGAGGATCGGGGAGGATGCGGGGAGGATCAGGGAGGATGCGGGGAGGATGCGGGGAGGATGCGGGGAGGATCGGGGAGGATGCAAGGAGGATCGGGGAGGATGCGGGGAGGACCGGGGAGGATGTGGGGATGACCGGGGAGGATGCGGGGAGGATCGGGGAGGATGCGGGGAGGATCGAGGAGGATGCGGGGAGGATCGGGGAGGATGCGGGGAGGATCGTGGAGGATGCGGGGAGGATCGGGGGGATGCGGTCAGGACCGGGGAGGATGCAGTGAGGACCGGGGAGGATGCGGGGAGGAACGGGGAGGATGCCGGGAGGACTGGGGAGGATGCGGGGAGGACCGGGGAGGATGCGGGGAGGATCAGGGAGGATGCGGGGAGGATCGCGGAGGATGCGGGGAGGACCGGGGAGGATGCGGGGAGGATCGGGGAGGATGCGGGGAGGATCGGGGAGGATGCGGGGAGGACCGGGGAGGATGCGGGGAGGATCGGGGAGGACCAGGGAGGATGCGGGGAGGATCCGGGAGGACCGGGGAGGATGCGGGGAGGACCGGGGAGGATGCGGGGAGGATCAGGGAGGATGCGGGGAGGACCGGGGAGGATGCGGGGAGGACCGGGGAGGATGCAGTGAGGACCGGAGAGGATGCGGGGAGGATCGGGGAGGATCGGGGAGGATGCGGGGGGTATGCGGGGAGGATGCGGGGAGGATGCGCGGAGGATCGGGGAGGATGCGGGGAGGATCGGGGAGAATGCGGGGAGGATCAGGGAGGATGCGGGGAGGACCGGGGAGGATGCGGGGAGGATCGGGGAGGATGCGGGGAGGATCGGGGAGGATGCGGGGGGTATGCGGGGAGGATGCGGGGAGGATCGGGGAGGATGCGGGGAGGATCAGGGAGGATGCGGGGAGGACCGGGGAGGATGCGGGGAGGATCGGGGAGGATGCGGGGAGGATCAGGGAGGATGCGGTGAGGACCGGGGAGGATGCGGGGAGGACCGGGGAGGATGCGGGGAGGATCGGGGAGGATGCGGGGAGGACCGAGGAGGATGCGGGGAGGATCAGGGAGGATGCGGGGAGGACCGGGGAGGATGCGGGGAGGATCGGAGAGGAGGCGGGGAGGACCGGGGAGGATGCGCGGTGAATCGGGGAGGATGCGGGGAGGATCAGGGAGGATGCGGGGAGGATCGGGGAGGATGCGGGGACGACCGGGGAGGATTCGGGGAGGATCGGGGAGGATGCGGGGAGGACCGGGGAGGATGAGGGGAGGATAGGGGAGGATGCGGGGAGGACCGGGGAGGATGCGGGGAGGACCGGGGAGGATGCGGGGAGGATCGGGGAGGATGCGGGGAGGATTGGGGAGGATGCGGGGAGGACCGGGGAGGATGCGGGAAGGACCGGGGAGGATGCGGGGAGTATGGGGGAGGATGCGGTGAGGATCGGGCTGGACCGGGGAGGGTGCGTGGAGGACCGGGGAGGATGCGGGGAGGATGCGGGGAAGATGCTGGGAGGATGCGGGGAGGATGTGGGGAGGGTCGGGGAGGATGCGGGGAGGACCGGGGAGGATGCAGGGAGGATCAGGGAGGATGCGGGGAGGATCAGGGAGGATGCGGAGAGGATCAGGGAGGATACGGGGAGGATCGCGGAGGATGCGGGGAGGACCGGGTCGGATGCGGGGAGGTTTTGGGAGGACGCGGGGAGGATCGGGGAGGATGCGGGGAGGACCGGGGAGGATGCAGGGAGGATCAGGGAGGATGCGGGGAGGATCGGGGAGGATGCGGGGGGGATCAGGGAGGATGCGGGGAGGACCGGGGAGGATGCGGGGAGGACCGGGGAGGATGCGGGGAGGATCTGGGAGGATGTGGGGAGGACCGGGGAGGAAGCGGGGAGTATCGGAGAGGAGGCGGGGAGGACCGGGGAGGATGCGGGGAGAATCGGGGAGGATGCGGGGAGGATCAGGGAGGATGCGGGGAGGATCGGGGAGGATGCGGGGAGGACCGGGGAGGATTCGGGGAGGATCGGGGAGGATGCGGGGAGGACCGGGGAGGATGAGGGGAGGATCGGGGAGGATGCGGGGAGGACCGTGGAGGATGCGGGGAGGACCGGGGAGGATGCGGGGAGGATCGGGGAGGATGCGGGGAGGATCGGGGAGGATGCGGGGAGGACCGGGGAGGATGCGGGGAGGACCGGGGAGGATGCGGGGAGGATCGGGGCGGACCGGGGAGGGTGTGTGGAGGACCGGGGAGGATGCGGGGAGGATGCGGGGAGGATGCGGGGAGGATGCGGGGAGGACCGGGGAGGATGCAGGGAGGATCAGGGAGAATACGGGGAGGATCGGGGAGGATGCGGGGAGGACCGGGTCGGATGCGGGGAGGTTTGGGGAGGACGCGGGGAGGACCGAGGAGGATGCGGGGAGGACCGGGGAGGTTGCGGGAAGGACCGGGGAGGATGCGGGGAGGATCGGGGAGGATGCGGGGAGGATGCGGGGGGTATGCGGGGAGGATGCGGGGAGGATGCGGGGAGGATGCGGGGAGGATCGGGGAGGATGCGGGGAGGCTCGGGGAGGATGCTGGGACGACCGGGGAGGATGCGGGGAGGATCGAGGAGGATCGGGGAGGATGCGGGGAGGATCGGGGACGATGCGGCGTGGACCGGGGTGGATGCGGGGAGGATCGGGGAGGATGCGGGGAGGATCGGGGAGGATGCGGGGAGGATCGGGGAGGATGCGCGGAGGACCGGGGAGGATGCGGGGAGGATCGGGCAGGATGCTGGGAGGACCGGGGAGGATGCGGGGAGGATGCGGGGAAGATGCTGGGAGGATGCGGGGAGGATGTGGGGAGGGTCGGGGAGGATGCGGGGAGGACCGGGGAGGATGCAGGGAGGATCAGGGAGGATGCGGGGAGGATCAGGGAGGATGCGGAGAGGATCAGGGAGGATACGGGGAGGATCGCGGAGGATGCGGGGAGGACCGGGTCGGATGCGGGGAGGTTTTGGGAGGACGCGGGGAGGATCGGGGAGGATGCGGGGAGGACCGGGGAGGATGCAGGGAGGATCAGGGAGGATGCGGGGAGGATCGGGGAGGATGCGGGGGGGATCAGGGAGGATGCGGGGAGGACCGGGGAGGATGCGGGGAGGACCGGGGAGGATGCGGGGAGGATCTGGGAGGATGTGGGGAGGACCGGGGAGGAAGCGGGGAGTATCGGAGAGGAGGCGGGGAGGACCGGGGAGGATGCGGGGAGAATCGGGGAGGATGCGGGGAGGATCAGGGAGGATGCGGGGAGGATCGGGGAGGATGCGGGGAGGACCGGGGAGGATTCGGGGAGGATCGGGGAGGATGCGGGGAGGACCGGGGAGGATGAGGGGAGGATCGGGGAGGATGCGGGGAGGACCGTGGAGGATGCGGGGAGGACCGGGGAGGATGCGGGGAGGATCGGGGAGGATGCGGGGAGGATCGGGGAGGATGCGGGGAGGACCGGGG
Source organism: Eutreptiella sp. 'Long Island Sound 2002' (assembly GCA_964036045.1). Lineage (NCBI taxonomy): Eukaryota > Euglenozoa > Euglenophyceae > Eutreptiales > Eutreptiaceae > Eutreptiella > Eutreptiella sp. 'Long Island Sound 2002'. The sequence goes on from OZ038403.1 coordinate 24,301,676, forward strand.
AGGATGCGGGGAGGACCGGGGAGAATGCGGGGAGGATCGGGGAGGATGCGGGGAGGATCGGGGCGGACCGGGGAGGGTGTGTGGAGGACCGGGGAGGATGCGGGGAGGATGCGGGGAGGATGCGGGGAGGATGCGGGGAGGACCGGGGAGGATGCAGGGAGGATCAGGGAGAATACGGGGAGGATCGGGGAGGATGCGGGGAGGACCGGGTCGGATGCGGGGAGGTTTGGGGAGGACGCGGGGAGGACCGAGGAGGATGCGGGGAGGACCGGGGAGGTTGCGGGAAGGACCGGGGAGGATGCGGGGAGGATCGGGGAGGATGCGGGGAGGATGCGGGGGGTATGCGGGGAGGATGCGGGGAGGATGCGGGGAGGATGCGGGGAGGATCGGGGAGGATGCGGGGAGGCTCGGGGAGGATGCTGGGACGACCGGGGAGGATGCGGGGAGGATCGAGGAGGATCGGGGAGGATGCGGGGAGGATCGGGGACGATGCGGCGTGGACCGGGGTGGATGCGGGGAGGATCGGGGAGGATGCGGGGAGGATCGGGGAGGATGCGGGGAGGATCGGGGAGGATGCGCGGAGGACCGGGGAGGATGCGGGGAGGATCGGGCAGGATGCTGGGAGGACCGGGGAGGATGCGGGAGGATCGGGGAGGATGCGGGGAGGATCAGGGTGGATGCGGGGAGGACCGGGGAGGATGCGGGGAGGACCGGGGAGGATGCGGGGAGGATCGCCGAGGATGCGGGGAGGACCGAGGAGGATGCGGGGAGGATCAGGGAGGATGCGGGGAGGACCAGGGAGGATGCAGGGAGGATGGGAGAGGAGGCGGGGAGGACCGGGGAGGATGCGGGGAGAATCGGGGAGGATGCGGGGAGGATCAGGGAGGATGCGCGGAGGATCGGGGAGGATGCGGGGAGGACCAGGGAGGATTCGGGGAGGATCGGGGAGGATGCAGGGAGGACCGGGGAGGATGAGGGGAGGATCGGCGAGGATGCGGGGAGGACCGGGGAGGATGCGGGGAGGACCGGGGAGGATGCGGGGAGGACCGGGGAGGATGCGGGGAGGATCGGGGAGGATGCGGGGAGGACAGGGGAGGATGCGGGGAGGACCGGGGAGGATGCGGGGAGGACCGGGGTGGATGCGGGGAGGACCGGGGAGGATGCGGGGAGGATCGGGGAGGATGCGGGGAGGATCGGGGAGGATGCGGGGAGGACCGGGGAGGATCGGGGAGGATCGGGGAGGATGCGGGTAGGACCGGGGAGTATGCGGTCAGGACCGGGGAGTATGCGGTCAGGACCGGGGAGGACCGGGGAGGATCGGGGAGGATGCGGGAAGGATCGGGGAGGATGCGGCGTGGACCGGGGGGGATGCGGGGAGGACCGGGGAGGATGCGGGGAGGATCCCCGAGGATGCGGGGAGGACCGAGGAGGATGCGGGGAGGATCAGGGAGGATGCGGGGAGGACCAGGGAGGATGCAGGGAGGATGGGAGAGGAGGCGGGGAGGACCGGGGAGGATGCGGGGAGAATCGGGGAGGATGCGGGGAGGATCAGGGAGGATGCGCGGAGGATCGGGGAGGATGCGGGGAGGACCGGGGAGGATTCGGGGAGGATCGGGGAGGATGCAGGGAGGACCGGGGAGGATGAGGGGAGGATCGGGGAGGATGCGGGGAGGACCGGGGAGGATGCGGGGAGGACCGGGGAGGATGCGGGGAGGACCGGGGAGGATGCGGGGAGGACCGGGGAGGATGCGGGGAGGATCGGGGAGGATGCGGGGAGGACAGGGGAGGATGCGGGGAGGACCGGGGAGGATGCGGGGAGGACCGGGGTGGATGCGGGGAGGACCGGGGAGGATGCGGGGAGGATCGGGGAGGATGCGGGGAGGATTGGGGAGGACCGGGGAGGGTGCGTGGAGGACCTGGGAGGATGCGGGGAGGATGCGGGGAGGATCGGGGAGGATGCGGGGAGGATGTGGGGAGGGTCGGGGAGGATGCGGGGAGGACCGGGGAGGATGCAGGGAGGACCAGGGACGATGCGGGGAGGATCGGGGAGGATGCGGGGAGGACCGGGGAGGATCGGGGAGGATCGGGGAGGATGCGGGTAGGACCGGGGAGTATGCGGTCAGGACCGGGGAGTATGCGGTCAGGACCGGGGAGGACCGGGGAGGATCGGGGAGGATGCGGGGAGGATCGGGGAGGATGCGGCGTGGACCGGGGGGGATGCGGGGAGGATCGGGGAGGATGCGGGGAGGATCGGGGAGGATGCGGGGTGGATCGGGGAGGATGCGGGGAGGAAGCGGGCAGGATTGGGGAGGATGCGGGGAGGACCGGGGAGGGTGCGTGGAGGACCGGGGAGGATCGGGGAGGACCGGGTAGGATGGGGGAAGGATCGGGGGGGATGCGGGGAGGATCGGGGAGGATTCGGGGAGGACCGGGGAGGATGCGGGGAGGATCAGGGAGGATCCGGGAAGGATAGGGGAGGATGCGGGGAGGATCAGGGAGGATGCAGGGAGGACCGGGGAGTATGCCGGGAGGACAAGGAGGGATGCGGGGACGACCGGGGAGGATGCGGGGAGGACCGGGGAGGATGCGGGGAGGACCGGGGAGGATGGGGGGAGGACCGGGGAGGATGCGGGGAGGATGCGGGGAGGATGCGGGGAGGATCGGGAAGGATCGGGGAGGATGCGGGGAGGATCAGGGAGGATGCGGGGAGGACCGGGCAGGATGCGGGGAGGACCGGGGAGGATGCGGGGAGGATCGGGGAGGATGCGGGGAGGATCGGGGAGGACCGGGGAGGGTGCTTGGAGGACCGGGGAGGATGCGGGGAGGATGCGGGGAGGATCGGGGAGGATGCGGGGAGGACCGGGGAGGATGCGGTCAGGACCGGGGAGGATCGGGGAGGACCGGCGAGGATGCGGGAAGGATCGGGGGGGATGCGGGCAGGATCGGGGAGGATCGGGGAGGACCGGCGAGGATGCGGGGAGGACCGGGGAGGATGCGGGGAGGATCGGGGAGGATGCGGGGAGGATTGGGGAGGACCGGGGAGGGTGCGTGGAGGACCTGGGAGGATGCGGGGAGGATGCGGGGAGGATCGGGGAGGATGCGGGGAGGATGTGGGGAGGGTCGGGGAGGATGCGGGGAGGACCGGGGAGGATGCAGGGAGGACCAGGGACGATGCGGGGAGGATCGGGGAGGATGCGGGGAGGACCGGGGAGGATCGGGGAGGATCGGGGAGGATGCGGGTAGGACCGGGGAGTATGCGGTCAGGACCGGGGAGTATGCGGTCAGGACCGGGGAGGACCGGGGAGGATCGGGGAGGATGCGGGGAGGATCGGGGAGGATGCGGCGTGGACCGGGGGGGATGCGGGGAGGATCGGGGAGGATGCGGGGAGGATCGGGGAGGATGCGGGGAGGATCGGGGAGGATGCGGGGAGGAAGCGGGCAGGATTGGGGAGGATGCGGGGAGGACCGGGGAGGGTGCGTGGAGGACCGGGGAGGATCGGGGAGGACCGGGTAGGATGGGGGAAGGATCGGGGGGGATGCGGGGAGGATCGGGGAGGATGCGGGGAGGACCGGGGAGGATGCGGGGAGGATCAGGGAGGATCCGGGAAGGATAGGGGAGGATGCGGGGAGGATCAGGGAGGATGCAGGGAGGACCGGGGAGTATGCCGGGAGGACAAGGAGGGATGCGGGGACGACCGGGGAGGATGCGGGGAGGACCGGGGAGGATGCGGGGAGGACCGGGGAGGATGGGGGGAGGACCGGGGAGGATGCGGGGAGGATGCGGGGAGGATGCGGGGAGGATCGGGAAGGATCGGGGAGGATGCGGGGAGGATCAGGGAGGATGCGGGGAGGACCGGGGAGGATGCGGGGAGGACCGGGGAGGATGCGGGGAGGATCGGGGAGGATGCGGGGAGGATCGGGGAGGACCGGGGAGGGTGCTTGGAGGACCGGGGAGGATGCGGGGAGGATGCGGGGAGGATCGGGGAGGATGCGGGGAGGACCGGGGAGGATGCGGTCAGGACCGGGGAGGATCGGGGAGGACCGGCGAGGATGCGGGAAGGATCGGGGGGGATGCGGGCAGGATCGGGGAGGATGCGGGGAGGACCGGGGAGGATGCGGTCAGGACCGGGGAGGATCGGGGAGGATCGGCGAGGATGCGGGGAGGATCGGGGATGATGCGGCGAGGACCGGGGAGGATGCTGGGAGGATCGGGGAGGATGCGGGGAGGATCGGGGAGGATGCGGGGAGGACCGGGGAGGATGCGGGGAGGACCGGGGAGGATGCGGTCAGGACCGGGGAGGATCGGGGAGGACCGGGGAGGATGCGGGAAGGATCGGGGGGGATGCGGGGAGGATCGGGGAGGATGCGGGGAGGACCGGGTAGGATGCGGGGAGGATCGGGGAGGATCCGGGGAGGATCGGGGAGGATGCGGGGAGGATCAAGGAGGATGCGGGGAGGACCGGGGAGGATGCGGGGAGGACAAGGAAGGATGCGGGGAGGACCGGGGAGGATGCGGGGACGACCGGGGAGGATGCGGCGAGGACCGGGGAGGATGCGGGGAGGACCGGGGAGGATGCGGGGAGGATGCGGGGAGGATGCGGGGAGGACCGGGGAGGACGCGGGGAGGATCGGGGAGGATGCGGGGAGGACTGGGGAGGATGCGCGGAGGACAGGGGAGGTTGCGGGGAGGACCGGGGAGGATGCGGGGAGGATCGGGGATGATGCGGGGAGGATCGGGGAGGACCGGGGAGGGTGCGTGGAGGACCGGGGAGGATGCGGGGAGGATGCGGGGAGGATTCGGGGAGGATGCGGGGAGGATCGGGGAGGATGTGGGGAGGATCGGGGAGTATGCGGGGAGGACCGGGGAGGATGCGGGGAGGATCGGGGAGGATGTGGGGAGGATCGGGGAGTATGCGGGGAGGACCGGGGAGGGTGCGTGGAGGACCGGGGAGGTTGCGGGGACGATGCGGGGAGGATGCGGGGAGGATGTGGGGAGGGTCGGGGAGGATGCGGGGAGGATGCGGGGAGGATCGGGGAGGATCGGGGAGGATGCTGCGAGGATCGGGGAGGATGCGGGGAGGATCGGAGAGGATGCGGGGAGGACCAGGGAGGATGCGGGCAGGACTGGGGAATATGCGGTCAAGACCGGGGAGGATCGGGGAGGATCGGGGAGGATGCGGGGAGGATCGGGAAGGATGCGGCGAGGACCGGGGAGGATGCGGGGAGGATCGGGGAGGATGCGGGGAGGATCGGGGAGGATGCGGGGAGGACCGGGGAGGATGCGGGGAGGATCGGGGAGGATGCGGGGAGGATCGAGGAGGATGCGGGGAGGATCGGGGAGGATGCGCGGAGGATCGTGGAGGATGCGGGGAGTATCGGGGGGATGCGGTCAGGACCGGGGAGGATGCAGGGAGGACCGGGGAGGATGCGGGGAGGATCAGGAGGATGCCGGGAGGACTGGGGAGGATGCGGGGAGGATCGTGGAGGATGCGGGGAGGACCGGGGAGGATGCGGGGAGGACCAGGGAGGATGCGGGGAGGATCGGGGAGGATCGGGGAGGATGTGGGGAGGACCGGGGAGGATGCAAGGAGGATCGGGGAGGATGCGGGGAGGATGCGGGGAGGATCGGGAAGGATCGGGGAGGATGCGGGGAGGATCAGGGAGGATGCGGGGAGGACCGGGCAGGATGCGGGGAGGACCGGGGAGGATGCGGGGAGGATCGGGGAGGATGCGGGGAGGATCGGGGAGGACCGGGGACGGTGCTTGGAGGACCGGGGAGGATGCGGGGAGGATGCGGGGAGGATCGGGGAGGATGCGGGGAGGACCGGGGAGGATGCGGTCAGGACCGGCGAGGATGCGGGAAGGATCGGGGGGGATGCGGGCAGGATCGGGGAGGATGCGGGGAGGACCGGGGAGGATGCGGTCAGGACCGGGGAGGATCGGGGAGGATCGGCGAGGATGCGGGGAGGATCGGGGAGGATGCGGCGAGGACCGGGGAGGATGCTGGGAGGATCGGGGAGGATGCGGGGAGGATCGGGGAGGATGCGGGGAGGACCGGGGAGGATGCGGGGAGGACCGGGGAGGATGCGGTCAGGACCGGGGAGGATCGGGGAGGACCGGGGAGGATGCGGGAATGATCGGGGGGGATGCGGGGAGGATCGGGGAGGATGCGGGGAGGACCGGGTAGGATGCGGGGAGGATCGGGGAGGATCCGGGGAGGATCGGGGAGGATGCGGGGAGGATCAAGGAGGATGCGGGGAGGACCGGGGAGGATGCGGGGAGGGCAAGGAAGGATGCGGGGAGGACCGGGGAGGATGCGGGGACGACCGGGGAGGATGCGGGGAGGACCGGGGAGGATGCGGGGAGGACCGGGGAGGATGCGGGGAGGATGCGGGGAGGATGCGGGGAGGACCGGGGAGGACGCGGGGAGGATCGGGGAGGATGCGGGGAGGACTGGGGAGGATGCGCGGAGGACAGGGGAGGTTGCGGGGAGGACCGGGGAGGATGCGGGGAGGATCGGGGAGGATGCGGGGAGGATCGGGGAGGACCGGGGAGGGTGCGTGGAGGACCGGGAAGGATGTGGGGAGGGTGCGGGGAGGATTCGGGGAGGATGCGGGGAGGATCGGGGAGGATGTGGGGAGGATGTGGGGAGGGTCGGGGAGGATGCCGGGAGGACGAGGGAGGATGCGGGGAGGATCGGGGAGGATGCGGGGAGGATCGGGGAGTATGCGGGGAGGACCGGGGAGGGTGCGTGGAGGACCGGGGAGGTTGCGGGGAGGATGCGGGGAGGATGCGGGGAAGATCGGGGAGGATCGGGGAGCATGCTGCGAGGATCGGGGAGGATGCGGGGAGGATCGGGGAGGATGCGGGGAGGACCAGGGAGGATGCGGGCAGGACTGGGGAGTATGCGGTCAAGACCGGGGAGGATCGGGGAGGATCGGGGAGGATGCGGGGAGGATCGGGAAGGATGCGGCGAGGACCGGGGAGGATGCGGGGAGGATCAGGGAGGATGCGCGGAGGATCGTGGAGGATGCGGGGAGTATCGGGGGGATGCGGTCAGGACCGGGGAGGATGCAGGGAGGACCGGGGAGGATGCGGGGAGGATCAGGAGGATGCCGGGAGGACTGGGGAGGATGCGGGGAGGATCGTGGAGGATGCGGGGAGGACCGGGGAGGATGCGGGGAGGACCAGGGAGGATGCGGGGAGGATCGGGGAGGATCGGGGAGGATGCGGGGAGGACCGGGGAGGATGCAAGGAGGATCGGGGAGGATGCGGGGAGGACCGGGGAGGATGCGGGGAGGATCGGGGAGGATGCGGGGAGGACCGGGGAGGATGCGGTCAGGACCGGGGAGGATCGGGGAGGACCAGGGAGGATGCGGGAAGGATCGGGGGGGATGCGGGGAGGATCGGGGAGGATGCGGGGAGGACCGGGTAGGATGCGGGGAGGATCGGGGAGGATCCGGGGAGGATCGGGGAGGATGCGGGGAGGATCAAGGAGGATGCGGGGAGGACCGGGGAGGATGCGGGGAGGACAAGGAAGGATGCGGGGAGGACCGGGGAGGATGCGGGGACGACCGGGGAGGATGCGGGGAGGACCGGGGAGGATGCGGGGAGGACCGGGGAGGATGCGGGGAGGATGCGGGGAGGATGCGGGGAGGACCGGGGAGGACGCGGGGAGGATCGGGGAGGATGCGGGGAGGACTGGGGAGGATGCGGTCAAGACCGGGGAGGATCGGGGAGGATCGGGGATGATGCGGGGAGGATCGGGAAGGATGCGGCGAGGACCGGGGAGGATGCGGGGAGGATCGGGGAGGATGCGGGGAGGATCGGGGAGGATGCGGGGAGGACCGGGGAGGATGCGGGGAGGATCGGGGAGGATGCGGGGAGGATCGAGGAGGATGCGGGGAGGATCAGGGAGGATGCGCGGAGGATCGTGGAGGATGCGGGGAGTATCGGGGGGATGCGGTCAGGACCGGGGAGGATGCAGGGAGGACCGGGGAGGATGCGGGGAGGATCAGGAGGATGCTGGGAGGACTGGGGAGGATGCGGGGAGGATCGTGGAGGATGCGGGGAGGACCGGGGAGGATGCGGGGAGGACCAGGGAGGATGCGGGGAGGATCGGGGAGGATCGGGGAGGATGCGGGGAGGACCGGGGAGGATGCTGGGAGGATCGGGGAGGATGCGGGGAGGACCGGGGAGGATGCGGGGAGGACCGGGGAGGATGCGGGGAGGACCGGGGAGGATGCGGTCAGGACCGGGGAGGATCGGGGAGGACCGGGGAGGATGCGGGAAGGATCGGGGGGGATGCGGGGAGGATCGGGGAGGATGCGGGGAGGACCGGGTAGGATGCGGGGAGGATCGGGGAGGATCCGGGGAGGATCGGGGAGGATGCGGGGAGGATCAAGGAGGATGCGGGGAGGACCGGGGAGGATGCGGGGAGGACAAGGAAGGATGCGGGGAGGACCGGGGAGGATGCGGGGACGACCGGGGAGGATGCGGGGAGGACCGGGGAGGATGCGGGGAGGACCGGGGAGGATGCGGGGAGGATGCGGGGAGGATGCGGGGAGGACCGGGGAGGACGCGGGGAGGATCGGGGAGGATGCGGGGAGGACTGGGGAGGATGCGCGGAGGACAGGGGAGGTTGCGGGGAGGACCGGGGAGGATGCGGGGATGATCGGGGAGGATGCGGGGAGGATCGGGGAGGACCGGGGAGGGTGCGTGGAGGACCGGGGAGGATGCGGGGAGGATGCGGGGAGGATTCGGGGAGGATGCGGGGATGATCGGGGAGGATGCGGGGAGGATGTGGGGAGGGTCGGGGAGGATGCCGGGAGGACGAGGGAGGATGCGGGGAGGATCGGGGAGGATGCGGGGAGGATCGGGGGGTATGCGGGGAGGACCGGGGAGGGTGCGTGGAGGACCGGGGAGGTTGCGGGGACGATGCGGGGAGGATGCGGGGAGGATGTGGGGAGGGTCGGGGAGGATGCGGGGAGGATGCGGGGAGGATCGGGGAGGATCGGGGAGGATGCTGCGAGGATCGGAGAGGATGCGGGGAGGATCGGGGAGGATGCGGGGAGGACCAGGGAGGATGCGGGCAGGACCGTTGAGTATGCGGTCAAGACCGGGGAGGATCGGGGAGGATCGGGGAGGATGCGGGCAGGACCGTTGAGTATGCGGTCAAGACCGGGGAGGATCGGGGAGGATCGGGGAGGATCGGGGAGGATCGGGGAGGATGCGGGGAGGACCGGGGAGGATGCAAGGAGGATCGGGGAGGATGCGGGGAGGACCGGGGAGGATGCGGGGTGGATCGGGGAGGATGCGGGGAGGACCGGGGAGGATGCGGGGAGCATCAGGGAGGATGCGGGGAGGACCGGGGAGGATGCGGGGAGGACCGGGGAGGAAGCGGGGAGGATCGGGGAGGATGCGGGGAGGACCGGGGAGGAAGCGGGGAGGACCGGAGATGATGCGGGGAGGATCGGGGCGGATGCGGGGAGGACCGGAGAGGATGCGGGGAGGAGCGGAGAGGATGCCGGCGGGATCGGGGAGGATGCGGGGAGGATCGGGGAGGATGCGGGGAGGATCAGGGAGGATCCGGGAGGACCGGGGAGGATGCGGAGAGGATCGGGGAGGATGCGGGGAGGATCAGGGAGGATGCGGGGAGGACCGGGTCGGATGCGGGGAGGATCGGGGAGGATGCGGGGAGGATCGGGGAGGATGCGGGGAGGACCGGGGAGGACCGGGGAGGATGCGGGGAGGATCGGGGAGGATGCGGGGAGGATGCGGGGGGTATGCGGGGAGGATGCGGGGAGGATGCGGGGAGGATCGGGGAGGATGCGGGGAGGACCAAGGAGGATGCGGGGAGGACCGGGGAGGATGCGGGGAGGACCGAGGAGGATGCGGGGAGGACCGGGGAGGATGCGGAGAGGATCGGGGAGGATGCGGGGAGGATCGGGGAGGATGCGGGGAGGATCGTCGAGGATGCGGGGAGGATCCGAGGGATGCGTTCAGGACCGGGGAGGATCCGGGGAGGACCGGGGAGGATGCGGGGAGGATCGGGGAGGATGCAGGGAGGATCAGCGAGGATGCGGGGAGGATTGGAGAGGAGGCGGGGAGGACCGGGGAGAATGCGGGGAGAATCGGGGAGGATGCGGGGAGGGTAAGGCCGGATGCGGGGAGGATCGGCGAGGATGCGGGGAGGACCGGGGAGGATCGGGAAGGAGCGGGGAGGATGCAGGGCGGATCGGGGAGGATGCGCGGAGGACCGGGGAGGATGCGGGAGGACCGGGGAGGATGCGGGGAGGATCGGGGGGATGCGGTCAGGACCGTGGAGGATCCGGGGAGGACCGGGGAGGATGCGGGGAGGATCAGGGAGGATGCGGGGAGGACCAGGGAGGATGCGGGGAGGTTTGGAGAGGAGGTCGGGAGGACCGGGGAGGATGCGGGGAAGACCGGGGAGGATGCGGGGAGGATCGGGGGGGATGCGGGGAGGATCGGGGAGGATGCGGGGAGGATGCGGGGAGGATCGGGGAGGATGCGGGGAGGATCGGGGAGGATGCGGGGAGGACCGGGGAGGACCGGGGAGGATGCGGGGAGGATCGGGGAGGATGCGGGGAGGATGCGGGGGGTATGCGGGGAGGATGCGGGGAGGATGCGGGGAGGATCGGGGAGGATGCGGGGAGGACCAAGGAGGATGCGGGGAGGACCGGGGAGGATGCGGGGAGGACCGAGGAGGATGCGGGGAGGACCGGGGAGGATGCGGAGAGGATCGGGGAGGATGCGGGGAGGATCGGGGAGGATGCGGGGAGGATCGTCGAGGATGCGGGGAGGATCCGAGGGATGCGTTCAGGACCGGGGAGGATCCGGGGAGGACCGGGGAGGATGCGGGGAGGATCGGGGAGGATGCAGGGGGGATCAGCGAGGATGCGGGGAGGATTGGAGAGGAGGCGGGGAGGACCGGGGAGAATGCGGGGAGAATCGGGGAGGATGCGGGGAGGGTAAGGCCGGATGCGGGGAGGATCGGCGAGGATGCGGGGAGGACCGGGGAGGATCGGGAAGGAGCGGGGAGGATGCAGGGCGGATCGGGGAGGATGCGCGGAGGACCGGGGAGGATGCGGGAGGACCGGGGAGGATGCGGGGAGGATCGGGGGGATGCGGTCAGGACCGTGGAGGATCCGGGGAGGACCGGGGAGGATGCGGGGAGGATCAGGGAGGATGCGGGGAGGACCAGGGAGGATGCGGGGAGGTTTGGAGAGGAGGTCGGGAGGACCGGGGAGGATGCGGGGAAGACCGGGGAGGATGCGGGGAGGATCGGGGGGGATGCGGGGAGGATCGGGGAGGATGCGGGGAGGATGCGGGGAGGATCGGGGAGGATGCGAGCAGGACCGGGGAGGATGCAGGGAGGACCGGGGAGGATGCGGGGAGGATCGGGGAGGATGCGAGCAGGACCGGGGAGGATGAGGGGAGGATGCGGGGAGGATGCGGGGGGGATCTGGGGGATGCGGTCAGGACCGTGGAGGATCCGGGGAGGACCGGGGAGGATGCGGGGAGGATCAGGGAGGATGCGGGGAGGACCAGGGAGGATGCGGGGAGGATTGCAGAGGAGGTGCGGAGGACCGGGGAGGATGCGGGGAGGACCAGGGAGGATGCGGGGAGGATCGGGGGGGATGCGGGGAGGATCGGGGAGGATGCGGGGAGGATGCGGGGAGGATCGGGGAGGATGCGAGCAGGACCGGGGAGGATGCGGGGAGGACCGGGGAGGATGCGGGGAGGACCGGGGAGGATGCGGGGAGGATCGGGGAGGATGCGGGGAGGATGCGGGGAGGATCGGGGAGGATGCGGGGCGGATCGGGGAGGATGCGGGGGGCGGTCGGGGAGGATGCGGGGAGGATGCGGGGTGGATGCGGGGAGGATCGGGGAGGATGCGAGGAGGATCGGGGAGGATGCGGGGAGGATCGGGGGGATGCGGTCAGGACCGGGAAGGATCCGGGGAGGAACGGGGAGGATGCGGGGAGGATCGGGGAGGATGCCGGGAGGACCGGGGAGGATCGGGGAGGATGCGGGGAGGATCGGGGAGGATGCGGGGAGGATCAGGGAGGATGCGGGGAGGACCGGGGAGGATGCGGGGAGGACCGGGGAGGATGAGGGGAGGACCGGGGAGGATGCGGGGAGGACCGGGGAGGATGCGGGGAGGAGGCGGGGAGGATGCGGGGAGGACCGGAGAGGATGCGGGGAGGATCGGACAGGAGGCGGGGAGGACCGGTGAGGATGAGGGGAGGATCGGGGAGGACGCAGGAAGGATCGGGGAGGATGCGGGGAGGATCGGGGAGGATGCGAGGAGGACCGGGGAGGATGAGGGGAGGACCGGGGAGGATGCGGGGAGGACCGGGGAGGATGCGGCGTGGACCGGGGAGGATGCGGGGAGGACCGGGGAGGATGCGGGGAGGATTGGGGAGGATGCGGGGAGGATGCGGGGAGGATGCGGGGAGGATCGGGGAGGATGCGGGGTGGACCGGGGAGGATGCGGGGAGGACCGGGGAGGATGCGGGGAGGACCGGGGAGGATGCGGGGAGGATCGGGGAGTATGCGGGGAGGACCGGGGAGGATCAGGGAGGATGCGGGGAGGATCGGGGAGGATGCGGGCAGGATGCGGGGAGGATCGGGGAAGATGCGGGGAGGACCGGGGAGGATGCGGGGAGGATCAGGGAGGATGCGGGGAGGATCGGGGAGGATGCGGGGAGGATGCGGGGAGGATGCGGGGAGGATCGAGGAGGATGCGGGGAGGATCGGGGAGGATGCGGGGAGGACCGGGGAGGATGCAGGGAGGACCGGGGAGGATGCGGGGAGGATCGGGGAGGATGCGGGGAGGATCGGGGAGGATGCGGGGGGGGATAGGGGAGGATGCGGGGAGGCTCAGGGAGGATGCGGGGAGGATGCGGGGAGGATGCAGGAAGGATCGGGGAGGATGCGGGGAGGACCGGGGAGGATTCAGGGAGGACCGGGGAGGATGCGGGGAGGACCGGGGAGGATGCGAGGAGGATCGGGGAGCATGCGGGGAGGACCGGGGAGGATGCGGGGAGGATCGGGGAGGATGCGGGGAGGATCGGGGAGGATGCGGGGAGGAACCGGGGAGGATGCGGGGAGGACCTGGGATGATGCGGGGAGGATGCGGGGAGGACCGGGGAGAATGCGGGGAGGACCGGGAAGGATGCGGGGAGGATCGGGGAGGATGCGGGGAGGACCGGGGAGGATGAGGGGAGGATCAGGGAGGATGCGGGGAGGACCGGGAAGGATGCGGGGAGGACCGGGGGGGATGCGGGGAGAGGCAGGGAGGATGCGGGGAGGATCGGGGAGGATGCGGGGAGGATCGGAGAGGATGCGGGGAGGAACCGGGGAGGATGCGGGGAGGACCGGGGATGATGCGGGGAGTACCGGGTAGGATGCGGGGAGGATCGGGGAGAATGCGGGGAGGACCGGGGAGGATGCGGGGAGGATCGGGGGGGTTGCGGGGAGGATCGGGGAGGATGCGGGGAGGATCGGGGAGGATGCGGGGAGGATCGGGGAGGATGCGGGGATGATGCGGGGAGGATGCGGGGAGGATGCGGGGAGGATGCGGGGAGGACCGGGGAGGATGCGTGGAGGAGCGCGGAGAATGCGGGGAGGAGCGGGGAGGATGCAGGGAGGAACAGGGGGGATGCGGGGAGGATCGGGGAGGATGCGGGGAGGATGCGGGGAGGACCGCGGAGGATGCGGGGAGGACCGGGGAGGAGGCGGGGAGGATCGTGGAGGATGCGGGGAGGACCGGGGATGATGCGGGGAGGATAGGGGAGGATGCGGGGAGGATCGGGGAGGATGCGGGGAGGATCGGGGAGGATGCGGGGAGGACCGGGGAGGATGCGGGGAGGATCGTGGAGGATGCGGGGAGGACCGGGGAGGATGCGGGCAGGATCGGGGAGGATGCGGGGAGGACCGGGGAGGATGCGGGGAGGATCGGGGAGGATGCGGGGAGGATGCGGGGAGGATGCGGGGAGGATAGGGGAGGATGCAGGGAGGATCGGGGAGGATGCGGGGAGGATCGGGGAGGATACGGGGAGGATGCGGGGAGGATGCGGGGAGGATGCGGCGAGGACCGGGGAGGATGCGGGGAGGACCGGGGAGGATGCAGGGAGGACCGGGCAGGATGCGGGGAGGACCGGGGAGGATGCGGGAAGGACCGGGGAGGATGCGGGGAGGATGCGGGAAGGATGCGGGAAGGGGCGGGGAGGATGCGGGGAGGACCGGGGAGGATGCGGGGAGGACCGGGGAGGATGCGGGGAGGATCGGGGAGTATGCGGGGAGGACCGGGGAGGATCAGGGAGGATGCGGGGAGGATCGGGGAGGATGCGGGCAGGATGCGGGGAGGATCGGGGAAGATGCGGGGAGGACCGGGGAGGATGCGGGGAGGATCAGGGAGGATGCGGGGAGGATCGGGGAGGATGCGGGGAGGATGCGGGGAGGATGCGGGGAGGATCGAGGAGGATGCGGGGAGGATCGGGGAGGATGCGGGGAGGACCGGGGAGGATGCAGGGAGGACCGGGGAGGATGCGGGGAGGATCGGGGAGGATGCGGGGAGGATCGGGGAGGATGCGGGGGGGGATAGGGGAGGATGCGGGGAGGCTCAGGGAGGATGCGGGGAGGATGCGGGGAGGATGCAGGGAGGATGCGGGGAGGATGCGGGGAGGACCGGGGAGGATTCAGGGAGGATCGGGGAGGATGCGGGGAGCATCGGGGAGGATGCGGGGAGGATCGGGGAGGATGCGGGGAGGACCGGGGAGGATGCAGGAAGGATCGGGGAGGATGCGGGGAGGACCGGGGAGGATGCGGGGAGGACCGGGGAGGATGCGGGGAGGACCGGGGAGGATGCGGGGAGGATCGGGGAGGATGCGGGGAGGACCGGGGAGGATGCGGGGAGGATCAAGGAGGAAGCGGGGAGGATCGGGGAGGATGCGGGGAGGATGCGGGGAGGATGCGGGGAGGATGCGGGGAGGATGCGGGGAGGACCGGGGAGGATGCGGGGAGGATCGGGGAGGATCGGGGAGCATGCGGGGAGGACCGGGGAGGATGCGGGGAGGATCGGGGAGGATGCGGGGAGGATCGGGGAGGATGCGGGGAGGAACCGGGGAGGATGCGGGGAGGACCTGGGATGATGCGGGGAGGATGCGGGGAGGACCGGGGAGAATGCGGGGAGGACCGGGAAGGCTGCGGGGAGGATCGGGGAGGATGCGGGGAGGACCGGGGAGGATGAGGGGAGGATCAGGGAGGATGCGGGGAGGACCGGGAAGGATGCGGGGAGGACCGGGGGGGATGCGGGGAGGGGCAGGGAGGATGCGGGGAGGATCGGGGAGGATGCGGGGAGGATCGGAGAGGATGCGGGGAGGAACCGGGGAGGATGCGGGGAGGACCGGGGATGATGCGGGGAGTACCGGGTAGGATGCGGAGAATATCGGGGAGAATGCGGGGAGGACCGGGGAGGATGCGGGGAGGATCGGGGGGGTTGCGGGGAGGATCGGGGAGGATGCGGGGAGGATCGGGGAGGATGCGGGGAGGATCGGGGAGGATGCGGGGAGGATGCGGGGAGGATGCGGGGAGGATGCGGGGAGGACCGGGGAGGATGCGCGGAGGAGCGCGGAGAATGCGGGGAGGATGCAGGGAGGAACAGGGGGGATGCGGGGAGGATCGGGGAGGATGCGGGGTGGATGCAGGGAGGACCGCGGAGGATGCGGGGAGGACCGGGGAGGAGGCGGGGAGGATCGTGGAGGATGCGGGGAGGACCGGGGATGATGCGGGGAGGATAGGGGAGGATGCGGGGAGGATCGGGGAGGATGCGGGGAGGATCGGGGAGGATGCGGGGAGGACCGGGGAGGATGCGGGGAGGATCGTGGAGGATGCGGGGAGGACCGGGGAGGATGCGGGCAGGATCGGGGAGGATGCGGGGAGGACCGGGGAGGATGCGGGGAGGATCGGGGAGGATGCGGGGAGGATGCGGGGAGGATGCGGGGAGGATAGGGGAGGATGCAGGGAGGATCGGGGAGGATGCGGGGAGGATCGGGGAGGATATGGGGAGGATGCGGGGAGGATGCGGGGAGGATGCGGCGAGGACCGGGGAGGATGCGGGGAGGACCGGGGAGGATGCAGGGAGGACCGGGCAGGATGCGGGGAGGACCGGGGAGGATGCGGGAAGGACCGGGGAGGATGCGGGGAGGATGCGGGAAGGATGCGGGAAGGGGCGGGGAGGAGGCGGGGAGGATCGGGGAGGATGCTGGGAGGACCGGGGAGGATGCGGGGAGGATCGGGGAGGATGCGAGGAGGATGCGGGGAGGATGCGGGGAGGATCAGGGAGGATGCGGGGAGGATCGGGGAGGATGCGGGGAGGACCGGGGAGGATGCGGGGAGGATCAGGGAGGATGCGGGGAGGATCGGGGAGGATGCGGGCAGGATGCGGGGAGGATCGGGGAAGATGCGGGGAGGACCGGGGAGGATGCGGGGAGGATCAGGGAGGATGTGGGGAGGATCGGGGAGGATGCGGGGAGGATGCGGGGAGGATGCGGGGAGGATCGAGGAGGATAGGGGGAGGATCGGGGAGGATGCGGGGAGGACCGGGGAGGATGCAGGGAGGACCGGGGAGGATGCGGGGAGGATCGGGGAGGATGCGGGGAGCATCGGGGAGGATGCGGGGAGGATCGGGGAGGATGCGGGGAGGACCGGGGAGGATGCAGGAAGGATCGGGGAGGATGCGGGGAGGACCGGGGAGGATGCGGGGAGGACCGGGGAGGATGCGGGGAGGACCGGGGAGGATGCGGGGAGGATCGGGGAGGATGCGGGGAGGACCGGGGAGGATGCGGGGAGGATCAAGGAGGAAGCGGGGAGGATCGGGGAGGATGCGGGGAGGATGCGGGGAGGATGCGGGGAGGATGCGGGGAGGATGCGGCGAGGACCGGGGAGGATGCGGGGAGGACCGGGGAGGATCGGGGAGCATGCGGGGAGGACCGGGGAGGATGCGGGGAGGATCGGGGAGGATGCGGGGAGGATCGGGGAGGATGCGGGGAGGAACCGGGGAGGATGCGGGGAGGACCTGGGATGATGCGGGGAGGATGCGGGGAGGACCGGGGAGAATGCGGGGAGGACCGGGAAGGCTGCGGGGAGGATCGGGGAGGATGCGGGGAGGACCGGGGAGGATGAGGGGAGGATCAGGGAGGATGCGGGGAGGACCGGGAAGGATGCGGGGAGGACCGGGGGGGATGCGGGGAGGGGCAGGGAGGATGCGGGGAGGATCGGGGAGGATGCGGGGAGGATCGGAGAGGATGCGGGGAGGAACCGGGGAGGATGCGGGGAGGACCGGGGATGATGCGGGGAGTACCGGGTAGGATGCGGGGAGGATCGGGGAGAATGCGGGGAGGACCGGGGAGGATGCGGGGAGGATCGGGGGGGTTGCGGGGAGGATCGGGGAGGATGCGGGGAGGATCGGGGAGGATGCGGGGAGGATCGGGGAGGATGCGGGGAGGATGCGGGGAGGATGCGGGGAGGATGCGGGGAGGATGCGGGGAGGAGCGCGGAGAATGCGGGGAGGAGCGGGGAGGATGCAGGGAGGAACAGGGGGGATGCGGGGAGGATCGGGGAGGATGCGGGGAGGATGCGGGGAGGACCGCGGAGGATGCGGGGAGGACCGGGGAGGAGGCGGGGAGGATCGTGGAGGATGCGGGGAGGACCGGGGATGATGCGGGGAGGATAGGGGAGGATGCGGGGAGGATCGGGGAGGATGCGGGGAGGATCGGGGAGGATGCGGGGAGGACCGGGGAGGATGCGGGGAGGATCGTGGAGGATGCGGGGAGGACCGGGGAGGATGCGGGCAGGATCGGGGAGGATGCGGGGAGGATCGGGGAGGATGCGGGGAGGATGCGGGGAGGATGCGGGGAGGATAGGGGAGGATGCAGGGAGGATCGGGGAGGATGCGGGGAGGATCGGGGAGGATACGGGGAGGATGCGGGGAGGATGCGGGGAGGATGCGGCGAGGACCGGGGAGGATGCGGGGAGGACCGGGGAGGATGCAGGGAGGACCGGGCAGGATGCGGGGAGGACCGGGGAGGATGCGGGAAGGACCGGGGAGGATGCGGGGAGGATGCGGGAAGGATGCGGGAAGGGGCGGGGAGGAGGCGGGGAGGATCGGGGAGGATGCTGGGAGGACCGGGGAGGATGCGGGGAGGATCGGGGAGGATGCGAGGAGGATGCGGGGAGGATGCGGGGAGGATCAGGGAGGATGCGGGGAGGATCGGGGAGGATGCGGGGAGGACCGGGGAGGATGCGGGGAGGATCAGGGAGGATGCGGGGAGGATCGGGGAGGATGCGGGCAGGATGCGGGGAGGATCGGGGAAGATGCGGGGAGGACCGGGGAGGATGCGGGGAGGATCAGGGAGGATGTGGGGAGGATCGGGGAGGATGCGGGGAGGATGCGGGGAGGATGCGGGGAGGATCGAGGAGGATAGGGGGAGGATCGGGGAGGATGCGGGGAGGACCGGGGAGGATGCACGGAGGACCGGGGAGGATGCGGGGAGGATCGGGGAGGATGCGGGGAGGATCGGGGAGGATGCGGGGGGGGGGTAGGGGAGGATGCGGGGAGGCTCAGGGAGGATGCGGGGAGGATGCGGGGAGGATGCGGGGAGGATGCGGGGAGGATGCGGGGAGGACCGGGGAGGATTCAGGGAGGATCGGGGAGGATGCGGGGAGCATCGGGGAGGATGCGGGGAGGATCGGGGAGGATGTGGGGAGGACCGGGGAGGATGCAGGAAGGATCGGGGAGGATGCGGGGAGGACCGGGGAGGATGCCGGGAGGACCGGGGAGGATGCGGGGAGGATCGGGGAGGATGCGGGGAGGACCGGGGAGGATGCGGGGAGGATCAAGGAGGAAGCGGGGAGGATCCGGGAGGATGCGGGGAGGATGCGGGGAGGATGCGGGGAGGATGCGGCGAGGACCGGGGAGGATGCGGGGAGGACCGGGGAGGATCGGGGAGCATGCGGGGAGGACCGGGGAGGATGCGGGGAGGATCGGGGAGGATGCGGGGAGGATCGGGGAGGATGCGGGGAGGAACCGGGAAAGATGCGGGGAGGACGTGGGATGATGCGGGGAGGATGCGGGGAGGACCGGGGAGAATGCGGGGAGGACCGGGAAGGATGCGGGGAGGATCGGGGAGGATGCGGGGAGGACCGGGGAGGATAAGGGGAGGATCAGGGAGGATGCGGGGAGGACCGGGAAGGATGCGGGGAGGACCGGGGGGGATGCGGGGAGGGGCAGGGAGGAGGCGGGGAGGATCGGGGAGGATGCGGGGAGGATCGGAGAGGATGCGGGGAGGAACCGGGGAGGATGCGGGGAGGACCGGGGATGATGCGGGGAGTACCGGGTAGGATGCGGGGAGGATCGGGGAGAATGCGGGGAGGACCGGGGAGGATGCGGGGAGGATCTGGGGGGTTGCGGGGAGGATCGGGGAGGATGCGGGAAGGATCGGGGAGGATGCGGGGAGGATCGGGGTGGATGCGGGGAGGATGCGGGGAGGATGCGGGGAGGATGCGGGGAGGACCGGGGAGGATGCGGGGAGGAGCGCGGAGAATGCGGGGAGGAGCGGGGAGGATGCAGGGAGGACCAGGGAGGATGCGGGGACGATCGGGGAGGATGCGGGGAGGATGCGGGGAGGACCGCGGAGGATGCGGGGAGGACCGGGGAGGAGGCGGGGAGGATCGTGGTGGATGCGGGGAGGACCGGGGATGATGCGGGGAGGATAGGGGAGGATGCGGGGAGGATCGGGGAGGATGCGGGGAGGATCGGGGAGGATGCGGGGAGGACCGGGGAGGATGCGGGGAGGATCGTGGAGGATGCGGGGAGGACCGGGGAGGATGCGGGCAGGACCGGGGAGGATGCGGGGAGGACCGGGGAGGATGCGGGGAGGATCGGGGAGGATGCGGGGAGGATGCGGGGAGGATGCGGGGAGGATGCGGGGAGGATAGGGGAGGATGCGGGGAGGATCGGGGAGGATGCGGGGAGGATCGGGGAGGATACGGGGAGGATGCGGGGAGGATGCGGGGAGGATGCGGCGAGGACCGGGGAGGATGCGGGGAGGAGCGCGGAGAATGCGGGGAGGAGCGGGGAGGATGCAGGGAGGACCAGGGAGGATGCGGGGACGATCGGGGAGGATGCGGGGAGGATGCGGGCAGGACCGCGGAGGATGCGCGGAGGACCGGGGAGGAGGCGGGGAGGATCGTGGTGGATGCGGGGAGGACCGGGGATGATGCGGGGAGGATAGGGGAGGATGCGGGGAGGATCGGGGAGGATGCGGGGAGGATCGGGGAGGATGCGGGGAGGACCGGGGAGGATGCGGGGAGGATCGTGGAGGATGCGGGGAGGACCGGGGAGGATGCGGGCAGGACCGGGGAGGATGCGGGGAGGACCGGGGAGGATGCGGGGAGGATCGGGGAGGATGCGGGGAGGATGCGGGGAGGATGCGGGGAGGATGCGGGGAGGATAGGGGAGGATGCGGGGAGGATCGGGGAGGATGCGGGGAGGATCGGGGAGGATACGGGGAGGATGTGGGGAGGATGCGGGGAGGATGCGGGGAGGACCGGGGAGGATGCGGGAAGGACCGGGGAGGATGCGGGGAGGACCGGGGAGGATGCGGGGAGGATCGGGGAGGATGCGGGGAGGATGCGGGGAGGATGCGGGGAGGATCGGGGAGGATGCGGGGAGGATCGGGGAGGATGCGGGGAGGACCGGGGAGGATGCAGGGCGGACCGGGGAGGATGCGGGGAGGATCGGGGAGGATGCGGGGAGGACCGGGGAGGATGCAGGAAGGATCGGGGAGGATGCGGGGAGGATCGGGGAGGATGCGGGGAGGACCGGGGAGGATGCGGGGAGGACCGGGGAGGATGCCGGGAAGACCGGGGAGGATGCGGGGAGGATCGGGGAGGATGCGGGGAGGACCGGGGAGGATGCGGGGAGGACCAGGGAGGATGCGGGGAGGATCGGGGAGGATGCGGGGAGGACCGGGGAGGATGCGGGGAGGATCAGGGAGGAAGCGGGGAGGATGCGGGGAGGATGCGGGGAGGATGCAGGGAGGATGCGGGGAGGATGCGGCGAGGACCGGGGAGGATGCGGGGAGGACCGGGGAGGATGCGGGGAGGATCTCGGAGGATGCGCGGAGGACCGGGGAGGATGCGGGGAGGATCGGGCAGGATGCGGGGAGGATCGGGGAGGATGCGGGGAGGAACGGGGGAGGATGCGGGGAGGACCCGGGATGATGCGGGGAGGATGCGGGGAGGACCGGGGAGAATGCGGGGAGGACCGGGAAGGATGCGGGGAGGATTGGGGAGGATGCGGGGAGGACCGGGGAGGATGAGGGGAGGATCAGGGAGGATGCGGGGAGGACCGGGAAGGATGCGGGGAGGACCGGGGAGGATGCGGGGAGGGGCAGGGAGGAGGCGGGGAGGATCGCGGAGGATGCGGGGAGGATCGGAGAGGATGCGGGGAGGAACCAGGGAGGATGCGGGGAGGACCGGGGATGATGCGGGGAGTACCGGGTAGGATGCGGGGAGGATCGGGGAGAATGCGGGGAGGACCGGGGAGGATGCGGGGAGGATCGGGGGGGTTGCGGGGAGGATCGGGGAGGATGCGGGGAGGATAGGGGAGGATGCGGGGAGGATCGGGGAGGATGCGGGGAGGATCAGGGAGGATGCGGGGAGGATGCGGGGAGGATGTGGGGAGGATGCGGGGAGGATGCGGGGAGGACCGGGGAGGATGCGGGGAGGAGCGGGGAGAATGCGGGGAGGACCGGGGAGAATGCAGGGAGGACCGGGGAGGATGCGGGGAGGATCGGGGAGGATGCGGGGAGGATCGGGGAGGATCGTGGAGGATGCGGGGAGGATGCGGGGAGGATAGGGGAGGATGCGGGGAGGATCGGGGACGATGCGGGGAGGAGCGGGGAGGATGCGGGGAGGATCGTGGAGGATGCGGGGAGGACCGGGGAGGATGCGGGCAGGACCGGGGAGGATGCGGGGAGGACGGGGGAGGATGCGGGGAGGATCGGGGAGGATGCGGGGAGGATGCGGGGAGGATGCGGGGAGGATAGGGGAGGATGCGGGGAGGATCGGGGAGGATACGGGGAGGATGCGGGGAGGATGCGGCGAGGATGCGGCGAGGACCGGGGAGGATGCGGGGAGGACCGGGGAGGATGCGGGGAGGATCGGGGAGGATGCAGGGAGGACCGGGGAGGATGCGGGAAGGACCGGGGAGGATGCGGGGAGGACCGGGGAGGATGCGGGGAGGATCGGGGAGGATGCGGGGAGGATGCGGGGAGGATGCGGGGAGGATCGGGGAGGATGCGGGGAGGATCGGGGAGGATGCGGGGAGGACCGGGGAGGATGCAGGGAGGACCGGGGAGGATGCGGGGAGGATCGGGGAGGATGCGGGGAGGACCGGGGAGGATGCAGGAAGGATCGGGGAGGATGCGGGGAGGATCGGGGCGGATGCGGGGAGGACCGGGGAGGATGCGGGGAGGACCGGGGAGGACCGGGCAGGATGCGGGGAGGATCGGGGAGGATGCGGGGAGGACCAGGGAGGATGCGGGGAGGACCGGGGAGGATGCGGGGAGGACCGGGGAGGATGCGGGGAGGATCTGGGAGGGTGCGGGGAGGACCGGGGAGGATGCGGGGAGGATCAGGGAGGAAGCGGGGAGGATGCGGGGAGGATGCGGGGAGGATGCAGGGAGGATGCGGGGAGGATGCGGCGAGGACCGTGGAGGATGCGGGGAGGACCGGGGAGGATGCGGGCAGGATCTCGGAGGATGCGGGGAGGACCGGGGAGGATGCGGGGAGGATCGGGCAGGATGCGGGGAGGATCGGGGAGGATGCGGGGAGGAACCGGGGAGGATGCGCGGAGGACCCGGGATGATGCGGGGAGGATGCGGGGAGGACCGGGGAGAATGCGGGGAGGACCGGGAAGGATGCGGGGAGGATCGGGGAGGATGCGGGGAGGACCGGGGAGGATGAGGGGAGGATCAGGGAGGATGCGGGGAGGACCGGGAAGGATGCGGGGAGGACCGGGGAGGATGCGGGGAGGGGCAGGGAGGAGGCGGGGAGGATCGGGGAGGATGCGGGGAGGATCGGAGAGGATGCGGGGAGGAACCGGGGAGGATGCGGGGAGGACCGGGGATGATGCGGGGAGTACCGGGTAGGATGCGGGGAGGATCGGGGAGAATGCGGGGAGGACCGGGGAGGATGCGGGGAGGATCGGGGGGGTTGCGGGGAGGATCGGGGAGGATGCGGGGAGGATAGGGGAGGATGCGGGGAGGATGCGGGGAGGATCAGGGAGGATGCGGGGAGGATGCGGGGAGGATGTGTGGAGGATGCGGGGAGGATGCGGGGAGGACCGGGGAGGATGCGGGGAGGAGCGGGGAGAATGCGGGGAGGACCGGGGAGAATGCAGGGAGGACCGGGGAGGATGCGGGGAGGATCGGGGAGGATGCGGGGAGGATCGGGGAGGATGCGGGGAGGACCGGGGAGGATGCGGGGAGGACCGGGGAGGAGGCGGGGAGGATCGTGGAGGATGCGGGGAGGATGCGGGGAGGATAGGGGAGGATGCGGGGAGGATCGGGGAGGATGCGGGGAGGATCGGGGAGGATGCGGGGAGGATGCGGGGAGGACCGGGGAGGAGGCGGGGAGGATCGTGGAGGATGCGGGGAGGACCGGGGAGGATGCGGGGAGGACCGGGGAGGATGCGGGGCGGACCGGGGAGGATGCGGGGAGGATCGGGGAGGATGCGGGGAGGATCAGGGAGGATGCGGGGAGGATCGGGGTGGATGCGGGGAGGATAGGGGAGGATCGGGGAGGATGCGGGGAGGATGCGGGGAGGATGCGGGGAGGATGCGGGGAGGATGCGGGGAGGATGCGGGGAGGACCGGGGAGGATGCGGGGAGGACCGGGGAGGATGCGGGGAGGACCGGGAAGGCTGCGGGGAGGACCGGGGAGGATGCGGGGAGGGGCAGGGAGGAGCCGGGGAGGATCGGGGAGGATTATGGGAGGACCGGGGAGGATGCGGGGAGGATCGGGGAGGATGCGGGGGGGATCGGGGAGGATGTGGCGAGGAACCGGGGAGGATGCGGGGAGGACCGGGGATGATGCGGGGAGGATCGGGGAGGATGCGGGGAGGATTGGAGAGGATGCGGGGAGGAACCGGGGAGGATGCGGGGAGGACCGGGGATGATGCGGGCAGTACCGGGTAGGATGCGGGGAGGATCGGGGGGAATGCGGGGAGGATCGGGGGGGATGCGGGGAGGATCGGGGAGGATGCGGGGAGGATCAGGGAGGATGCGAGGAGGATCGGGGAGGATGCGGGGAGGACCGGGGAGGATGCGGGGAGGACCGGGGAGGACCGGGGAGGATGCGGGGAGGATCGGGGAGGATGCGGGGAGGACCGGGGAGGATGCGGGGAGGACCGGGGAGGATGCGGGGAGGACCGGGGTGGATGCGGGGAGGATCGGGGAGGATGCGGGGAGGACCGGGGAGGATGCGGGGAGGATCAGGGAGGAAGCGGGGAGGATGCGGGGAGGATGCGGGGAGGATGCAGGGAGGATGCGGGGAGGATGCGGCGAGGACCGGGGAGGATGCGGGGAGGACCGGGGAGGATGCGGGGAGGATCTCGGAGGATGCGGGGAGGAACGTGGAGGATGCGGGGAGGATCGGGCAGGATGCGGGGAGGATCGGGGAGGATGCGGGGAGGAACCGGGGAGGATGCGGGGAGGACCCGGGATGATGCGGGGAGGATGCGGGGAGGACCGGGGAGAATGCGGGGAGGACCGGGAAGGATGCGGGGAGGATCGGGGAGGATGCGGGGAGGACCGGGGAGGATGAGGGGAGGATCAGGGAGGATGCGGGGAGGATCGGGGAGGATGCGGGGAGGACCGGGGAGGATGCCGGGAGGATCAGGGAGGATGCGGGGAGGATCGGGGAGGATGCGGGGAGGATCGGGGAGGATGCGGGGAGGACCGGGGAGGATGCGGGGAGGACCGGGGAGGATGCGGGGAGGACCGGGGAGGATGCGGGGAGGACCGGGGAGGATGCGGGGAGGACCGGGGAGGATGCAGGGAGGACCGGGGAGGATCCTGGGTGGACCGGGGGGGATGCGGGGAGGATCGGGGAGCATGCGGGGAGGATCGGGGAGGACTGGGGAGGATGCGTGGAGGACCGGGGAGGATGCGGGGAGTATGCGGGGAGGATCGGGGAGCATGCGGGGAGGGTCGGGGAGGACCGTGGAGGATCCGGGGAGGATCCGGGGAGGATCCGGGGAGGACTGGGGAGGATGCGTGGAGGATCGGGGAGGATGCGGGGAGGATCAAGGAGGATGCGGGGAGGACCGGGGAGGATGCGGGGAGGATCGGGGAGAATGGGGGGAGGATGCAGGGAGGATCGGGGAGGATGCGGGAAGGACCGGGGAGGATGCGGGGAGGACCGGGGAGGATGCGGTCAGGACCGGGGAGGACCCGGGAGGATGCGGGGAGGATCGGGGAGGATGCGGGGAGGACCGGGGAGGATGCGGGGAGGATGCGGGGAGGATGCGGGGAGGAAGCGGGGAGGATGCGGGGCTGAAGCGGGGAGGATGCGGGGAGGATCGGGGAGGATGCGGGGAGGACCGGGGAGGATGCGGGGAGGACCGGGGAGGATGCCGTCTGGACCGGGGAGGATGCGGGAAGGATCGGGGGGGATGCGGGGAGGATCGGGGAGGATGCGGGGAGGACCGGGGAGGATGCGAGGAGGACCGGGGAGGATGCGGGGAGGACCGGGGAGGATGCGGGGAGGACCGGGGAGGATGCCGGGAGGATGCTGGGAGGATGCGGGGAGGATCGGGGAGGATGCAGGGAGGATGCGGGGAGGATGCGGCGAGGACCGTGGAGGATGCGGGGAGGACCGGGGAGGATGCGGGCAGGATCTCGGAGGATGCGGGGAGGACCGGGGAGGATGCGGGGAGGATCGGGCAGGATGCGGGGAGGATCGGGGAGGATGCGGGGAGGAACCGGGGAGGATGCGCGGAGGACCCGGGATGATGCGGGGAGGATGCGGGGAGGACCGGGGAGAATGCGGGGAGGACCGGGAAGGATGCGGGGAGGATCGGGGAGGATGCGGGGAGGACCGGGGAGGATGAGGGGAGGATCAGGGAGGATGCGGGGAGGACCGGGAAGGATGCGGGGAGGACCGGGGAGGATGCGGGGAGGGGCAGGGAGGAGGCGGGGAGGATCGGGGAGGATGCGGGGAGGATCGGAGAGGATGCGGGGAGGAACCGGGGAGGATGCGGGGAGGACCGGGGATGATGCGGGGAGTACCGGGTAGGATGCGGGGAGGATCGGGGAGAATGCGGGGAGGACCGGGGAGGATGCGGGGAGGATCGGGGGGGTTGCGGGGAGGATCGGGGAGGATGCGGGGAGGATAGGGGAGGATGCGGGGAGGATGCGGGGAGGATCAGGGAGGATGCGGGGAGGATGCGGGGAGGATGTGTGGAGGATGCGGGGAGGATGCGGGGAGGACCGGGGAGGATGCGGGGAGGAGCGGGGAGAATGCGGGGAGGACCGGGGAGAATGCAGGGAGGACCGGGGAGGATGCGGGGAGGATCGGGGAGGATGCGGGGAGGATCGGGGAGGATGCGGGGAGGACCGGGGAGGATGCGGGGAGGACCGGGGAGGAGGCGGGGAGGATCGTGGAGGATGCGGGGAGGATGCGGGGAGGATAGGGGAGGATGCGGGGAGGATCGGGGAGGATGCGGGGAGGATCGGGGAGGATGCGGGGAGGATGCGGGGAGGACCGGGGAGGAGGCGGGGAGGATCGTGGAGGATGCGGGGAGGACCGGGGAGGATGCGGGGAGGACCGGGGAGGATGCGGGGCGGACCGGGGAGGATGCGGGGAGGATCGGGGAGGATGCGGGGAGGATCAGGGAGGATGCGGGGAGGATCGGGGTGGATGCGGGGAGGATAGGGGAGGATCGGGGAGGATGCGGGGAGGATGCGGGGAGGATGCGGGGAGGATGCGGGGAGGATGCGGGGAGGATGCGGGGAGGACCGGGGAGGATGCGGGGAGGACCGGGGAGGATGCGGGGAGGACCGGGAAGGCTGCGGGGAGGACCGGGGAGGATGCGGGGAGGGGCAGGGAGGAGCCGGGGAGGATCGGGGAGGATTATGGGAGGACCGGGGAGGATGCGGGGAG
Source organism: Eutreptiella sp. 'Long Island Sound 2002' (assembly GCA_964036045.1). Lineage (NCBI taxonomy): Eukaryota > Euglenozoa > Euglenophyceae > Eutreptiales > Eutreptiaceae > Eutreptiella > Eutreptiella sp. 'Long Island Sound 2002'. The sequence goes on from OZ038403.1 coordinate 24,328,934, forward strand.
GATCGGGGAGGATGCGGGGGGGATCGGGGAGGATGTGGCGAGGAACCGGGGAGGATGCGGGGAGGACCGGGGATGATGCGGGGAGGATCGGGGAGGATGCGGGGAGGATTGGAGAGGATGCGGGGAGGAACCGGGGAGGATGCGGGGAGGACCGGGGATGATGCGGGCAGTACCGGGTAGGATGCGGGGAGGATCGGGGGGAATGCGGGGAGGATCGGGGGGGATGCGGGGAGGATCGGGGAGGATGCGGGGAGGATCAGGGAGGATGCGAGGAGGATCGGGGAGGATGCGGGGAGGACCGGGGAGGATGCGGGGAGGACCGGGGAGGACCGGGGAGGATGCGGGGAGGATCGGGGAGGATGCGGGGAGGACCGGGGAGGATGCGGGGAGGACCGGGGAGGATGCGGGGAGGACCGGGGTGGATGCGGGGAGGATCGGGGAGGATGCGGGGAGGACCGGGGAGGATGCGGGGAGGATCAGGGAGGAAGCGGGGAGGATGCGGGGAGGATGCGGGGAGGATGCAGGGAGGATGCGGGGAGGATGCGGCGAGGACCGGGGAGGATGCGGGGAGGACCGGGGAGGATGCGGGGAGGATCTCGGAGGATGCGGGGAGGAACGTGGAGGATGCGGGGAGGATCGGGCAGGATGCGGGGAGGATCGGGGAGGATGCGGGGAGGAACCGGGGAGGATGCGGGGAGGACCCGGGATGATGCGGGGAGGATGCGGGGAGGACCGGGGAGAATGCGGGGAGGACCGGGAAGGATGCGGGGAGGATCGGGGAGGATGCGGGGAGGACCGGGGAGGATGAGGGGAGGATCAGGGAGGATGCGGGGAGGATCGGGGAGGATGCGGGGAGGACCGGGGAGGATGCCGGGAGGATCAGGGAGGATGCGGGGAGGATCGGGGAGGATGCGGGGAGGATCGGGGAGGATGCGGGGAGGACCGGGGAGGATGCGGGGAGGACCGGGGAGGATGCGGGGAGGACCGGGGAGGATGCGGGGAGGACCGGGGAGGATGCGGGGAGGACCGGGGAGGATGCAGGGAGGACCGGGGAGGATCCTGGGTGGACCGGGGGGGATGCGGGGAGGATCGGGGAGCATGCGGGGAGGATCGGGGAGGACTGGGGAGGATGCGTGGAGGACCGGGGAGGATGCGGGGAGTATGCGGGGAGGATCGGGGAGCATGCGGGGAGGGTCGGGGAGGACCGTGGAGGATCCGGGGAGGATCCGGGGAGGATCCGGGGAGGACTGGGGAGGATGCGTGGAGGATCGGGGAGGATGCGGGGAGGATCAAGGAGGATGCGGGGAGGACCGGGGAGGATGCGGGGAGGATCGGGGAGAATGGGGGGAGGATGCAGGGAGGATCGGGGAGGATGCGGGAAGGACCGGGGAGGATGCGGGGAGGACCGGGGAGGATGCGGTCAGGACCGGGGAGGACCCGGGAGGATGCGGGGAGGATCGGGGAGGATGCGGGGAGGACCGGGGAGGATGCGGGGAGGATGCGGGGAGGATGCGGGGAGGAAGCGGGGAGGATGCGGGGCTGAAGCGGGGAGGATGCGGGGAGGATCGGGGAGGATGCGGGGAGGACCGGGGAGGATGCGGGGAGGACCGGGGAGGATGCCGTCTGGACCGGGGAGGATGCGGGAAGGATCGGGGGGGATGCGGGGAGGATCGGGGAGGATGCGGGGAGGACCGGGGAGGATGCGAGGAGGACCGGGGAGGATGCGGGGAGGACCGGGGAGGATGCGGGGAGGACCGGGGAGGATGCCGGGAGGATGCTGGGAGGATGCGGGGAGGATCGGGGAGGATGCGGGGAGGATCGGGGAGGTTGCGGGGAGGATGCGGGGAGGATCGGCGAGGATGCGGGGAGGATCGGGGAGGATACGGGGAGGACCGGGGAGGGTGCGTGGAGGACCGGGGAGGATCGGGGAGGATGCGGGGAGGATGCGGGGAGGTTCGGGGAGTATGCGGGGAGGATCGGGGAGGATGCGGGGAGGACCGGGGAGGATGCCCCGCATCCTCCCCGATCCTCCCCGCATCCCTCCCTGCTCCTCCCCACATCCTCCCCGGTCCTCCCCGCATCCTCCCCAGTCCTCCCCGCATCCTCCTCGGTCCTCCCCGCATCCTCCCCGGTCCTCCCCGCATCCTTCCTGGTCCTCCTCGCATCCTCCCCGATCCTCCCCGCATCCCCCCCGGTCCTCCCCGAGGATCGGGGAGGATGCGGGGAGGACCGGGGAGGATGCGGGGAGGATCGGGGAGGATGCGGGGAGGATCGGGGAGGATGCGGAGAGGACCGGGGAGGATGCGTGGTGGACCGGGGGGGATGCGGAGAGGATCGGGGAGCATGCGGCGAGGATTGGGGAGGACTGGGGAGGATGCGTGGAGGACCGGGGATGATGCGGGGAGGACCAGGGAGGATGCGGGGAGGACCGAGGAGGATGCGGCGAGGATGCGGGGAGGATCTGGGGATGACCAGGGAGGATGTGTGGAGGATCGGGGAGGATGCGGCGAGGATCAGGGAGGATGCGGGGAGGACCGGGAAGGATGCGGGGGGGATCGGGGAGAATGCCCGGAGGATCGGGGAGGATGCGGGGAGGATCGGGGAGGATGCAGCGAGGACCGGGGAGGATGCGGGGAGGACCGGGGAGGATGCGGTCAGGACCGGGCAGGATCGGGGAGGACCGGGGAGGATGCGGGGAGGATCGGGGAGGATGCGGGGAGGATCGGGGAGGATGCAGGGAGGACCGGGGCGGATGCGGGGAGGATGCGGGGAGGACCGGGGAGGATGCGGGGAGAATGCGGGGAGGATCGGGGAGGATGCGGGGAGGACCGGGGAGGATGCGGGGAGGACCGGGGAGGATGCGGGGTGGATCGGGGAGGATGCCGGGAGGATCGGGGAGGACCGGGGAGGGTGCGTGGAGGACCAGGGAGGATGCGAGGATGACTAGGAAGGATGCGGGGAGGACCCGGGAGGATGCAGGGAGGACCGGGGAGGATGCGGGGAGGACCGGGGAGGATGCGGGGAGGACCGGGGAGGATGCGAGGAGGACACGGGAGGATGCGGGGAGGACCGGGGAGGATGCGGGGAGGACCGGGGAGGACGGGGGGAGGACCGGGGAGGATGCGGGGAGGATCGGGGAGGATGCGGGAAGGATCGGGGAGGACCGGGGAGGGTGCGTTGAGGACCGGGGAGGATCGGGGAGAATGCGGGGAGGATGCGGGGAGGTTCGGGGAGGATGCGGGGAGGACCGGGGAGGATGCGGGGAGGACCGGGGAGGATGCGGGGAGGACCGGGGAGGATGCGGGGAGGACCGGGGGGGATGCGGGGAGGATCGGGGAGGATGCGAGGAGGACCAGGAAGGATGCGGGGAGGACCGGGGAGGATGCGGGGAGGATGGGGGAGGATGCGGGGAGGATGGGGGAGGATGCGGGGAGGACCGGGGAGGATGCGGGGAGGACCGGGGAGGATGCGGGGAGGATCGGGGAGGATGCGGGGAGGATCGGGGAGGATGCGGGGAGGACCGGGGAGGATGCGGGGAGGACCGAGGAGGATGCGGGGAGGACCGGGGAGGATGCGGGGAGGACCGGGGAGGATGTGGGGAGGAGCAGGGAGGGATGCGGGGAGGATCGGGGAGGATGCGGGGAGGATCGGGGAGGATGCGGGGAGGACCGGGGAGGATGCGGGGAGGATCCGGGAGGATGCGGGGAGGATCGGGGAGGATGCAGGGAGGACCGGGGAGGATGCGTGGTGGACCGGGGGGGATGCGGGGAGGATCGGAGAGCATGCGGCGAGAATCTGGGAGGACTGGGGAGGATGCGTGGAGGGCCGGGGATGATGCGGGGAGGATGCGGGGAGGATCGGGGAGGATGCGGGGAGGGTCGGGGAGGATGCGGGGAGGACCAGGGAGGATGCGGCGAGGACCGGGGAGGATGCGGGGAGGATGCGGGGAGGATCCGGGGATGACCGGGGAGGATGCGTGGAGGATCGGGGAGGATGCGGGGAGGATCAGGGAGGATGCGGGGAGGACCGGGGAGGATGCGGGGGGGATCGGGGAGAATGCCCGGAGGATCGGGGAGGATGCGGGGAGGATCGGGGAGGATGCGGGGAGGATGCGGGGAGGATCGGCGAGGACCGGGGAGGATGCGGTCAGGACCGGGCAGGATCGGGGAGGACCGGGGAGGATGCGGGGAGGATCGGGGAGGATGCGGGGAGGATCGGGGAGGATGCGGGGAGGACCGGGGCGGATGCGGGGAGGATGCGGGGAGGACCGGGGAGGATGCGGGGAGGATGCGGGGAGGATGCGGGGAGGATGCGGGGAGGATGCGGGGAGGATGCGGGGAGGACCGGGGAGGATGCGGTCAGGACCGGGGAGGATCGGGGAGGACCGGGGAGGCTGCGGGGAGGACCGGGGAGGATGCGGTCAGGACCGGGGAGGATCGGGGAGGACCGGGGAGGATGCGGGAAGGATCGGGGGGGATGCGGGGAGGATCGGGGGGGATGCGGGGAGGACCGGGGGGGGATGTGGTGAAGACCGGGGAGGATGCGGGAAGGATCGGGGAGGATGCGGGGAGGACCGGGGAGGATGCGGGGAGGACCGGGGAGGATGCGGTCAGGACCGGGGAGGATCGGGGAGGACCGGGGAGGATGCGGGAAGGATCGGGGGGGATGCGGGGAGGATCGGGGGGGATGCGGGGAGGACCGGGGAGGATGCGGGGAGGATCGGGGAGGATCAGGGAGGATCGGGGAGGATGCGGGGAGGATCAAGGACGATGCGGGGAGGACCGGGGAGGATGTGAGGAGGTCCAGGAAGGATGCGGGGAGGACCGGCGAAGATGCGGTGAGGACCGGAGAGGATGCGGGGAGGACCGGGGAGGATGCGGGGAGGACGTGGGAGGATGCGCGGAAGATGCGGGGAGGATCGGGGAGGATGCGGAAAGGATCGGGGAGGATGCGGGGAGGATCGGGGAGGATGCGGGGAGGATCGGGGAGGATGCGGGGAGGACCAAGGAGGATGCGGGGAGGACCGGGGAGGATGCGGGGAGGACCGGGGAGGATGCGGGGAGGACCGGGGAGGATGCGGGGTGGATCGGGGAGGATGCGGGAAGAATCGGGGAGGACCGGGGAGGGTGCGTGGAGGATCGGGGAGGATGCGAGGAGGACCAGGAAGGATGCCGGGAGGACCTGGGAGGATGCAGGGAGGACCGGGGAGGATGCGGGGAGGACCGGGGAGGATGCGAGGAGGACCATGAAGGATGCGGGAAGGACCGGGGAGGATGCGGGGAGGACAGGGGAGGATGCGGGGAGGACCGGGGAGGACCGGCGAGGATGGGGGGAGGACCGGGGAGGATGCGGGGAGGATCGGGGAGGATGCGGGGAGGATCGGGGAGGACCGGGGAGGGTGCGTGGAGGACCGGGGAGGATCGGGGAGGATGCGGGGAGGATGCGGGGAGGTTCGGGGAGGATGCGGGGAGGATCGGGGAGGATGCAGGGAGGACCGGGGAGGATGCGGGGAGGACCGGGGAGGATGCGGGGAGGATCGGGGAGGATGCGAGGAGGACCAGGAAGGATGCGGGGAGGACCGGGGAGGATGCGGGGAGAACCGGGGAGGATGCGGGGAGGACAGGGGAGGATGCAGGGAGGACCGGGGAGCATGCGGGGAGGACCGGGGAGGATGCGGGGAGGATCTGGGAGGTTGCGGGGAGGATGCGGGGAGGATGCGGGGAGGATGCGGGGAGGCTGCGGGGAGGATGCGGGGAGGATGCGGGGAGGATCAGGCAGGATGCGGGGAGGATCGGGGAGGATGCGGGGAGGACCGGGGAGGATGCGGGGAGGACCGGGGAGGATGCGGGGAGGATCGGGGAGGATGCGGGGAGGACCGGGGAGGATGCGGGGAGGACCGGGGAGGATGCGGGGAGGACCGGGGAGGATGCGGGGAGGACCGGGGAGGATGCGGGGAGGATCGGGGAGGATGCGGGGAGGACCGGGGAGGACCGGGGAGGGTGCGTGGAGGACCGGGGAGGATCGGGGAGGATGCGGGGAGGATGCGGGGAGGACCGGGGTGGATGCGGGGAGGACCGGGGAGGATGCGGGGAGGACCGGGGAGGATGCGGGGAGGACCAGGAAGGATGCGGGGAGGACCGGGGAGGATGCGGGGAGGACCGGGGAGGATGCGGGGAGGACCGGGGAGGATGCTGGGTGGACCGGGGGGGATGCGGGGAGGATCGGGGAGCATGCGGGGAGGGTTGGGGAGGACTGCGGAGGATGCGTGGTGGACCGGGGAGGATGCGGGGAGTATGCGGGGAGGATCGGGGAGGAGGCGGGGAGAGTGCGGGGAGGACCGGGGAGGATGCGGGGAGGACCGGGGAGGATGCGGGGAGGATGCGGCAAGGATCAGGGAGGATGCGGGGAGGATGCGGGGAGGATCGGGGAGGATGCGGGGAGGATCGGGGAGGATGCGTGGAGGATCGGGGAGGATGCGGGGAGGATCAGGGAGGATGCGGGGAGGACCGGGGAGGATGCGGGGAGGATTGGGGAGAATGGGGGGAGGATTGGGGAGGATGCGGGGAGGATCGGGGAGGATGCGGGAAGGACCGGGGAGGATGCGGGGTGGACCGGGGAGGATGCGGTCAGGACCGGGGAGGATCGGGGAGGACCGGGGAGGATGCGGGGAGGATCGGGGAGGATGCGGGGAGGATCGGGGAGGATGCAGGGAGGACCGGGGAGGATGCGGGGAGGATGCGGGGAGGATGCGGGGAGGAAGCGGGGAGGATGCGGGGAGGAAGCGGGGAGGATGCGGGGAGGATCGGGGAGGATGCAGGGAGGACCGGGGAGGATCGGGGAGGACCGGGGAGGATGCGGGAAGGATCGGGGGGGATGCGGGGAGGATCGGGGAGGATGCGGGGACGATGCGGGGAGGATGCGGGGAGGATCGGGGAGGATGCGGGGAGGATCGGGGAGGATGCGGGGAGGATCGGGGAGGATGCGGGGAGGACCGGGGAGGATGCGGGGAGGACCGGGAAGGATGCGGGGAGGACGGGGGAGGATGCGGGGAGGACCGGGGAGGATGCGGGGAGGATCGGGGAGGATGCGGGGAGGACCGGGGAGGATGCGGGGAGGATTGGGGAGAATGGGGGGAGGATTGGGGAGGATGCGGGGAGGATCGGGGAGGATGCGGGAAGGACCGGGGAGGATGCGGGGTTGACCGGGGAGGATGCGGTCAGGACCGGGGAGGATCGGGGAGGACCGGGGAGGATGCGGGGAGGATCGGGGAGGATGCGGGGAGGATCGGGGAGGATGCAGGGAGGACCGGGGAGGATGCGGGGAGGATGCGGGGAGGATGCGGGGAGGAAGCGGGGAGGATGCGGGGAGGATCGGGGAGGATGCAGGGAGGACCGGGGAGGATCGGGGAGGACCGGGGAGGATGCGGGAAGGATCGGGGGGGATGCGGGGAGGATCGGGGAGGATGCGGGGAGGATGCGGGGAGGATGCGGGGAGGATCGGGGAGGATGCGGGGAGGATCGGGGAGGATGCGGGGAGGATCGGGGAGGATGCGGGGAGGACCGGGGAGGATGCGGGGAGGACCGGGGAGGATGTGGGGAGGACGGGGGAGGATGCGGGGAGGACCGGGGAGGATGCGGGGAGGATCGGGGAGGATGCGGGGAGGACCGGGGAGGACCGGGGAGGGTGCGTGGAGGACCGGGGAGGATCGGGGAGGATGCGGGGAGGATGCGGGGAGGACCGGGGTGGATGCGGGGAGGACCGGGGAGGATGCGGGGAGGACCGGGGAGGATGCGGGGAGGACCAGGAAGGATGCGGGGAGGACCGGGGAGGATGCGGGGAGGACCGGGGAGGATGCGGGGAGGACCGGGGAGGATGCTGGGTGGACCGGGGGGGATGCGGGAGGATCGGGGAGCATGCGGGGAGTATGCGGGGAGGATCGGGGAGGAGGCGGGGAGAGTGCGGGGAGGACCGGGGAGGATGCGGGGAGGACCGGGGAGGATGCGGGGAGGATGCGGCAAGGATCAGGGAGGATGCGGGGAGGATGCGGGGAGGATCGGGGAGGATGCGGGGAGGATCGGGGAGGATGCGTGGAGGATCGGGGAGGATGCGGGGAGGATCAGGGGGGATGCGGGGAGGACCGGGGAGGATGCGGGGAGGATTGGGGAGAATGGGGGGAGGATTGGGGAGGATGCGTGGTGGACCGGGGAGGATGCGGGGAGTATGCGGGGAGGATCGGGGAGGAGGCGGGGAGAGTGCGGGGAGGACCGGGGAGGATGCGGGGAGGACCGGGGAGGATGCGGGGAGGATGCGGCAAGGATCAGGGAGGATGCGGGGAGGATGCGGGGAGGATCGGGGAGGATGCGGGGAGGATCGGGGAGGATGCGTGGAGGATCGGGGAGGATGCGGGGAGGATCAGGGGGGATGCGGGGAGGACCGGGGAGGATGCGGGGAGGATTGGGGAGAATGGGGGGAGGATTGGGGAGGATGCGGGGAGGATCGGGGAGGATGCGGGAAGGACCGGGGAGGATGCGGGGTGGACCGGGGAGGATGCGGTCAGGACCGGGGAGGATCAGGGAGGACCGGGGAGGATGCGGGGAGGATCGGGGAGGATGCGGGGAGGATCGGGGAGGATGCAGGGAGGACCGGGGAGGATGCGGGGAGGATGCGGGGAGGATGCGGGGAGGAAGCGGGGAGGATGCGGGGAGGAAGCGGGGAGGATGCGGGGAGGATCGGGGAGGATGCAGGGAGGACCGGGGAGGATCGGGGAGGACCGGGGAGGATGCGGGAAGGATCGGGGGGGATGCGGGGAGGATCGGGGAGGATGCGGGGAGGATGCGGGGAGGATGCGGGGAGGATCGGGGAGGATGCGGGGAGGATCGGGGAGGATGCGGGGAGGATGCGGGGAGGATGCGGGGAGGATCGGCGAGGTTGCGGGGAGGATCGGGGAGGATGCGGGGAGGATCAGGGAGGATGCGGGGAGGATGCAGGGAGGATGCGGGGAGGATCAGGGAGGATCAGGGAGGATGCGGGGAGGACCGTGGGGGGATGCGGGGAGGACCGGGGAGGATGCGGGGACGACAGGGGAGGATGCGGGGAGGACCGGGGAGGATGCGGGGAGGACCGGGGGGGATGCGGGGAGGATCGGGGAGGATGCGGGGAGGATCGGGGAGGATGCGGGGAGGACCAGGGAGGATGCGGGGAGGACCGGGGAGGATGCGGGGAGCATCAGGGAGGATGCGGGGAGGCCCAGGAAGGATTCGGGGAGGACCGGGGAGGATGCGGGGGGGACCGGGAAGGATGCGGGGAGGACCGGGGAGGATGCGGGGGCGACCGGGGAGGATGCGGGGAGGATGCGGGGAGGATCGGGGAGGATGCGGGGAGGATCGGGGAGGATGTGGGGAGGATCGGGGAGGATGCGGGGAGGACCGGGGAGGATGCGGGGAGGACCGGGGAGGATGCGGGGAGGACCGGGGAGGATGCGGGGAGGACCGGGGAGGATGCTGGGTGGACCGGGGGGGATGCGGGGAGGATCGGGGAGCATGCGGGGAGGGTTGGGGAGGACTGGGGAGGATGCGTGGTGGACCGGGGAGGATGCGGGGAGTATGCGGGGAGGATCGGGGAGGAGGCGGGGAGAGTGCGGGGAGGACCGGGGAGGATGCGGGGAGGACCGGGGAGGATGCGGGGAGGATGCGGCAAGGATCAGGGAGGATGCGGGGAGGATGCGGGGAGGATCGGGGAGGATGCGGGGAGGATCGGGGAGGATGCGTGGAGGATCGGGGAGGATGCGGGGAGGATCAGGGAGGATGCGGGGAGGACCGGGGAGGATGCGGGGAGGATTGGGGAGAATGGGGGGAGGATTGGGGAGGATGCGGGGAGGATCGGGGAGGATGCGGGAAGGACCGGGGAGGATGCGGGGTGGACCGGGGAGGATGCGGTCAGGACCGGGGAGGATCGGGGAGGACCGGGGAGGATGCGGGGAGGATCGGGGAGGATGCGGGGAGGATCGGGGAGGATGCAGGGAGGACCGGGGAGGATGCGGGGAGGATGCGGGGAGGAAGCGGGGAGGATGCGGGGAGGAAGCGGGGAGGATGCGGGGAGGATCGGGGAGGATGCAGGGAGGACCGGGGAGGATCGGGGAGGACCGGGGAGGATGCGGGAAGGATGCGGGGAGGATGCGGGGAGGATCGGGGAGGATGCGGGGAGGATCGGGGAGGATGCGGGGAGGATGCGGGGAGGATGCGGGGAGGATCGGCGAGGTTGCGGGGAGGATCGGGGAGGATGCGGGGAGGATAAGGGAGGATGCGGGGAGGATGCAGGGAGGATGCGGGGAGGATCAGGGAGGATCAGGGAGGATGCGGGGAGGACCGGGGCGGATGCGGGGAGGACCGGGGAGGATGCGGGGACGACAGGGGAGGATGCGGGGAGGACCGGGGAGGATGTGGGGAGGACCGGGGGGGATGCGGGGAGGATCGGGGAGGATGCGGGGAGGATCGGGGAGGATGCGGGGAGGACCAGGGAGGATGCGGGGAGGACCGGGGAGGATGCGGGGAGCATCAGGGAGGATGCGGGGAGGCCCAGGAAGGATTCGGGGAGGACCGGGGAGGATGCGGGGGGGACCGGGCAGGATGCGGGGAGGACCGGGGAGGATGCGGGGGGGACCGGGGAGGATGCGGGGAGGATGCAGGGAGGATGCGGGGAGGATCGGGGAGGATGCGGGGAGGATCGGGGAGGATGTGGGGAGGATCGGGGAGGATGCGGGGAGGACCGGGGAGGATGCGGGGAGGACCGGGGAGGATCCGGGGAGGATCGGGGAGGATGCGGGGAGGATCGGGGAGGACCGGGGAGGGTGCGTGGAGGACCGGAGAGCATGCGGGGAGGTTGCGGGGAGGATGCGGGGAGGATGCGGGGAGGATGCGGGGAGGATGCGGGGAGGATTTGGGGAGGATCGGGGAGGATGCGGGGAGGACCGGGGAGGATGCGGGGAGGACCGGGGAGGATGCGGGGAGGACCGGGGAGGATGCGGGGAGGACCGGGGAGGATGCGGGGAGGACCGGGGAGGATGCTGGGTGGACCGGGGGGGATGCGGGGAGGATCGGGGAGCATGCGGGGAGGGTTGGGGAGGACTGGGGAGGATGCGTGGTGGACCGGGGAGGATGCGGGGAGTATGCGGGGAGGATCGGGGAGGAGGCGGGGAGAGTGCGGGGAGGACCGGGGAGGATGCGGGGAGGACCGGGGAGGATGCGGGGAGGATGCGGCAAGGATCAGGGAGGATGCGGGGAGGATGCGGGGAGGATCGGGGAGGATGCGGGGAGGATCGGGGAGGATGCGTGGAGGATCGGGGAGGATGCGGGGAGGATCAGGGAGGATGCGGGGAGGACCGGGGAGGATGCGGGGAGGATTGGGGAGAATGGGGGGAGGATTGGGGAGGATGCGGGGAGGATCGGGGAGGATGCGGGAAGGACCGGGGAGGATGCGGGGTGGACCGGGGAGGATGCGGTCAGGACCGGGGAGGATCGGGGAGGACCGGGGAGGATGCGGGGAGGATCGGGGAGGATGCGGGGAGGATCGGGGAGGATGCAGGGAGGACCGGGGAGGATGCGGGGAGGATGCGGGGAGGATGCGGGGAGGAAGCGGGGAGGATGCGGGGAGGAAGCGGGGAGGATGCGGGGAGGATCGGGGAGGATGCAGGGAGGACCGGGGAGGACCGGGGAGGATGCGGGAAGGATCGGGGGGGATGCGGGGAGGATCGGGGAGGATGCGGGGAGGATGCGGGGAGGATGCGGGGAGGATCGGGGAGGATGCGGGGAGGATCGGGGAGGATGCGGGGAGGATGCGGGGAGGATGCGGGGAGGATCGGCGAGGTTGCGGGGAGGATCGGGGAGGATGCGGGGAGGATAAGGGAGGATGCGGGGAGGATGCAGGGAGGATGCGGGGAGGATCAGGGAGGACCGGGGAGGATGCGGGGAGGACCGGGGCGGATGCGGGGAGGACCGGGGAGGATGCGGGGACGACAGGGGAGGATGCGGGGAGGACCGGGGAGGATGTGGGGAGGACCGGGGGGGATGCGGGGAGGATCGGGGAGGATGCGGGGAGGATCGGGGAGGATGCGGGGAGGACCAGGGAGGATGCGGGGAGGACCGGGGAGGATGCGGGGAGCATCAGGGAGGATGCGGGGAGGCCCAGGAAGGATTCGGGGAGGACCGGGGAGGATGCGGGGGGGACCGGGCAGGATGCGGGGAGGACCGGGGAGGATGCGGGGGGGACCGGGGAGGATGCGGGGAGGATGCAGGGAGGATGCGGGGAGGATCGGGGAGGATGCGGGGAGGATCGGGGAGGATGTGGGGAGGATCGGGGAGGATGCGGGGAGGACCGGGGAGGATGCGGGGAGGACCGGGGAGGATCCGGGGAGGATCGGGGAGGATGCGGGGAGGATCGGGGAGGACCGGGGAGGGTGCGCGGAGGACCGGAGAGCATGCGGGGAGGTTGCGGGGAGGATGCGGGGAGGATGCGGGGAGGATGCGGGGAGGATGCGGGGAGGATTTGGGGAGGATCGGGGAGGATGCGGGGAGGACCGGGGAGGATGCGGGGAGGACCGGGGAGGATGCGGGGAGGACCGGGGAGGATGCGGGGAGGACCGGGGAGGATGCGGGGAGGACCGGGGAGGATGCTGGGTGGACCGGGGGGGATGCGGGGAGGATCGGGGAGCATGCGGGGAGGGTTGGGGAGGACTGGGGAGGATGCGTGGTGGACCGGGGAGGATGCGGGGAGTATGCGGGGAGGATCGGGGAGGAGGCGGGGAGAGTGCGGGGAGGACCGGGGAGGGTGCGGGGAGGACCGGGGAGGATGCGGGGAGGATGCGGCAAGGATCAGGGAGGATGCGGGGAGGATGCGGGGAGGATCGGGGAGGATGCGGGGAGGATCGGGGAGGATGCGTGGAGGATCGGGGAGGATGCGGGGGGGGTCAGGGAGGGTGCGGGGAGGACCGGGGAGGATGCGGGGAGGATTGGGGAGAATGGGGGGAGGATTGGGGAGGATGCGGGGAGGATCGGGGAGGATGCGGGAAGGACCGGGGAGGATGCGGGGAGGACCGGGGAGGATGCGGTCAGGACCGGGGAGGATCGGGGAGGACCGGGGAGGATGCGGGGAGGATCGGGGAGGATGCGGGGAGGATCGGGGAGGATGCAGGGAGGATGCGGGGAGGATGCGGGGAGGATGCGGGGAGGATGCGGGAAGGATCGGGGAGGATGCAGGGAGGACCGGGGAGGATCGGGGAGGACCGGGGAGGATGCGGGAAGGATCGGGGGGGATGCGGGGAGGACCGGGGAGGATGCGGGGAGGATGCGGGGAGGATGCGGGGAGGATGCGGGGAGGAAGCGGGGAGGATGCGGGGAGGATCGGGGAGGATGCAGGGAGGACCGGGGAGGATCGGGGAGGACCGGGGAGGATGCGGGAAGGATCGGGGGGGATGCGGGGAGGATCGGGGAGGATGCGGGGAGGATGCGGGGAGGATGCGGGGAGGATCGGGGAGGATGCGGGGAGGATCGGGGAGGATGCGGGGAGGATGCGGGGAGGATGCGGGGAGGATCGGCGAGGTTGCGGGGAGGATCGGGGAGGATGCGGGGAGGATCAGGGAGGATGCGGGGAGGATGCAGGGAGGATGCGGGGAGGATCGGCGAGGATGCGGGGAGGATCGGGGAGGATGCGGGGAGGATCAGGGAGGATCAGGGAGGATGCGGGGAGGACCGGGGCGGATGCGGGGAGGACCGGGGAGGATGCGGGGACGACAGGGGAGGATGCGGGGAGGACCGGGGAGGATGCGGGGAGGACCGGGGAGGATGCGGGGAGGATCGGGGAGGATGCGGGGAGGATCGGGGAGGATGCGGGGAGGACCGGGGAGGATGCGGGGAGGACCGGGGAGGATGCGGGGAGGATCAGGGAGGATGCGGGGAGGCCCAGGAAGGATTCGGGGAGGACCGGGGAGGATGCGGGGGGGACCGGGCAGGATGCGGGGAGGACCGGGGAGGATGCGGGGGGGACCGGGGAGGATGCGGGGAGGATGCAGGGAGGATGCGGGGAGGATGCGGGGAGGATGCGGGGAGGATCGGGGAGGATGCGGGGAGGATCGGGGAGGATGCGGGGAGGACCGGGGAGGATGCGGGGAGGACCGGGGAGGATGCAGGGAGGACCGGGGAGGATGCGGGGAGGATCGGGGAGGATGCGGGGAGGATCGGGGAGGATGCGGAGAGGATCGGGGATGACCGGGGAGGATGCGGGGAGGACCGGAGAGCATGCGGGGAGGTTGCGGGGAGGATGCGGGGAGGATCGGGGAGGATGCGGGGAGGATGCGGGGAGGATGCGGGGAGGATCGGGGAGGATGCGGGGAGGATCGGGGAGGATGCGGGGAGGATGCGGGGAGGATGCGGGGAGGATCGGCGAGGTTGCGGGGAGGATCGGGGAGGATGCGGGGAGGATCAGGGAGGATGCGGGGAGGATGCAGGGAGGATGCGGGGAGGATCGGCGAGGATGCGGGGAGGATCGGGGAGGATGCGGGGAGGATCAGGGAGGATCAGGGAGGATGCGGGGAGGACCGGGGCGGATGCGGGGAGGACCGGGGAGGATGCGGGGACGACAGGGGAGGATGCGGGGAGGACCGGGGAGGATGCGGGGAGGACCGGGGAGGATGCGGGGAGGATCGGGGAGGATGCGGGGAGGATCGGGGAGGATGCGGGGAGGACCGGGGAGGATGCGGGGAGGACCGGGGAGGATGCGGGCAGGATCAGGGAGGATGCGGGGAGGCCCAGGAAGGATTCGGGGAGGACCGGGGTGGATGCGGGGGGGACCGGGCAGGATGCGGGGAGGACCGGGGAGGATGCGGGGGGGACCGGGGAGGATGCGGGCAGGATGCAGGGAGGATGCGGGGAGGATCGGGGAGGATGCGGGGAGGATCGGGGAGGATGCGGGGAGGATCGGGGAGGATGCGGGGAGGACCGGGGAGGATGCGGGGAGGACCGGGGAGGATGCAGGGAGGACCGGGGAGGATGCGGGGAGGATCGGGGAGGATGCGGGGAGGATCGGGGAGGATGCGGAGAGGATCGGGGAGGACCGGGGAGGATGCGGGGAGGACCGGAGAGCATGCGGGGAGGTTGCGGGGAGGATGCGGGGAGGATGCGGGACGGATGCGGGGAGGATGCGGGGAGGATGTGGGGAGGATCGGGGAGGATGCGGGGAGGACCGGGGAGGACGCGGGGAGGATCGGAGAGGATGCTGGGAGGATCGGGGAGGATGCGCGGAGGATCGGGGAGGATGCCGGGAGGACCGGGGAGGATGCGGGGAGGACCGGGGAGGATGCGGGGAGGACCGGGGAAGATGCGGGGAGGATCGGGGAGGATGCGGGGAGGATCGGGCAGGATGCGGGGAGGATCGGGGGGGATGCGGGGAGCATCGGGGAGGATGCGGGGAGGACCGGGGAGGATGCGGGGAGGACCGGGGAGGATGCGGGGAGGACCGTGGAGGATGCGGGGAGGATCAGGGAGGATGCGGGGAGGATCGGGGAGGATGCGGGGAGGATCGGGGAGGATGCGGGGAGGATCGGGGAGGATGCGGGGAGGATCGGGGAGGATGCGGGGAGGACCGGGGAGGATGCGGGGAGGACCGGGGAGGATGCAGGGAGGACCGGGGAGGATGCGGGGAGGATCGGGGAGGATGCGGGGAGGATCGGGGAGGATGCGGAGAGGATCGGGGAGGACCGGGGAGGATGCGGGGAGGACCGGAGAGCATGCGGGGAGGTTGCGGGGAGGATGCGGGGAGGATGCGGGACGGATGCGGGGAGGATGCGGGGAGGATGTGGGGAGGATCGGGGAGGATGCGGGGAGGACCGGGGAGGACGCGGGGAGGATCGGGGAGGATGCGCGGAGGATCGGGGAGGATGCCGGGAGGACCGGGGAGGATGCGGGGAGGACCGGGGAGGATGCGGGGAGGACCGGGGAAGATGCGGGGAGGATCGGGGAGGATGCGGGGAGGATCGGGCAGGATGCGGGGAGGATCGGGGGGGATGCGGGGAGCATCGGGGAGGATGCGGGGAGGACCGGGGAGGATGCGGGGAGGACCGGGGAGGATGCGGGGAGGACCGTGGAGGATGCGGGGAGGATCAGGGAGGATGCGGGGAGGATCGGGGAGGATGCGGGGAGGATCGGGGAGGATGCGGGGAGGACCGGGGAGGATGCTGGATGGACCGGGGAGGATGCGGGGAGGACCAGGGAGAATGCGGGGAAGACCGGGGAGCATCCGGGGAGGATCCGGGGAGGACCGGGGAGGATGCGTGGAGGATCGGGGAGGATGCGGGGAGGATCAGGGAGGATGCGGGGAGGACCGGGGAGGATGCGGGGAGGATCGGGGAGAATGCGGGGAGGATCAGGGAGGATGCGGGGAGGATCGGGGAGGATGCGGGAAGGACCGGGGAGGATGCGGGGAGGACCGGGGAGGATGCGGTCAGGACCGGTGAGGATCGGGGAGGACCGGGGAGGATGCAGGGAGGATCGGGGAGGATGCGGGGAGGACAGGGGAGGATGTGAGGAGGACCGGGGAGGATGCGGGCAGGATCGGGGAGGATGCGGGGAGGATCGCGGAGGACCGGGGGGGATGCGGGCAGGATCGGGGAGCATGCGGGGAGGATCGGGGAGGATGCGGGAGAACCGGGGAGGATGCCGGGAGGATCGGGGAGGATGCGGGGAGGACCGAGGAGGATGCGGGGAGGACCGGGGAGGATGCGGGGAGGACCGGGGAGGATGCGGGGAGCATCGGGGAGGACTGGGGAGGATGCGGGGAGGATCGGGGAGGATGCGGGGAGGACCAGGGAGGATGCGGGGAGGACTGGGGAGGATGCGGGGAGGATCGGGGAGGATGCGGAGAGGATCGGGGAGGATGCGGGGAGGACCGGGGAGGATGCAGGGAGGACTGGGGAGGATGCGGGGAGGACCAGGGAGGATGCGGGGGGGATCGGGGGGGATGCGGGGAGGACCCGGGAGGATGCGGGGAGGATGCAGGGAGGACCGGGGAGGATGCGGGGAGGATCTGGGAGGATGCGGGCAGGACCGGGGAGCATGCGGGGAGGACCGGGAGGATGCGGGGAGGATCGGGGAGGATGCGAGGAGGACCGGGGAGCACTCGGGGAGGATGCGCGGAGGACCGGGGAGGATGCAGTCAGGACCGGGGAGGATGCAGGGAAGATCGGGGAGGATGCGTGGAGGACCGGGGAGGATGCGGGGAGGATTGGGGAGGATGCGGGGCGGACCGGGGAGGATGTGAACAGGGTCGGGCAGAATGCGGGGAGGATGCGGGGAGGATGCGGGGAGGATCGAGGAGGATGCGGGGAGGTCCGGGGAGGATGCGGGGAGGATGCGGGGGGGATGCGGGGAGGATGCGAAGAGGATGCGGGGAGGATGCGGGGAGGATGCGCGGCGGATCGGGGAGGATGCGGGGTGGATCGTGGGGATGTGGTCAGTACTGGGGAGGATGCGGGGAGGATCAGGGAGGATGCGGAGAGGACCGGGGAGTATGCGGGGAGGACCGGGGAGGATGCGGGGAGGATCGGCGAGGATGCGGGGAGGATCGGGGAGGATGTGGGGAGGGCCGGGGAGGATGCGGGGAGGACCAGGGAGAATGCGGGGGGATCCGCGAAGATTCGGGGAGGACCGGCGAGGATGCGGAGAGCATCGGGGAGGATGCAGGGAGGATGCGGGGAGGACCGCGGAGGATCAGGGAGGACCGGGGGGGGTGCGGGGAGGACCGGGGAGGATCGGGGAGGACGGGGGGGGGTGCGGGGAGGACCGGGGAGGATGGGGGAGGACCGGGGAGGATGCGGGGAGGAGCAAGAGGATGCGAGGAGGATCGGGGGGGATGCGGGGAGTATGCGGGGAGGATCAGGGAGGATGCGGGGAGGATGCGGGGAGGATCAGGGAGGATGCGGGGAGGACCGGGGAGGTTGCGGGGAGGATCGGGGAGGATGCGGGCAGGATCGGGGAAGATGCGGGGAGGATCAGGGAGGATGCAGGGAGGATCGGGGAGGATGCAGGGAGGACCGGAGAGGATGCGGGGAGGATTGGGGAGGATGCGGGGAGGACCTGGGAGGATGCGGGGAGGACCAGAGAGGATGCGGGGAGGATCTGGGAGGATGCGGGGAGGATCGGGGAGGATGCGGGCAGGATTGGGGCGGATGCGGGGAGGATCGGGGAGGATGCGGGAAGGATCGGGGAGGATCGGGGAGGATGCGGGGAGGACCGGGGAGGATGCGGGAAGGAGTAGGAGGATGCGAGGAGGATCGGGGAGGATGCGGGGAGGATCGGGGAGGATGCGGGGAGGACCGGGGAGGATGCGGGGAGGATTGGGGCGGATGCAGGGAGGATCGGGGAGGATGCGGGGAGGATGCGGGGAGGATACGGGAAGGATGCGGGGAGCATGCGGGGAGCAATCGGGGAGGATCGGGGAGGATGCGGGAAGGATCGGGGAGGATGCGGGGAGGATCGGGGAGGATGCAGGGAGGACCGGGGAGGATGCGGGAAGGAGTAGGAGGATGCGGAGAGGATCGGGGAGGATGCGGGGAGGATCGGGGAGGATGCGGGGAGGACCGGGGAGGATGCGGGGAGGATTGGGGCGGATGCAAGGAGGATCGGGGAGGATGCGGGGAGGATGCGGGGAGGACCGGGGAGGATGCGGGGAGGATGCGGGGAGGACCAGGGAGGATCGGGGAGGACCGGGGGGGATGCGGTGAGGACCGGGGAGGATGCGGTGAGGACCGGGGAGGATGCGGTGAGGACCGGGGAGGATGCGGGGAGGGCCGGGGAGGATGCGGGGACGACCAGGTGGGATGCGGGGAGGATCGGGGAGGATGCGGGGAGGATCGGGGAGGATGCGGGGAGGATCGGGGAGGATGCGGGGAGGACCGGGGAGGATGCGGGGAGGATGCGGGGAGGATTGGGGCGGATGCAGGGAGGATCGGGGAGGATGCGGGGAGGATACGGGAAGGATGCGGGGAGCATGCGGTGAGCATGCGGGGATGATCGGGGAGGATGCGGGGAGGATCGGGGAGGATGCGGGGAGGGCCGGGGAGGATGCGGGGACGACCAGGTGGGATGCGGGGAGGATCGGGGAGGACCAGGGAGGATCGGGGAGGACCGGGGGGGATGCGGTGAGGACCGGGGAGGATGCGGGGAGGGCCGGGGAGGATGCGGGGACGACCGGGTCGGATGCGGGGAGGATCGGGGAGGATGCGGGGAGGATCGGGGAGGATGCGGGGAGGACCGGGGGGGATGCGGTGAGGACCGGGGAGGATCGGGGAGGACCGGGGAGGATTGGGGAGGACCGGGGAGGATGCGGGGAGGATCGGGGAGGATGCCGGGAGGACCGGGGAGGATCGGGGAGGACCGGGGGGGATGCGGTGAGGACCGGGGAGGATGCGGGGAGGGCCGGGGAGGATGCGGGGACGACCGGGTCGGATGCGGGGAGGATCGGGGAGGATGCGGGGAGGATCGGGGAGGATGCGGGGAGGATCGGGGAGGATGCGGGGAGGATCGGGGAGGATGCGGGGAGGATCGGGGAGGATGCGGGGAGGACCGGGGAGGATGCGGGGAGGATTGGGGCGGATGCAGGGAGGATCGGGGAGGATGCGGGGAGGATACGGGAAGGATGCGGGGAGCATGCGGTGAGCATGCGGGGATGATCGGGGAGGATGCGGGGAGGATCGGGGAGGATGCGGGGAGGGCCGGGGAGGATGCGGGGAGGACCAGGGAGGATGCGGGGAGGATCCGTGAAGATTAGGGGAGGACCGGGGAGGATCGGGGGAGGATGCGGGGAGGACCGGAGAGGATGCGGGGAGGACCGGGGAGGATCGGGGAGGACCGGGGGGGGTGCGGGGAGGACCGGGGAGGATGCGGGGAGGATCCGGGAGGATGCGGGGAGGATCGGGGAGGATGCGGGGAGGATCGGGGAGGATGCGGGGAGGATCGGGGAGGATGCGGGGAGGACCGGGGAGGATGCGGGGAGGACCGGGGGGGGGTGCGGGGAGGACCGGGGAGGATGCGGGGAGGAGCGGGAGCATGCCGGGAGGATCTGGGAGGATGCGGGGAGGATCGGGAAGGATGCGGGGAGGACCAGGGAGGATGCGGGGAGGATCCGGGAAGAGGCGGGGAGAACCGGGGAGGATGTGGGGAGTATCGGGGAGGATGCGGGGAGGACCGGGCAGGATCCGGGGAGGACCAAGGAGGATGCGGGGAGGATGCGGGGAGGATGCGGTGAGGATCGGGGAGGATACGGGGAGGACCGGGGGGGGTGCGGGGAGAACCGGGGAGCTTGCGGGGAGGAGCGGGAGGTTGCGGGGAGGATCGGGGAGGATGCGGGGAGGATGCCGGGAGGATGCGCGGAGGACCGGGGAGGAGTCTGGGAGGATTGGGGAGGATGCGGGGAGGATGGGGGAGGATGCGGGGAGGATCGGGGAGGCTGAGGGGAGGATCGCGGAGAATGCGGGGAGGATGCGGGGAGGATGCGGGGAGGATCGGGGAGGATGCGGGGAGGGTCGGGGAGGATGCGGGCAGGACCGGGGAGGATGCGGGGAGGACCAGGGAGGATGCGGAGAGGATCGGGGAGGATGCGGGGAGGACCGGGGAGGATGCGGGGAGGATCGGGGAGGATGCGGGCAGGATCGGGGAAGATGCGGGGAGGATCGGGGAGGATGCGGGCAGGACCGGGGATGATGCAGGGAGGATCGGGGAGGATACGGGGAGGACCGGGGAGGATGCGGGGAGGACCGGTGAGGAGTCTGGGAGGATTGGGGAGGATGCGGGGAGGATGGGGGAGGATGCGGGGAGGATCGGGGAGGCTGAGGGGAGGATCAGGGAGAATGCGGGGAGGATGCGGGGAGGATGCGGGGAGGATCGGGGAGGATGCGGGGAGGGTCGGGGAGGATGCGGGCAGGACCGGGGAGGATGCGGGGAGGACCAGGGAGGATGCGGAGAGGATCGGGGAGGATGCGGGGAGGACCGGGGAGGATGCGGGGAGGATCGGGGAGGATGCGGGCAGGATCGGGGAAGATGCGGGGAGGATCAGGGAGGATGCAGGGAGGATCGGGGAGGATGCAGGGAGGACCGGAGAGGATGCGGGGAGGATTGGGGAGGATGCGGGGAGGACCTGGGAGGATGCGGGGAGGACCAGAGAGGATGCGGGGAGGATCTGGGAGGATGCGGGGAGGATCGGGGAGGATGCGGGCAGGATTGGGGCGGATGCGGGGAGGATCGGGGAGGATGCGGGAAGGATCGGGGAGGATCGGGGAGGATGCGGGGAGGACCGGGGAGGATGCGGGAAGGAGTAGGAGGATGCGAGGAGGATCGGGGAGGATGCGGGGAGGATCGGGGAGGATGCGGGGAGGACCGGGGAGGATGCGGGGAGGATTGGGGCGGATGCAGGGAGGATCGGGGAGGATGCGGGGAGGATGCGGGGAGGATACGGGAAGGATGCGGGGAGCATGCGGGGAGCATGCGGGGAGGATCGGGGAGGATGCGGGAAGGATCGGGGAGGATGCGGGGAGGATCGGGGAGGATGCAGGGAGGACCGGGGAGGATGCGGGAAGGAGTAGGAGGATGCGGAGAGGATCGGGGAGGATGCGGGGAGGATCGGGGAGGATGCGGGGAGGACCGGGGAGGATGCGGGGAGGATTGGGGCGGATGCAAGGAGGATCGGGGAGGATGCGGGGAGGATGCGGGGAGGATACGGGAAGGATGCGGGGAGCATGCGGGGAGCATGCGGGGAGGATCGGGGAGGATGCGGGGAGGATCGGGGAGGATGCGGGGAGGACCGGGGAGGATCGGGGAGACCGGGGGGGATGCGGTGAGGACCGGGGAGGATGCGGGGAGGGCCGGGGAGGATGCGGGGACGACCAGGTGGGATGCGGGGAGGATCGGGGAGGATGCGGGGAGGATCGGGGAGGATGCGGGGAGGATCGGGGAGGATGCGGGGAGGACCGGGGAGGATGCGGGGAGGATGCGGGGAGGACCAGGGAGGATCGGGGAGGACCGGGGGGGATGCGGTGAGGACCGGGGAGGATGCGGGGAGGGCCGGGGAGGATGCGGGGACGACCGGGTCGGATGCGGGGAGGATCGGGGAGGATGCGGGGAGGATCGGGGAGGATGCGGGGAGGACCGGGGGGGATGCGGTGAGGACCGGGGAGGATCGGGGAGGACCGGGGAGGATTGGGGAGGACCGGGGAGGATGCGGGGAGGATCGGGGAGGATGCGGGGAGGACCGGGGAGGATCGGGGAGGACCGGGGGGGATGCGGTGAGGACCGGGGGGGATGCGGGGAGGGCCGGGGAGGATGCGGGGACGACCGGGTCGGATGCGGGGAGGATCGGGGAGGATGCGGGGAGGATCGGGGAGGATGCGGGGAGGATCGGGGAGGATGCGGGGAGGATCGGGGAGGATGCGGGGAGGATCGGGGAGGATGCGGGGAGGACCGGGGAGGATGCGGGGAGGATTGGGGCGGATGCAGGGAGGATCGGGGAGGATGCGGGGAGGATACGGGAAGGATGCGGGGAGCATGCGGTGAGCATGCGGGGATGATCGGGGAGGATGCGGGGAGGATCGGGGAGGATGCGGGGAGGGCCGGGGAGGATGCGGGGAGGACCAGGGAGGATGCGGGGAGGATCCGTGAAGATTAGGGGAGGACGGGGGAGGATCGGGGGAGGATGCGGGGAGGACCGGAGAGGATGCGGGGAGGACCGGGGAGGATCGGGGAGGACCGGGGGGGGTGCGGGGAGGACCGGGGAGGATGCGCGGAGGATCCGGGAGGATGCGGGGAGGATCGGGGAGGATGCGGGGAGGATCGGGGAGGATGCGGGGAGGATCGGGGAGGATGCGGGGAGGACCGGGGAGGATGCGGGGAGGACCGGGGGGGGTGCGGGGAGGACCGGGGAGGATGCGGGGAGGAGCGGGAGCATGCCGGGAGGATCTGGGAGGATGCGGGGAGGATCGGGAAGGATGCGGGGAGGACCAGGGAGGATGCGGGGAGGATCCGGGAAGAGGCGGGGAGAACCGGGGAGGATGTGGGGAGTATCGGGGAGGATGCGGGGAGGACCGGGCAGGATCCGGGGAGGACCAAGGAGGATGCGGGGAGGATGCGGGGAGGATGCGGTGAGGATCGGGGAGGATACGGGGAGGACCGGGGGGGGTGCGGGGAGAACCGGGGAGCTTGCGGGGAGGAGCGGGAGGTTGCCGGGAGGATCGGGGAGGATGCGGGGAGGATGCCGGGAGGATGCGCGGAGGACCGGGGAGGATCCGGTCAGGACCGGGGATGATGCAGGGAGGATCGGGGAGGATACGGGGAGGACCGGGGAGGATGCGGGGAGGACCGGTGAGGAGTCTGGGAGGATTGGGGAGGATGCGGGGAGGATGGGGGAGGATGCGGGAGGATCGGGGAGGCTGAGGGGAGGATCGGGGAGAATGCGGGGAGGATGCGGGGAGGATGCGGGGAGGATCGGGGAGGATGCGGGGAGGATGCGGGCAGGATGCGGGCAGGACCGGGGAGGATGCGGGGAGGACCAGGGAGGATGCGGAGAGGATCGGGGAGGATGCGGGGAGGATCAGGGAGGATGCGGGGAGGTCCGGGGAGGATCGGGGAGGATGCGGGGAGGATCCGGGGGATGCGGTCAGGACCGGGGAGGATGCGGAGAGGATCGGGGAGGATGCGGGGAGGACCGGGGAGGATGCGGGGAGTACCGGGGGGGATGCGGGGAGGATCGGGGAGGATCCGGGAAGGATCGGAGAGGATGCGGGGAGGGCCGGGGAGGATGAGGGGAGGACCAGGGAGGATGCGGGGAGGATCCGGGAAGATTCGGGGAGGTCCGGGGAGGATGCGGGGAGGATCGGGGAGGATGCGGGGAGGATCGGGGAGGATGCGGGGAGGACCGGCGAGGATGCGGGGAGGACCGGGGAGGAACGGGCAGGACCGGCGGGGGTGCGGGGAGGACCTGGGAGGATCGGGGAGGATCGGGGAGGATGCGGGGAGGATCGGGGAGGATGCGGGGATGATGCCGGGAGGATGCGCGGAGGACCGGGGAGGATCCGGTCAGGACCGGGGATGATGCAGGGAGGATCGGGGAGGATACGGGGAGGACCGGGGAGGATGCGGGGAGGACCGGTGAGGAGTCTGGGAGGATTGGGGAGGATGCGGGGAGGATGGGGGAGGATGCGGGGAGGATCGGGGAGGCTGAGGGGAGGATCGGGGAGAATGCGGGGAGGATGCGGGGAGGATGCGGGGAGGATCGGGGAGGATGCGGGGAGGGTCGGGGAGGATGCGGGCAGGACCGGGGAGGATGCGGGGAGGACCAGGGAGGATGCGGAGAGGATCGGGGAGGATGCGGGGAGGATCAGGGAGGATGCGGGGAGGTCCGGGGAGGATCGGGGAGGATGCGGGGAGGATCCGGGGGATGCGGTCAGGACCGGGGAGGATGCGGAGAGGATCGGGGAGGATGCGCGGAGGACCGGGGAGGATGCGGGGAGTACCGGGGGGGATGCGGGGAGGATCGGGGAGGATCCGGGGAGGATCGGAGAGGATGCGGGGAGGGCCGGGGAGGATGAGGGGAGGACCAGGGAGGATGCGGGGAGGATCCGGGAAGATTCGGGGAGGTCCGGGGAGGATGCGGGGAGGATCGGGGAGGATGCGGGGAGGATCGGGGAGGATGCGGGGAGGACCGGCGAGGATGCGGGGAGGACCGGGGAGGAACGGGCAGGACCGGCGGGGGTGCGGGGAGGACCTGGGAGGATCGGGGAGGATCGGGGAGGATGCGGGGAGGATCGGGGTGGATGCGGGCAGGACCGGCGAGGATGCGGGGAGGACCGGGGAGGAACGGGCAGGACCGGCGGCGGTGCGGGGAGGACCGGGGAGGATCGGGGAGGATCGTGGAGGATGCGGGGAGGATCGGGGAGCATGCGGGGAGGACCGGCGAGGATGCGGGGAGGACCGGGGAGGATGCGGGGAGGAGCGGGAGCATGCGGGGAGGATCGGGAAGGATGCGGGGAGAACCGGGGAGGATGCGGGGAGGACCAGGGAGGACGCTTGGAGGATCTTGGAAGATGCGGGGAGAACCGGGGAGGATGTGGGGAGTATCGGGGAGGATGCGGGGAGGACCGGGCAGGATCCGGGGAGGACCAGGAAGGATGCGGGGAGGATGCGGGGAGGATGCGGGGAGGATCGGGGAGGATACGGGGAGGACCGGGGGGGGTGCGGGGAGGACCGGGGAGCTTGCGGGGAGGAGCGGGAGGTTGCGGGGAGGATCGGGGAGGATGCCGGGAGGATGCGCGGAGGATCTGGGAGGATGCGGGGAGGATCGGGAAGGATGCGGGGAGGACCGGGGAGGATGCGGGGAGGACCAGGGAGGATGCGGGGAGGATCCGGGAAGATGCGGGGAGGATCGGGGAGAATGCGGGGAGAACCGGGGAGGATGTGGGGAGGATCGGGGAGGATGCGGGGAGGACCGGGCAGGATCCGGGGAGGACCAGGGAGGATGCGGGGAGGATCCGGGAAGATTCGGGGAGGACCGGGGAGGATGCGGGGAGGATGCGGGGAGGACCGGGGAGGATGGGGGAGGACCGGGGGGGGTGCGGGGAGGATCGGGGAAGATGCGGGGAGGTCCGGGGAGGATCGGGGAGGATGCGGGGAGGATCCGGGGGATGCGGTCAGGACCGGGGAGGATGCGGAGAGGATCGGGGAGGATGCGGGGAGGACCGGGGAGGATGCGGGGAGTACCGGGGGGGATGCGGGGAGGATCGGGGAGGATCCGGGGAGGATCGGAGAGGATGCGGGGAGGGCCGGGGAGGATGAGGGGAGGACCAGGGAGGATGCGGGGAGGATCCGGGAAGATTCGGGGAGGTCCGGGGAGGATGCGGGGAGGATCGGGGAGGATGCGGGGAGGATCGGGGAGGATGCGGGGAGGACCGGCGAGGATGCGGGGAGGACCGGGGAGGAACGGGCAGGACCGGCGGGGGTGCGGGGAGGACCTGGGAGGATCGGGGAGGATCGGGGAGGATGCGGGGAGGATCGGGGTGGATGCGGGCAGGACCGGCGAGGATGCGGGGAGGACCGGGGAGGAACGGGCAGGACCGGCGGGGGTGCGGGGAGGACCGGGGAGGATCGGGGAGGATCGGGGAGGATGCGGGGAGGATCGGGGAGGATGCGGGGAGGACCGGCGAGGATGCGGGGAGGACCGGGGAGGATGCGGGGAGGAGCGGGAGCATGCGGGGAGGATCGGGAACGATGCGGGGAGAACCGGGGAGGATGCGGGGAGGACCAGGGAGGACGCGGGGAGGATCTTGGAAGATGCGGGGAGAACCGGGGAGGATGTGGGGAGTATCGGGGAGGATGCGGGGAGGACCGGGCAGGATCCGGGGAGGACCAGGGAGGATGCGGGGAGGATGCGGGGAGGATGCGGGGAGGATCGGGGAGGATACGGGGAGGACCGGGGGGGGTGCGGGGAGGACCGGGGAGCTTGCGGGGAGGAGCGGGAGGTTGCGGGGAGGATCGGGGAGGATGCCGGGAGGATGCGCGGAGGATCTGGGAGGATGCGGGGAGGATCGGGAAGGATGCGGGGAGGACCGGGGAGGATGCGGGGAGGACCAGGGAGGATGCGGGGAGGATCCGGGAAGATGCGGGGAGGATCGGGGAGAATGCGGGGAGAACCGGGGAGGATGTGGGGAGGATCGGGGAGGATGCGGGGAGGACCGGGCAGGATCCGGGGAGGACCAGGGAGGATGCGGGGAGGATCCGGGAAGATTCGGGGAGGACCGGGGAGGATGCGGGGAGGATGCGGGGAGGACCGGGGAGGATGGGGGAGGACCGGGGGGGGTGCGGGGAGGATCGGGGAGGATGCGGGGAGGTCCGGGGAGGATCGGGGAGGATGCGGGGAGGATCCGGGGGATGCGGTCAGGACCGGGGAGGATGCGGAGAGGATCGGGGAGGATGCGGGGAGGACCGGGGAGGATGCGGGGAGTACCGGGGGGGATGCGGGGAGGATCGGGGAGGATCCGGGGAGGATCGGAGAGGATGCGGGGAGGGCCGGGGAGGATGAGGGGAGGACCAGGGAGGATGCGGGGAGGATCCGGGAAGATTCGGGGAGGTCCGGGGAGGATGCGGGGAGGATCGGGGAGGATGCGGGGAGGATCGGGGAGGATGCGGGGAGGACCGGCGAGGATGCGGGGAGGACCGGGGAGGAACGGGCAGGACCGGCGGGGGTGCGGGGAGGACCTGGGAGGATCGGGGAGGATCGGGGAGGATGCGGGGAGGATCGGGGTGGATGCGGGGAGGATGCCGGGAGGATGCGCGGAGGATCGGGGAGGATCGGGGAGGATGCGGGGAGGATCGGGGTGGATGCGGGCAGGACCGGCGAGGATGCGGGGAGGAAGCGGGGAGGAACGGGCAGGACCGGCGGGGCTGCGGGGAGGACCGGGGAGGATCGGGGAGGATCGGGGAGGATGCGGGGAGGATCGGGGAGGATGCGGGGAGGACCGGGGAGGATGCGGGGAGGAGCGGGAGCATGCGGGGAGGATCGGGAAGGATGCGGGGAGAACCGGGGAGGATGCGGGGAGGACCAGGGAGGACGCGGGGAGGATCTGGGAAGATGCGGGGAGAACCGGGGAGGATGCGCGGAGGATCTGGGAGGATGCGGGGAGGATCGGGAAGGATGCGGGGAGGACCGGGGAGGATGCGGGGAGGACCAGGGAGGATGCGGGGAGGATCCGGGAAGATGCGGGGAGTATCGGGGAGGATGCGGGGAGGATGCGGGGAGGATGCGGGGAGGATCGGGGAGGATACGGGGAGGACCGGGGGGGGTGCGGGGAGGACCGGGGAGCTTGCGGGGAGGAGCGGGAGGTTGCGGGGAGGATCGGGGAGGATGCGGGGAGGATGCCGGGAGGATGCGCGGAGGATCTGGGAGGATGCGGGGAGGATCGGGAAGGATGCCGGGAGGACCGGGGAGGATGCGGGGAGGACCAGGGAGGATGCGGGGAGGATCCGGGAAGATGCGGGGAGGATCGGGGAGAATGCGGGGAGAACCGGGGAGGATGTGGGGAGGATCGGGGAGGATGCGGGGAGGACCGGGCAGGATCCGGGGAGGACCAGGGAGGATGCGGGGAGGATCCGGGAAGATTCGGGGAGGACCGGGGAGGATGCGGGGAGGATGCGGGGAGGACCGGGGAGGATGGGGGAGGACCGGGGGGGGGGTGCGGGGAGGACCGGGGAGCATGCGGGGAGGAGCGGAAGGTTGCGGGGAGGATCGGGGAGGATCGGGAAGGATGCGGGGAGGATGGGGAAGGATGCGGGGAGGACCGGCGAGGATGCCGGGAGGATGCGCGGAGGACCGGGGAGTATGCGGTCAGGACCGGGGATGATGCAGGGAGGATCGGGAAGGATGCGGGGAGAACCAGGGAGGATGCGGGGAGGACCGGGGAGGATGCGGGGAGGATTGGGGAGGATGCGGGGAGGATGGGGGAGGATGCGGGGAGGATCGGGGAGGCTGAGGGGATGATCGGGGAGAATGCGGGGAGGATGCGGGGAGGATGCGGGGAGGATCGGGGTGGATGCGGGCAGGACCGGCGAGGATGCGGGGAGGACCGGGGAGGAACGGGCAGGACCGGCGGGGCTGCGGGGAGGACCGGGGAGGATCGGGGAGGATCGGGGAGGATGCGGGGAGGATCGGGGAGGATGCGGGGAGGATCGGGGAGGATGCGGGGAGGATCGGGGAGGATGCGGAGAGGATCGGGGAGGATTGGGGGAGGACGGGGAGGATGCGGGGAGGACCAGGGAGGATGCGGGGAGCATCGGGGAGGATGCGGGGAGGATCGGGGAGGATGCGGGGAGGGCCGGTGAGGATCGGGGAGGATGCGGGGAGGATCCGGGGGATGCGGTCAGGACCGGGGAGGATGCGGATAGGATCGGGGAGGATGTGGGGAGGACCGGGGAGGATGCGGGGAGTACCGGGGAGGATGCGGGGAGGATCGGGGAGGATCGGGGAGGGCGGATAGGATCGGGGAGGATGTGGGGAGGACCGGGGAGGATGCGGGGAGTACCGGGGAGGATGCGGGGAGGATCGGGGAGGATCGGGGAGGATGCGGGGAGGGCCGGGGAGGATGCGGGGAGGACCAGGGAGGATGCGGGGAGGATCCGGGAAGATTCGGGGAGGTCCGGGGAGGATGCGGGGAGGATCGGGGAGGATGCGGGGAGGATCGGGGAGGATGCGGGGAGGACCGGCGAAGATGCGGGGAGGACCGGGGAGGATCGAGCAGGACCGGCGGGGGTGCGGGGGGGACCGGGGAGGATTGGGGAGGATCGGGGAGGATGCGGGGAGGATCGGGGAGGATGCGGGGAGGACCGGCGAGGATGCGGGGAGGACCGGGGAGGATCGGGCAGGACCGGCGGGGGTGCGGGGAGGACCGGGGAGGATCGGGGAGGATCGGGGAGGATGCGGGGAGGATCGGGGAGGATGCGGGGAGGACCGGGGAGGATGCGGGGAGGACCGGAGAGGATGCGGGGAGGACCGAGGAGGATGTGGGGAGGACCGGGGAGGATCGGGGAGGATGCGGGAAGGATCGGGGAGGATGCGGGAAGGATCGGGGAGGATGCGGGGAGGATCGGGGATGATGCGGGGAGGCCAAACGTATCACTCTGTGGCGATGACATAATATAGTAAGAAGGGAGAGGCGCCGCCTGTGAGCCTGCGTGTGTGTGCACGGCGAATGCGCCTGGTGGTACGAGTGTCCGCTTGTTATGAAACGTGTGTCCGGGATGCGGGGAGGATGCGGGGAGGATCGGGGAGGATGCGGGGAGGATCGGGGAGGATGCGGGAAGGACCGGGGAGGATGCGGGGAGGACCGGGGAGGATGCGGGGTGCACCGGGGAGGATGCGGGGAGGATCGGGGAGGATGCGGGGAGGATCGGGGAGGATGCGGGGAGGACCGGGGAGGCTGCGGGGAGGATGCGGGGAGGATCGTGGAGGATGCGGCGAGGATCGGGGAGGATGCGGGGAGGATCCGGGGGATGCGGTCAGGACCGGGGAGGATGCGGAGAGGATCGGGGAGGATGCGGGGAGGACCGGGGAGGATGTGGGGAGGACCGGGGTGGATGCGGGGAGGATCGGGGAGGATGCGGGGAGGATCGGGGAGGATGCGGGGGGGGCCGGGCAGGATGCGGGGAGGATCAGGGAGGATGCAGGAAGAATCTGGGAAGATTCGGGGAGGTCCGGGGAGTATGCGGGGAGGATCGGGGAGGATGCAGGGAGGACCGGCGAGGATGCGGGGGGGACCGGGGAGGATCGGGGAGGACCGGCGGTGGTGCGGGGAGGACCGGGGAGGATCGGGGAGGACCGGGGAGGATGCGGGGAGGATCGGGGAGGATGCGAGGAGGATCGGGCAGGATGCGGGGAGGATCGGGGAGGATGCGGGGAGGATCGGGGAAGATGCAGGGAGGATCGGGGGAGATTCGGGGAGGACCAGAGAGGATGCGGGGAGGATCGGGGAGGATGCGGGGAGGACCGGGGAGGATGCGGGGAGGACCGGGGAGGATGCGGGGAGGATGCGGGAGGATGCGGGGAGGATCGGGGAGGATGCGGGGAGGATCGGGGAGGATGCGGGGTGGATCGGGGGGGAGGCGGGGAGGACCGGGAAGGATGCGGGGAGATGCGGGGAGGATGCGGGGCGAATCGGGGAGGATGCGGGCAGAATCGGGGAGGATACGGGGAGGACCGGAAAGGATGCGGGGAGGATGGGGGAGGATCGGGGAGGATGCGAAGAGGATCGGGGAGGATGCGGGGAGGACCGGGGAGGATGCGGGGAGGATGCGGGGAGGATGCGAGGAGGATCGGGGAGGATGCGGGGGAGATGCGGGGAGGACCGGGGAGGATGCGGGGAGGACAGGGGAGGATGCGGGGAGGATCGGGGAGGATCGGGGAGGATGCGGGGAGAATCGGGGAGGATGCGGGGAGGACCGGAAAGGATGCGGGGAGGATCGGAAAGGATCGGGGAGGATGCGAAGAGGATCGGGGAGCATGCGGGGAGGACCGGGGAGGATGCGGGGAGGATGCGGGGAGGATGCGGGGGGGATGCGGGGAGGATGCGGGGAGGATGCGGGGAGGATCGTGGAGGATGCGGGGAGGATGCGGGGAGGACCGGAAAGGATGCGATGAGGATTGGGGAGGATGCGAGGAGGATCGGGGAGGATGCGGGGGGGATGCGGGGAGGACCGGAAAGGATGCGATGAGGATTGGGGAGGATGCGGGGAGGATCGGGAAGGATGCGGGGAGGACCGGGGAGGATGCGGGGAGGATCGGGGAGGATGCGGGGAGGACCGGGGAGGATGCGGGGAGGACCGGGGAGGATCGGGAAGGATGCGGGGAGGACCGGGGAGGATGCGGGGAGGATGCGGGGAGGATCGGGGAGGATGCGGGGAGGACCGGAAAGGATGCGGGGAGGATCGGGGAGGATGCGAGGAGGATCGGGGAGGATGCGGGGGAGATGCGGGGAGGACCGGGGAGGATGCGGGGAGGACCGGGGAGGATGTGGGGAGGATCGGGGAGTATGCGGGGTGGATCGGGGAGGATGCGGGGAGGACCGGAGAGGATGCGGGGAGGATGCGGGGAGGATGCGAGGAGGATCGGGGAGGATGCGGGGGGGATGCGGGGAGGACCGGGGAGGATGCGGGGAGGGCCGGGGAGGATGCGGGGAGGATCGGGAAAGATGCGGGGAGGACCGGGGAGGATGCGGGGAGGATCAGGGAGGATGCGGGGAGGACCGGGAAGGATGCGGGGAGGACCGGGGAGCATGCGGGGAGGATCGGGGAGGATGCGGGGAGGATCGGGGAGGATGCGGGGTGGATCGGGGAGGATGCGGGGAGGACCGGGGAGGATGCGGGGAGGATGCGGGGGGGATGCGGGGAGAATCGGGGAGGATGCGGGGAGGACCGGAAAGGATGCGGGGAGGATCGGGGAGGATGCGAAGAGGATCGGGGAGGATGCGAAGAGGATCGGGGAGGATGCGGGGAGGACCGGGGAGGATGCGGGGAGGATGCGGGGAGGATCGTGGAGGATGCGGGCAGGATGCGGGGAGGACCGGAAAGGATGCGGGGAGGATTGGAGAGGATGCGGGGAGGATCGGGGAGGATGCTGGGGGGATGCGGGGAGGACCGGGGAGGATGCGGGGAGGATCGGGGAGAATCGGGGAGGACGGGGGAGGATGCGGGGAGGACCGGGGAGGATGCGGGGAGGATCAGGGAGGATGCGGGGAGGATCGGGGAGGATGCGGGGAGGATCGGGGAGGATGCAGGGAGGACCGGGGAGGATGCGGGGAGGACCGGGGAGGATGCGGGGAGGACCGGGGAGGATGCGGGGAGGATCGGGGAGGATGCCGGGAGGATCGGGGAGGATTTGGGGAGGATCGGGGAGGATGCGGGGAGGATCGGGGAGGATGCGGGGAGGACTGGGGAGGATGCGGGGAGGATCGAGGAAGATGCGGGGAGAATCAGGGAGGATGCGGGGAGGATGCAGGAAGGATCGGGGAGGATGCGGGGAGGATGCGGGGAGTACGGGGGAGGATGCGGGGAGGATCGGGGAGGATGCGGGGAGGATCGGGGAGGATGCGGGGAGGACCGGGGAGGATGCGGGGAGGATCGGGAAGGATGCGGGGAGGATCGGGGAGGATGCAGGGAGGACGGAGGAGGATGCGGGGAGGACTGGGGAGGATGCGGGGAGGACCGGGGGGGATGCGAGGAGGATCGGGGAGGATGCGGGGAGGATCGGGGAGGATGCGGGGAGGATCGGGGAGGAAGCGGGGAGGACTGGGGAGGATGCGGGGAGGATCGAGGCAGATGCGGGGAGAATCGGGGAGGTGTTCCGGAACCACCGGAACATGTTCCGGCAGCACCGGAACATGTTCCGGAACCACCGGAACATCTTCCGGAACCACTGGAACATGTTCCGGAACCCTTGGAACATGTTCCGGAACCACCGGAACATGTTCCGGAACCACCGGAACATGTTCCGGAACCACCGGAACATGTTTCGGCAGCACCGGAACATGTTCCGGAACCACCAGAAGATGTTCCGGGAGCACCGGAACATGTTCCGGAAGCACCGGAACATGTTCCGGGAGCACCGGAACATGTTCCGGAACCACCGGAACATGTTCCGGAACCACCGGAAGATGTTCCGGGAGCACCGGAAGATGTTCTGGGAGAACCGGAACATGTTCCGGAACCAGCGGAACATGTTCCGGAACCACCGGAACATGTTCCGCAAGCACCGGAACATGTTCCGGAACCACCGGAAGATGTTCTGGGAGCACCGGAACATGTTCCGGAACCAGCGGAACGTGTTCCGGAACCAGCGGAACGTGTTCCGGGAGAACCGGAACATGTTCCGGAACCACCGGAACATGTTCCGGCAGCACCGGAACATGTTCCGGAACCACCGGAACATGTTCCGGAACCACCAGAACATGTTCCGGGACCACGAGAACATGTTCCGGGAGCACCGGACCATGTTCCGGAACCACCGGAACATGTTCCGGGACCACCGGAACATGTTCCGGAACCACCGGAACATGTTCCGGAACCACCGGAACATGTTCCGGGAACACAGGAACATGTTCCGGAACCACCGGAACATGTTCCGGAACCACCGGAAGATGTTCTGGGAGAACCGAAACATGTTCCGGAACCACCGGAACATGTTCCGGCAGCACCGGAACATGTTCCGGAACCACCGGAACATGTTCCGGAACCACCGGAACATGTTCTGGAACCACCGGAACATGTTCCGGGACCACCGGAACATGTTCCGGAAGCACCGGAACATATTCCTAAACCACCGGAACATGTTCCGGGAGCACCGGAACTTGTTCTGGAACCACCAGAACATGTTCCGGAACCACCGGAACATGTTCCGGCAGCACCGGAACATGTTCCGGAACCACCGGAACATGTTCCGGGACCACCGGAACATGTTCCGGAACCACCGGAACATGTTCCGGCAGCACCGGAACATGTTCCGGAACCAGCGGAAGATATTCCGGGAGCACCGGAACATGTTCCGGGACTACCGGAACATGTTCACCAGAACATGTTCCGGAACCACCGGAACATGTTCCGGCAGCACCGGAACATGTTCCGGAACCACCGGAACATGTTCCGCGACCACCGGAACATGTTCCGGAACCAGCGGAACATGTTCCGACGTGTTCCGCGACCACCGGAACATGTTCCGGAACCAGCGGAACATGTTCTGGAACTACCGGAACATTTTCCGCAAGCACCGGAACATGTTCCGGAACCACCGGAA
Organism: Eutreptiella sp. 'Long Island Sound 2002'; assembly: GCA_964036045.1. NCBI lineage: Eukaryota > Euglenozoa > Euglenophyceae > Eutreptiales > Eutreptiaceae > Eutreptiella > Eutreptiella sp. 'Long Island Sound 2002'. The sequence continues at coordinate 24,363,293 of OZ038403.1, forward strand.
CATGTTCCGGATCCACCGGAACATGTTCCGGGACCACCGGAACATGTTCTGGAAGCACCGGAACATGTTCCGCAAGCACCGGAACATGTTCCGGGAGCACCGGAACATGTTCCGGGAGCACCGGAACATGTTCCGGAACCACCGGAACATGTTCCGGAACCACCGGAAACCGGAACATGTTCCGGAACCACCGGAACATGTTCCAGCAGCACCGGAACGTGTTCCGGAACCACCGGAAGATGTTCCGGGAGAACCGGAACATGTTCCGGAACCACCGGAACATGTTCCGGAACCACCGGAGAATGTTCCGGGTCCACCGGAACATGTTCCGGAACCACCGGAACATGTTCCGGAAGCAGCGGAACATGTTCTGGAACCACCGAAACATGTTCCGGAACCACCGGAACATGTTCCGGGACCACCGTAACATGGTACGGAAGCACCGGAACATGTTCCGCAAGCACCGGAAGATGTTCCGGGAGCACCGGAACATGTTCCGGAACCACCGGAACATGTTTCTGGAGCCACCGGAACATGTTCCGGAACCACCGGAAGATGTTCCGGGAGCACCGGAACATGTTCCGGAACCACCGGAACATGTTCCGCAAGCACCGGAACATGTTCGGAAACCACCGGAACATGTTCCGGAACCACCGGAACATGTTCCGGGAACACCGGAACATGTTCCGGAACCACCGGAACATGTTCCGGAACCACCGGAACATGTTCCGGCAGCACCGGAACATGTTCCGGAACCACCGGAACATGTTCTGGAACCACCGGAACATGTTCCGGGAACACAGGAACATGTTCCGGAACCACCGGAACATGTTCCGGGACCACCGCAACATGTTCCGGAACCACCGGAACATGTTCCGGAACCACCGGAACATGTTCCGGAACCACCGGAAGATGTTCCGGGAGAACCGCAACATGTTCCGGAACCACCGGAACATGTTCCGGCAGCACCGGAACATGTTCCGGAACCACCGGAACATGTTCGGGAACCAACAGAACATGTTCCGGAAGCACCGGAACATGTTCCGGAAGCACCGGAACATGTTCCGGGACCACCGGAACATGTTCCGCAAGCACCGGAACATGTTCCGGAACCACCGGAACATGTTCCGCGACCACCGGAACATGTTCCGGAACCAGCGGAACATGTTCCGACGTGTTCCGCGACCACCGGAACATGTTCCGGAACCAGCGGAACATGTTCTGGAACTACCGGAACATTTTCCGCAAGCACCGGAACATGTTCCGGAACCACCGGAACATGTTCCGGATCCATCGGAACATGTTCCGGGACCACCGGAACATGTTCTGGAAGCACCGGAACATGTTCCGCAAGCACCGGAACATGTTCCGGGAGCACCGGAACATGTTCCGGGAGCACCGGAACATGTTCCGGAACCACCGGAACATGTTCCGGAACCATCGGAAACCGGAACATGTTCCGGAACCACCGGAACATGTTCCGGCAGCACCGGAACATGTTCCGGAACCAGCGGAAGATATTCCGGGAGCACCAGAACATGTTCCGGAACCACCGGAACATGTTCCGGGAGCACCGGAACATGTTCCGGGAGCACCGGAAGATGTTCCGGAACCACCGGAACATGTTCCGGAACCACTGGAACATGTTCCGGCAGCACCGGAACGTGTTCCGGAACCACCGGAAGATGTTCCGGGAGAACCGGAACATGTTCCGGAACCACCGGAACATGTTCCGGAACCACCGGAAGATGTTCCGGGTCCACCGGAACATGTTCCGGAACCACCGGAACATGTTCCGGAAGCAGCGGAACATGTTCTGGAACCACCGAAACATGTTCCGGAACCACCGGAACATGTCCCGGGACCACCGTAACATGGTACGGAAGCACCGGAACATGTTCCGCAAGCACCGGAAGATGTTTTGGGAGCACCGGAACATGTTCCGGAACCACCGGAACATGTTCCGGAGCCACCGGAACATGTTCCGGAACCACCGGAAGATGTTCCGGGAGCACCGGAACATGTTCCGGAACCACCGGAACATGTTCCGCAAGCACCGGAACATGTTCGGAAACCACCGGAACATGTTCCGGAACCACCGGAACATGTTCCGGGAACACCGGAACATGTTCCGGAACCACCGGAACATGTTCCGGAACCACCGGAACATGTTCCGGCAGCACCGGAACATGTTCCGGAACCACCGGAACATGTTCTGGAACCACCGGAACATGTTCCGGGAACACAGGAACATGTTCCGGAACCACCGGAACATGTTCCGGGACCACCGCAACATGTTCCGGAACCACCGGAACATGTTCCGGAACCACCGGAACATGTTCCGGAACCACCGGAAGATGTTCCGGGAGAACCGCAACATGTTCCGGAACCACCGGAACATGTTCCGGCAGCACCGGAACATGTTCCGGAACCACCGGAACATGTTCGGGAACCAACAGAACATGTTCCGGAAGCACCGGAACATGTTCCGGAAGCACCGGAACATGTTCCGGAACCACCGGAACATGTTCCGGATCCATCGGAACATGTTCCGGGACCACCGGAACATGTTCTGGAAGCACCGGAACATGTTCCGCAAGCACCGGAACATGTTCCGGGAGCACCGGAACATGTTCCGGGAGCACCGGAACATGTTCCGGAACCACCGGAACATGTTCCGGAACCATCGGAAACCGGAACATGTTCCGGAACCACCGGAACATGTTCCGGCAGCACCGGAACATGTTCCGGAACCAGCGGAAGATATTCCGGGAGCACCAGAACATGTTCCGGAACCACCGGAACATGTTCCGGGAGCACCGGAACATGTTCCGGGAGCACCGGAAGATGTTCCGGAACCACCGGAACATGTTCCGGAACCACTGGAACATGTTCCGGCAGCACCGGAACGTGTTCCGGAACCACCGGAAGATGTTCCGGGAGAACCGGAACATGTTCCGGAACCACCGGAACATGTTCCGGAACCACCGGAAGATGTTCCGGGTCCACCGGAACATGTTCCGGAACCACCGGAACATGTTCCGGAAGCAGCGGAACATGTTCTGGAACCACCGAAACATGTTCCGGAACCACCGGAACATGTTCCGGGACCACCGTAACATGGTACGGAAGCACCGGAACATGTTCCGCAAGCACCGGAAGATGTTTTGGGAGCACCGGAACATGTTCCGGAACCACCGGAACATGTTCCGGAGCCACCGGAACATGTTCCGGAACCACCGGAAGATGTTCCGGGAGCACCGGAACATGTTCCGGAACCACCGGAACATGTTCCGCAAGCACCGGAACATGTTCGGAAACCACCGGAACATGTTCCGGAACCACCGGAACATGTTCCGGGAACACCGGAACATGTTCCGGAACCACCGGAACATGTTCCGGAACCACCGGAACATGTTCCGGCAGCACCGGAACATGTTCCGGAACCACCGGAACATGTTCTGGAACCACCGGAACATGTTCCGGGAACACAGGAACATGTTCCGGAACCACGGGAACATGTTCCGGGACCACCGCAACATGTTCCGGAACCACCGGAACATGTTCCGGAACCACCGGAACATGTTCCGGAACCACCGGAAGATGTTCCGGGAGAACCGCAACATGTTCCGGAACCACCGGAACATGTTCCGGCAGCACCGGAACATGTTCCGGAACCACCGGAACATGTTCGGGAACCAACAGAACATGTTCCGGAAGCACCGGAACATGTTCCGGAAGCACCGGAACATGTTCCGGGACCACCGGAACATGTTCCGCAAGCACCGGAACGTGTTCCGCAAGCACTGGAACATGTTCTGGAACCACCGGAACATGTTCCGGAACCACCGAAAGATGTTCCGGGAGCACCGGAACATGTTGCGGAACCACCGGAAGATGTTCGGGGACCACGGGAACATGTTCCGGAACCACCAGAACATGTTCCGTGACCACCGGAACAGGTTCCGGAACCACCGGAACATGTTCCAGGACCACCGGAACATGTTTCGGAAGCACCGGAACATGTTCCGGAACCACCGGAAGATGTTCCGGGAGAACCGGAACATGTTCCGGAACCACCGGAACATGTTCCGGATCCACCGGAACATGTTCCGGGACCACCGGAACATGTTCCGGAAGCACCGGAACATGTTCTGGAACCACCGGAACATGTTCCGGGAGCACCGGAACATGTTCCGGGAGCACCGAAACATGTTCCGGGAGCACCGGAACATGTTCCGGAACCACCGGAACATGTTCCGGAACCACCGGAACATGTTCCGGAACCACCGGAACATGTTCCGGAACCACCGGAACATGTTCTGGCAGCACCGGAACATGTTCCGGAACCACCGGAACATGTTCCGGAACCACCGGAACATGTTCCGGAACCACTGGAACATGTTCCAGCAGCACCGGAACATGTCCCGGAATCACCGGAAGATGTTCCGGGAGAACCGGAACATGTTCCGGAACCACCGGAACATGTTCCGGAACCACCAGAACATGTTCCGGAACCACCGGAACATGTTCCGGAACCAGCGGAACATGTTGCGGAACCACCGGAACATGTTCCGGCAGCACCGGAACATGTTCCGGAACCACCGGAAGATGTTTTGGAACCACCGGAAGATGTTCCGGGAACACCGGAACATGTTGCGGAACCACCGGAAGATGTTCCGGGAGCACCGGAACATGTTCCGGAACCACCTGAACATGTTCTGGCAGCACCGGAACATGTTCCGGAACCGCCGGAACCATGTTCTGGAACCACCGGAACATGTTCCGGGAACACCGGTACATGTTCCGGGACCACCGGAACATGTTCTGGAACCACCGGAACATGTTCCGGGCCCACCGGAACATGTTCCGGAACCACCAGAAGATGTTCCGGAACCACCGGAAGATGTTCCGGGAGAACCGCAACATGTCCCGGAACCACCAGAACATGTTCCGGAACCACCGGAACATGTTCCGGAACAACCGGAAGATGTTCCGGAACCAACGGAACATGTTCTGGAACCACTGGAACATGTTCCCAAACCACCAGAACATGTTCCGGAAGCACCGGAACATGTTCTGGAACCAACGGAACATGTTCCGGAACCACCGGAAGATGTTCCGGGAGCACCGGAACATGTTGCGGAACCACCGGAAGATGTTCCGGGAGCACTGGAACATGTTCCGGAACCACCGGAACATGTTCCGGCAGCACCGGAACATGTTCCGGAACCACCGGAACATGTTTTGGATCCACCGGAACATGTTCCGGGAACACAGGAACATGTTCCGGAACCACCGGAACATGTTCCGGGACCACCGGAACATGTTCCGAAAACACCGGAACATGTTCCGGGACCACCGGAACATGTTCCGGAACCACCGGAACATGTTCCGGAACCACCGGAAGATGTTCCGGAACCACCGGAAGATGTTCCGGGAGAACCGCAACATGTCCCGGAACCACCAGAACATGTTTCGGAACCACCGGAACATGTTCCGGAACCGCCGGAACATGTTCCGGAACTACCGGAACATGTTCCGGAACCACCGGAAGATGTTCCGGAACCAACGGAACATGTTCTGGAACCACCAGAAGATGTTCTGGAACCACCGGAAGATGTTCCGGAACCAACGGAACATGTTCCGGAAGCACCGGAACATGTTCCGGGACCACCGGAACATGTTCCGGAACTACCGGAACATGTTCCGGAACCACCGGAAGATGTTCTGGAACCACCGGAACATGTTCCGGGAGCACCGGAACATGTTCTGGGAGCACCGGAACATGTTCCGGAACCACCGGACCATGTTCCGGAACCACCGGAACATGTTCCGGAACCACCGGAACATGTTCCGGGAGCACCGGAACATGTTCCGGAACCACCGGAACATGTTCCGGAACGACCGGAACATGTTCCGGCAGCACCGGAACATGTTCCGGAACCACCGGAACATGTTCCGGAACCACCGGAAGATGTTCCGGGAGCACCGGAACATGCTCCGGAACCACCGGAAGATGTTCCGGCAGCACCGGAACATAATCCGGAACCACCGGAACATGTTCCGGAACCACCGGAACATGTTCCGGCAGCACCGGAACATGTTCCGGGAGCACCGGAACATGTTCCGGCAGCACCGGAACATGTTCAGGGAGCACCGGAACATGTTCCGGAACCACCGGAACAAGTTCCGGAACCACCGGAACATGTTCCGGAACCACCGAAACATGTTCCGGCAGCACCGGAACATGTTCCGGAACCACCGGAACATGTTTTGGAACCACCGGAACATGTTCCGGAACCACCGGAACATGTTCCGGGACCACCGGAACATGTTCCGGAACCAGCGGAACATGTTCCGGAACCACCGGAAGATGTTCCGGGAGCACCGGAACATGTTCCGGAACCACCGGAACATGTTCCGGCAGCACCGCAACATGTTCCGGAACCACCGGAACATGTTCCGGAACCAGCGGAACATGTTCCAGAACCAGCGGAACATGTTCCGGAACCACCGGAACATGTTCCGCAAGCACCGGAACATGTTCCGGAACCACCGGAAGATGTTCCGGGAGCACCGGAAGATGTTCCGGAACCACCGGAAGATTTTCCGGGAGCACCGGAAGATGTTCCGGATTCACCGGAACATGTTCCGGAACCACCGGAACATGTTCTGGAACCACCGGAACATGTTCCGGAACCACCGGAACATGTTCTGCAAGCACCGGAACATGTTCGGGAACCACCGGAACATATTGCGGAACCACCGGGACATGTTCTGCAAGCACCGGAACATGTTCCGGAACCACCGGAACATGGTCCGGAACCACCGGAACATGTTCTGGAACCACCGGAACATGTTCCGGAACCACCGGAACATGTTCTGCAAGCACCGGAACATGTTCGGGAACCACCGGAAGATGTTCCGGGAGCACCGGAACATGTTCCGGAACCACCGGAACATGTTCCGGAACCACCGGAACATGTTCTGGAACCACCGGAACATATTCCGGAACCACCGGAACATGTTCCGGAACCACCGGAACATGTTCCGGAACCACCGGAACATGTTCTGCAACCACCGGAACATGTTCCGGAACCACCGGAACATGTTCTGCAAGCACCGGAGCATGTTCCGGAACCACCGGAAGATGTTCCGGGAGCACCGGAACATGTTGCGGAACCACCGGAACATGTTCTGGAACCACCGGAACATGTTCCGGAACCACCTACACATGTTCCGAAACCACCGGAACATGTTCCGGGACCACCGGAACATGTTCCGGAACCACCGGAACATGTTCCGGAACCACCGGAAGATGTTCCGGAACCACCGGAAGATCTTCCGGGAGAACCGCAACATGTTCCGGAATCACCGGAACATGTTCCGGAACCACCGGAACATGTTCCAGAACTACCGGAACATGTTCCGGAACCACCGGAAGATGTTCCGGAACCAACGGAACATGTTCTGGAACCACCGGAACATGTTCTGGAACCACCGGAAGATGTTCCGGAACCAACGGAACATGTTCCGGAACCACCGGAACATGTTCCGGAACCACCGGAACATGTTCCGGAACTACCGGAACATGTTCCGGAACCACCGGAAGATGTTCTGGAACCAACGGAACATGTTCCGGAACCACCGGAACATGTTCCGGAAGCACCGGAACATGTTCCGGGACCACCGGAACATGTTGCGCAAGCACCGGAACATGTTCCGCAAGCACCGGAACATGTTCCGGAACCACCGGAACATGTTCCGGGAGCACCGTAACATGTTCCGGGAGCACCGGAACATGTTCCGGAACCACCGGAACATGTTCCGGAACCACCGGAAGATGTTCCGGGAGCACCGGAACATGTTCTGGAACCACCGGAACATGTTCCGGCAGCACCGGAACATGTTCCGGAACCACCAGAAGATGTTCCGGGGGCACCGGAACATGTTCCGGAACCACCGGAACATGTTCCGGAACCACCGGAACATGTTTCGGAAGCACCGGAACATGTTCCGGAACCACCGGAAGATGTTCCGGGAGAAGCGGAGCATGTTCCGGAACCACCGGAATATGTTCCAGAACCACCGGAACATGTTCCGGCAGCACCGGAACATGTTCCGGAACCACTGGAACATGTTCCGGAACCACCGGAAGATGTTCCGGGAGAACCGGAACATGTTCCCGAACCACCGGAACATGTTCCGGAACCACCGGAACATGTTCCGGCAGCACCGGAACATGTTCCGGAACCACCGGAACATGTTCCGGAACCAGCGGAACATGTTCTGGAACCACCGGAACATGTTCCGGAACCACCGGAAGATGTTCCGGGAGCACCGGAACATGTTCCGGAACCACCGGAACATGTTCCGGAACCACCGGAACATGTTCCGGGAGAGCCGAAACATGTTCCCGAACCACCGGAACATGTTCCGGAACCACCGGAACATGTTCCGGCAGCACCGGAACATGTTCCGGGAGCACCGGAACATGTTCCAGCAGCACCGGAACATGTTCAGGGAGCACCGGAACATGTTCCGGAACCACCGGAACATGTTCCGGAACCACCGGAACATGTTCCGGAACCACCGGAACATGTTCCGGCAGCACCGGAACATGTTCCGGAACCACCGAAACATGTTCCGGAACCATCGGAACATGTTCCAGAACCACCGGAACATGTTCCGGAACCACCGGAACATGTTCCGGAACCACCGGAACATGTTCCGGGACCACCGGAACATGTTCCGGAACCAGCGGAACATGTTCCGGGAGCACCGGAACATGTTACGGAACCACCGGAACATGTTCCGGAACCACCGGAAGATGTTCGGGAGCACCGGAACATGTTCCGGAACCACCGGAACATGTTCCGGAACCACCGGAACATGTTCTGGGAGAACCCAAACATGTTCCGGAACCACCGGAACATGTTCCGGAACCACCGGAACATGTTCCGGCAGCACCGGAACATGTTCCGGAACCACCGGAACATGTTCCGGGAGAACCGAAACATGTTCCGGAACCACCGGAACATGTTCCGGAACCACCGGAACATGTTCCGGAACCACCGGAACATTTTCCGGGACCACCGGAACATGTTCCGGAACCAGCGGAACATGTTCCGGAACCACCGGAAGATGTTCCGGGAGCACCGGAACATGTTCCGGAACCACCGGAACATGTTCCGGAACCAGCGGAACATATTCCGGAACCACCGGAACATGTCCCGCAAGCACCGGAACATGTTCAGGAACCACCGGTACATGTTCCGGAACCACTGGAACATGTTCCGGGAGAACCGAAACATGTTGCGGAACCACCGGAACATGTTCCGGAACCAACGGAACATGTTCTGGAACCACTGGAACATGTTCCGGAACCACCGGAACATGTTCTGGAAGCACCGGAACATGTTCCGGGACCACCGGAACATGTTCCGGGAGCACCGGAACATGTTCCGGGAGCACCGGAACATGTTCCGGAACCACCGGACCATGTTCCGGAACCACCGGAACATGTTCCGGAACCACCGGAAGATGTTCCGGGAGCACCGGAACATGTTCTGGAACCACCGGAACATGTTCAGGCAGCACCGGAACATGTTCCGGAACCACCAGAAGATGTTCCGGGAGCACCGGAACATGTTCCGGAACCACCGGAACATGTTCCGGAACCACCGGAACATGTTCCGGGACCACCGGAACATGTTTCGGAAGCACCGGAACATGTTCCGGAACCACCGGAACATGTTCCGCAAGCACCGGAACATGTTCCGGAACCACCGGAGCATGTTCCGGAACCACCGGACTATGTTCCGGAACCACCGGAACATGTTCCGGCAGCACCGGAACATGTTCCGGAACCACCGGAACATGTTCCGGAACCGCCGGAAGATGTTCCGGGAGAACCGGAACATGTTCCCGAACCACCGGAACGTGTTCCGGAACCACCGGAACATGTTCCGGCAGCACCGGAACATGTTCCGGAACCACCGGAACATGTTCCGGAACCACCGGAACATGTTTCGGAACCACCGGAAGATGTTCCGGGAGCACCGGAACGTGTTCCGGAACCACCGGAAGATGTTCCGGGAGCACCGGAACATGTTCCGGAACCACCGGAACATGTTCCAGAACCACCGGAACATGTTCCGGCAGCACCGGAACATGTTCCGGGAGCACCGGAACATGTTCCTGAACCACCGGAACATGTTCCGGCAGCACCGGAACATGTTCCGGAACCAACGGAACATGTTCCGGGAGAACCGAAACATGTTCCGGAACCACCGGAACATGTTCCAGAACCACCGGAACATTTTCTGGAACCACCGGAACATGTTCCGGGACCACCGGAACTTGTTCCGGAACCAGCGGAACATGTTCCGGAACCACCGGAAGATGTTCCGGAACCAGCGGAACATGTTCCGGAACCACCGGAACATGTTCCGGCAGCACCGGAACATGTTCCGGAACCAGCGGAACATGTTCCGGAACCAGCGGAACATGTTCCGGAACCACCGGAACATGTTCCGCAAGCACCGGAAGATGTTCCGGAACCACCGGAACATGTTCCGGAACCACCGGAAGATGTTCCGGGAGCACCGGAACATGTTCCGGAACCACCGGAACATGTTCTGGAACCACCGGAACATGTTCCGGAACCACCGGAACATGTTCCGGGAGAACCGAAACATGTTCCGGAACCACCGGAACATGTTCCGGAACCACCGGAACATGTTCCGGCAGCACCGGAACATGTTCCGGAACCACCGGAACATGTTCCGGGAGAACCGAAACATGTTCCGGAACCGCCGGAACATGTTCCGGAACCACCGGAACATGTTCCGGAACCAGCGGAACATGTTCCGGAACCAGCGGAACATGTTCCGGAACCACCGGAAGATGTTCCGGGAGCACCGGAACATGTTCCGGCAGCACCGGAACATGTTCCGGAACCACCGGAACATGTTCCGGAACGAGCGGAATATGTTCTGGAACCAGCGGAACATGTTCCGGAACCACCAGAACATGTTCCGGCAGCACCGGAACATGTTCCGGAACCACCGGAACATGTTCCGGAACCACCGGAACATGTTCCGTGACCACCGGAACATGTTTCGGAACCAGCGGAACATGTTCCGGAACCACCGGAACATGTTCCGGCAGCACCGGAACATGTTCCGGAACCACCGGAACATGTTCCGGGAGAACCGAAACATGTTCTGGAACCACCGGAACATGTTCCGGCAGCACCGGAACATGTTCCGGAACCACCGGAACATGTTCCGGAACCACCGGAAGATGTTCCGGGAGCACAGGAACATGTTCCGGAACCACCGGAAGATGTTCCGGGAGCACCGGAACATGTTCCGGAACCACCGGAACATGTTCTGGAACCACCGGAACATTTTCCGGAACCACCGGAACATGTTCCGGCAGCACCGGAACATGTTCCGGGAGCACCGGAACATGTTCTGGGAGCACCGGAACATGTTCCGGAACCACCGGAACATGTTCCGGGAGAACCGAAACATGTTCCGAAACCACCGGAACATGTTCCGGAACCACCGGAACATGTTCCGGAACCACCGGAACATGTTCTGGAACCACCGGAACATGTTCCGGGAGCACCGGAACATGTTCCGGAACCATCGGAACATGTTCCGGAACCACCGGAACATGTTCCGGGACCACCGGAACATGTTTCGGAAGCACCGGAACATGTTCCGGAACCACCGCAAGATGTTCCGGGAGCACCGGAACATGTTCCGGAACCACCGGAACATGTTCCGGGAGCACCGGAACATGTTCCGGGAGCACCGGAACATGTTTCGGAACCACCGGAACATGTTCCGGACCCACCGGAACATGTTCCGGGACGGAACATGTTCCGGCAGCACCGGAACATGTTCCGGACCCACCGGAACATGTTCCGGGAGCACCGGAACATGTTCCGGAACCACCGGAACATGTTCCGGGAGCACCGGAACATGTTCCGGGAGCACCGGAACATGTTCCGGAACCACCGGAACATGTTCCGGAACCACCGGAACATGTTCCGGAACCACCGGAAGATGTTCCGGGAGAACCGGAACATGTTCCGGAACCACCGGAACATGTTCCAGAACCACCGGAACATTTTCTGGAACCACCGGAACATGTTCCGGGACCACCGGAACTTGTTCCGGAACCAGCGGAACATGTTCCGGAACCACCGGAAGATGTTCCGGAACCAGCGGAACATGTTCCGGAACCACCGGAACATGTTCCGGCAGCACCGGAACATGTTCCGGAACCAGCGGAACATGTTCCGGAACCAGCGGAACATGTTCCGGAACCACCGGAACATGTTCCGCAAGCACCGGAAGATGTTCCGGAACCACCGGAACATGTTCCGGAACCACCGGAAGATGTTCCGGGAGCACCGGAACATGTTCCGGAACCACCGGAACATGTTCTGGAACCACCGGAACATGTTCCGGAACCACCGGAACATGTTCCGGGAGAACCGAAACATGTTCCGGAACCACCGGAACATGTTCCGGAACCACCGGAACATGTTCCTGCAGCACCGGAACATGTTCCGGAACCACCGGAACATGTTCCGGGAGAACCGAAACATGTTCCGGAACCGCCGGAACATGTTCCGGAACCACCGGAACATGTTCCGGAACCAGCGGAACATGTTCCGGAACCAGCGGAACATGTTCCGGAACCACCGGAAGATGTTCCGGGAGCACCGGAACATGTTCCGGCAGCACCGGAACATGTTCCGGAACCACCGGAACATGTTCCGGCAGCACCGGAACATGTTCCGGAACCATCGGAACATGTTCCGGGCGAACCGAAACATGTTCCGGAACCGCCGGAACATGTTCCGGAACCACCGGAACATGTTCCGGAACCAGCGGAACATGTTCCGGAACCAGCGGAACATGTTCCGGAACCACCGGAAGATGTTCCGGGAGCACCGGAACATGTTCCGGCAGCACCGGAACATGTTCCGGAACCACCGGAACATGTTCCGGAACCACCAGAACATGTTCTGGCAGCACCGGAACATGTTCCGGAACCACCGGAACATGTTCCGGGACCACCGGAACATGTTTCGGAACCAGCGGAACATGTTCCGGAACCACCGGAACATGTTCCGGCAGCACCGGAACATGTTCCGGAACCACCGGAACATGTTCCGGGAGAACCGAAACATGTTCTGGAACCACCGGAACATGTTCCGGCAGCACCGGAACATGTTCCGGAACCACCGGAACATGTTCCGGAACCACCGGAAGATGTTCCGGGAGCACAGGAACATGTTCCGGAACCACCGGAAGATGTTCCGGGAGCACCGGAACATGTTCCGGAACCACCGGAACATGTTCTGGAACCACCGGAACATTTTCCGGAACCACCGGAACATGTTCCGGCAGCACCGGAACATGTTCCGGGAGCACCGGAACATGTTCCGGGAGCACCGGAACATGTTCTGGGAGCACCGGAACATGTTCCGGAACCACCGGAACATGTTCCGGGAGAACCGAAACATGTTCCGAAACCACCGGAACATGTTCCGGAACCACCGGAACATGTTCCGGAACCACCGGAACATGTTCTGGAACCACCGGAACATGTTCCGGGAGCACCGGAACATGTTCCGGAACCATCGGAACATGTTCCGGAACCACCGGAACATGTTCCGGGACCACCGGAACATGTTTCGGAAGCACCGGAACATGTTCCGGAACCACCGCAAGATGTTCCGGGAGCACCGGAACATGTTCCGGAACCACCGGAACATGTTCCGGGAGCACCGGAACATGTTCCGGGAGCACCGGAACATGTTTCGGAACCACCGGAACATGTTCCGGACCCACCGGAACATGTTCCGGGACGGAACATGTTCCGGCAGCACCGGAACATGTTCCGGACCCACCGGAACATGTTCCGGGAGCACCGGAACATGTTCCGGAACCACCGGAACATGTTCCGGGAGCACCGGAACATGTTCCGGGAGCACCGGAACATGTTCCGGAACCACCGGAACATGTTCCGGAACCACCGGAACATGTTCCGGAACCACCGGAAGATGTTCCGGGAGAACCGGAACATGTTCCGGAACCACCGGAACATGTTCCAGAACCACCGGAACATTTTCTGGAACCACCGGAACATGTTCCGGGACCACCGGAACTTGTTCCGGAACCAGCGGAACATGTTCCGGAACCACCGGAAGATGTTCCGGAACCAGCGGAACATGTTCCGGAACCACCGGAACATGTTCCGGCAGCACCGGAACATGTTCCGGAACCAGCGGAACATGTTCCGGAACCAGCGGAACATGTTCCGGAACCACCGGAACATGTTCCGCAAGCACCGGAAGATGTTCCGGAACCACCGGAACATGTTCCGGAACCACCGGAAGATGTTCCGGGAGCACCGGAACATGTTCCGGAACCACCGGAACATGTTCTGGAACCACCGGAACATGTTCCGGAACCACCGGAACATGTTCCGGGAGAACCGAAACATGTTCCGGAACCACCGGAACATGTTCCGGAACCACCGGAACATGTTCCTGCAGCACCGGAACATGTTCCGGAACCACCGGAACATGTTCCGGGAGAACCGAAACATGTTCCGGAACCGCCGGAACATGTTCCGGAACCACCGGAACATGTTCCGGAACCAGCGGAACATGTTCCGGAACCAGCGGAACATGTTCCGGAACCACCGGAAGATGTTCCGGGAGCACCGGAACATGTTCCGGCAGCACCGGAACATGTTCCGGAACCACCGGAACATGTTCCGGCAGCACCGGAACATGTTCCGGAACCATCGGAACATGTTCCGGGCGAACCGAAACATGTTCCGGAACCGCCGGAACATGTTCCGGAACCACCGGAACATGTTCCGGAACCAGCGGAACATGTTCCGGAACCAGCGGAACATGTTCCGGAACCACCGGAAGATGTTCCGGGAGCACCGGAACATGTTCCGGCAGCACCGGAACATGTTCCGGAACCACCGGAACATGTTCCGGAACCACCAGAACATGTTCCGGCAGCACCGGAACATGTTCCGGAACCACCGGAACATGTTCCGGGACCACCGGAACATGTTTCGGAACCAGCGGAACATGTTCCGGAACCACCGGAACATGTTCCGGCAGCACCGGAACATGTTCCGGAACCACCGGAACATGTTCCGGGAGAACCGAAACATGTTCTGGAACCACCGGAACATGTTCCGGCAGCACCGGAACATGTTCCGGAACCACCGGAACATGTTCCGGAACCACCGGAAGATGTTCCGGGAGCACAGGAACATGTTCCGGAACCACCGGAAGATGTTCCGGGAGCACCGGAACATGTTCCGGAACCACCGGAACATGTTCTGGAACCACCGGAACATTTTCCGGAACCACCGGAACATGTTCCGGCAGCACCGGAACATGTTCCGGGAGCACCGGAACATGTTCCGGGAGCACCGGAACATGTTCCGGAACCACCGGAACATGTTCCGGGAGAACCGAAACATGTTCCGAAACCACCGGAACATGTTCCGGAACCACCGGAACATGTTCCGGAACCACCGGAACATGTTCTGGAACCACCGGAACATGTTCCGGGAGCACCGGAACATGTTCCGGAACCATCGGAACATGTTCCGGAACCACCGGAACATGTTCCGGGACCACCGGAACATGTTTCGGAAGCACCGGAACATGTTCCGGAACCACCGCAAGATGTTCCGGGAGCACCGGAACATGTTCCGGAACCACCGGAACATGTTCCGGGAGCACCGGAACATGTTCCGGGAGCACCGGAACATGTTTCGGAACCACCGGAACATGTTCCGGACCCACCGGAACATGTTCCGGGACGGAACATGTTCCGGCAGCACCGGAACATGTTCCGGACCCACCGGAACATGTTCCGGGAGCACCGGAACATGTTCCGGAACCACCGGAACATGTTCCGGGAGCACCGGAACATGTTCCGGGAGCACCGGAACATGTTCCGGAACCACCGGAACATGTTCCGGAACCACCGGAACATGTTCCGGAACCACCGGAAGATGTTCCGGGAGAACCGGAACATGTTCCGGAACCACCGGAAGATGTTCCGGAACCACCGGAAGATGTTCCGGAACCACCGGAAGATGTTCCGGGAGCATCGGAACATGTTCCGGAACCACCGGAACATGTTCCGGGACTACTGGAACATGTTCCGGGACCACCGGAACATGTTCCGGGACCACCGGAACATGTTCCGGAACCACCGGAACATGTTCCGGAACCACCGGAACATGTTCCAGGAGAACCGCAACATGTTCCGGAACCACCGGAACATGTTCCGGAACCACCGGAACATGTTCCGGAACCACCGGAACATGTTCTGGAACCACCGGAACATGTTCCGGGAGCACCGGAACATGTTCCGGAACCATCGGAACATGTTCCGGAACCACCGGAACATGTTCCGGGACCACCGGAACATGTTTCGGAAGCACCGGAACATGTTCCGGAACCACCGCAAGATGTTCCGGGAGCACCGGAACATGTTCCGGAACCACCGGAACATGTTCCGGGAGCACCGGAACATGTTCCGGGAGCACCGGAACATGTTTCGGAACCACCGGAACATGTTCCGGACCCACCGGAACATGTTCCGGGACGGAACATGTTCCGGCAGCACCGGAACATGTTCCGGACCCACCGGAACATGTTCCGGGAGCACCGGAACATGTTCCGGAACCACCGGAACATGTTCCGGGAGCACCGGAACATGTTCCGGAACCACCGGAACATGTTCCGGAACCACCGGAACATGTTCCGGAACCACCGGAAGATGTTCCGGGAGAACCGGAACATGTTCCGGAACCACCGGAAGATGTTCCGGAACCACCGGAAGATGTTCCGGAACCACCGGAAGATGTTCCGGGAGCATCGGAACATGTTCCGGAACCACCGGAACATGTTCCGGGACTACTGGAACATGTTCCGGGACCACCGGAACATGTTCCGGGACCACCGGAACATGTTCCGGAACCACCGGAACATGTTCCGGAACCACCGGAACATGTTCCAGGAGAACCGCAACATGTTCCGGAACCACCGGAACATGTTCCGGCAGCACCGGAACATGTTCCGGAACCACCGGAACATGTTCCGAAACCACCGGAACATGTTCCGGAACCAACGGAACATGTTCTGGAACCACTGGAACATGTTCCGGAACCATCGGAACATGTTCCGGAACCACCGGAACATGTTCCGCGACCACCGGAACATGTTCCGCAAGCACCGGAACGTGTTCCGCAAGCGCCGGAAAATGTTCCGGAACCACCGGAACACGTTCCGGGAGCACCGGAACATGTTCCGGGAGCACCGGAACATGTTCCGGAACCACCGGAACATGTTCCGGCAGCACCAGAACATGTTCCGGAACCACCGGAAGATGTTCTCGGAGCACAGGAACATGTTCCGGAACCACCGCAACATGTTCCGGAACCACCGGAACATGTTCCGGCAGCACCGGAACATGTTCCGGAACCACCGGAACATGTTCGGGGACCACCGGAACATGTTTCGGAAGCACCGGAACATGTTCCGGAACCACCGGATCATGTTGCCGAACCACCGGAACATGTTCCGGAACCAGCGGAACAGGTTCCGGAAACCACCGGAACATGTTCTGCAAGCACCGGAACATGTTCCGGAACCACCGGAACATGTTCCGGGACCACCGGAACATGTTCCGGAACCACCGGAACATGTTCTGGAACCACCGGAACATGTTCCGGGACAACCGTAACATGTTCCGGAAGCACCGGAACATGTTCTGGGACCACCGGAACATGATCCAGGACCACCGGAACATGTTCCGGGACAACCGTAACATGTTCCGGAACCACCGTAACATGTTCCGGAACCACCGGAACATGTTTCGGAACCACCGGAACATGTTCTGGGACAACCGTAACATGTTTCGGAAGCAGCGGAACATGTTCCGGGACCACCGGAACATGTTCCGGGAGCACCGGAACATGTTTTGGGAGCACCGGAACATGTTCCGGGAGCACCGGAACATGTTCCGGAACCACCGGAACATGTTCCGGAACCACCGGAAGATGTTCCGGGAGCACCGGAACATGTTCCGGCAGCACCGGAACATGTTCCGGAACCACCAGAAGATGTTCTGGGAGCACCGGAACATGTTCCGGGAGCACCGGAAGATGTTCCGGGAGCACCGGAACATGTTCCGGAACCACCGGAACATGTTCCGCAAGCACCGGAACATGTTCCGGAACCACCGGAACATGTTCCGGTGGTTCCGGAACATGTTCCGGAACCACCGGAAGATGTTCCGGGAACACAGGAACATGTTCCGGCACCACCGGAACATGTTCCGGGACCACCGGAACATGTTCCTGAACCACCAGAACATGTTCCGGGACCACCGGAACATGTTCAAGAACCACTGGAACATGTTCTGGAACCACCGGAACATGTTCCGGAACCACCAGAACATGTTCCGGGAGAACCGCAACATGTTCCGGAACCACCGGAACATGTTCCGGAACCACCGGAACATGTTCTGGAACCACCGGAAGATGTTCCAGGAGCACCGGAAGATGTTCCGGAACCACCGGAACATGTTCCGGAACCACCGGAACCTGTTCCGGCAGCACCGGAAGATGTTCCGGGAGCACCGGAACATGTTCCGAAACCACCGGAACATGTTCCGGAACCACCGGAACATGTTCCGGCAGCACCGGAACATGTTCCGGAACCACCGGAAGATGTTCCGGGAGCACCGGAACATGTTCCGGACCCACCGGAAGATGTTCCGGGAACACAGGATCATGTTCCGGCACCACCGGATCATGTTCCGGGACCACCGGAACATGTTCCTGAACCACCGGAACATGTTCAGGAACCACCGGAACATGTTCCGGAACCACCGGAACATGTTCCGGAACCACGGGAACATGTTCTGGGAGAACCGCAACATGTTCCGGAACCACCGGAACATGTTCCGGCAGCACCGGAACATGTTCCGGAAACACCGGAACATGTTCCTGAACCAACGGAACATGTTCCGGAACCAACGGAACATGTTCCGGAACCACCGGAACATGTTCCGGAACCACCGGAACATGTTCCTGAACCACCGGAACATGTTCCGGGACCACCGGAACATGTTCAGGAACCACCGGAACATGTTCTGGAACCACCGGAACATGTTCCGGAACCACCGGAACATGTTCCGGGAGAACCGCAACATGTTCCGGAACCACCGGAACATGTTCCGGAACCACCGGAACATGTTCCGGAACCACCGGAACATGTTCCGGAACCACCGGAACTTGTTCCGGCAGCACCGGAAGATGTTCCGGGAGCACCGGAACATCTTCCGGTGCTGCCGGAAGATGTTCCGGGAACACAGGAACATGTTCCGGCACCACCGGATCATGTTCCGGGACCACCGGAACATGTTCCTGAACCACCGGAACATGTCCCGGGACCACCGGAACATGTTCAGGAACCACCGGAACATGTTCCGGAACCACCGGAACATGTTCCGGAACCACCGGCACATGTTCCGGGAGAACCGCAACATGTTCCGGAACCACCGGAACATGTTCCGGCAGCACCGGAACATGTTCCGGAACCACCGGAAGATGTTCCGGGAGCACCGGAACATGTTCCGGAACCACCGGAACATGTTTCGGGAACACCGGAACATGTTCTGGGAACACCGGAACACGTTCCGGAACCACCGGAACATGTTCCGGAACCACCAGAACATGTTCCGGCAGCACCGGAACATGTTCCGGAACCACCGGAACATGTTCCGGGACCACCGGAACATGTTTCGGAACCAGCGGAACATGTTCCGGAACCACCGGAACATGTTCCGGCAGCACCGGAACATGTTCCGGAACCACCGGAACATGTTCCGGGAGAACCGAAACATGTTCTGGAACCACCGGAACATGTTCCGGCAGCACCGGAACATGTTCCGGAACCACCGGAACATGTTCCGGAACCACCGGAAGATGTTCCGGGAGCACAGGAACATGTTCCGGAACCACCGGAAGATGTTCCGGGAGCACCGGAACATGTTCCGGAACCACCGGAACATGTTCTGGAACCACCGGAACATTTTCCGGAACCACCGGAACATGTTCCGGCAGCACCGGAACATGTTCCGGGAGCACCGGAACATGTTCCGGGAGCACCGGAACATGTTCCGGAACCACCGGAACATGTTCCGGGAGAACCGAAACATGTTCCGAAACCACCGGAACATGTTCCGGAACCACCGGAACATGTTCCGGAACCACCGGAACATGTTCTGGAACCACCGGAACATGTTCCGGGAGCACCGGAACATGTTCCGGAACCATCGGAACATGTTCCGGAACCACCGGAACATGTTCCGGGACCACCGGAACATGTTTCGGAAGCACCGGAACATGTTCCGGAACCACCGCAAGATGTTCCGGGAGCACCGGAACATGTTCCGGAACCACCGGAACATGTTCCGGGAGCACCGGAACATGTTCCGGGAGCACCGGAACATGTTTCGGAACCACCGGAACATGTTCCGGACCCACCGGAACATGTTCCGGGACGGAACATGTTCCGGCAGCACCGGAACATGTTCCGGACCCACCGGAACATGTTCCGGGAGCACCGGAACATGTTCCGGAACCACCGGAACATGTTCCGGGAGCACCGGAACATGTTCCGGGAGCACCGGAACATGTTCCGGAACCACCGGAACATGTTCCGGAACCACCGGAACATGTTCCGGAACCACCGGAAGATGTTCCGGGAGAACCGGAACATGTTCCGGAACCACCGGAAGATGTTCCGGAACCACCGGAAGATGTTCCGGAACCACCGGAAGATGTTCCGGGAGCATCGGAACATGTTCCGGAACCACCGGAACATGTTCCGGGACTACTGGAACATGTTCCGGGACCACCGGAACATGTTCCGGGACCACCGGAACATGTTCCGGAACCACCGGAACATGTTCCGGAACCACCGGAACATGTTCCAGGAGAACCGCAACATGTTCCGGAACCACCGGAACATGTTCCGGCAGCACCGGAACATGTTCCGGAACCACCGGAACATGTTCCGAAACCACCGGAACATGTTCCGGAACCAACGGAACATGTTCTGGAACCACTGGAACATGTTCCGGAACCACCGGAACATGTTCCGCAAGCACCGGAACGTGTTCCGCAAGCGCCGGAAAATGTTCCGGAACCACCGGAACACGTTCCGGGAGCACCGGAACATGTTCCGGGAGCACCGGAACATGTTCCGGAACCACCGGAACATGTTCCGGCAGCACCAGAACATGTTCCGGAACCACCGGAAAATGTTCTCGGAGCACAGGAACATGTTCCGGAACCACCGCAACATGTTCCGGAACCACCGGAACATGTTCCGGCAGCACCGGAACATGTTCCGGAACCACCGGAACATGTTCGGGGACCACCGGAACATGTTTCGGAAGCACCGGAACATGTTCCGGAACCACCGGATCATGTTGCCGAACCACCGGAACATGTTCCGGAACCAGCGGAACAGGTTCCGGAAACCACCGGAACATGTTCTGCAAGCACCGGAACATGTTCCGGAACCACCGGAACATGTTCCGGGACCACCGGAACATGTTCCGGAACCACCGGAACATGTTCTGGAACCACCGGAACATGTTCCGGGACAACCGTAACATGTTCCGGAAGCACCGGAACATGTTCTGGGACCACCGGAACATGATCCAGGACCACCGGAACATGTTCCGGGACAACCGTAACATGTTCCGGAACCACCGTAACATGTTCCGGAACCACCGGAACATGTTTCGGAACCACCGGAACATGTTCTGGGACAACCGTAACATGTTTCGGAAGCAGCGGAACATGTTCCGGGACCACCGGAACATGTTCCGGGAGCACCGGAACATGTTTTGGGAGCACCGGAACATGTTCCGGGAGCACCGGAACATGTTCCGGAACCACCGGAACATGTTCCGGAACCACCGGAAGATGTTCCGGGAGCACCGGAACATGTTCCGGCAGCACCGGAACATGTTCCGGAACCACCAGAAGATGTTCTAGGAGCACCGGAACATGTTCCGGGAGCACCGGAAGATGTTCCGGGAGCACCGGAACATGTTCCGGAACCACCGGAACATGTTCCGCAAGCACCGGAACATGTTCCGGAACCACCGGAAGATGTTCCGGGAACACAGGAACATGTTCCGGCACCACCGGAACATGTTCCGGGACCACCGGAACATGTTCCTGAACCACCAGAACATGTTCCGGGACCACCGGAACATGTTCAAGAACCACTGGAACATGTTCTGGAACCACCGGAACATGTTCCGGAACCACCAGAACATGTTCCGGGAGAACCGCAACATGTTCCGGAACCACCGGAACATGTTCCGGAACCACCGGAACATGTTCTGGAACCACCGGAAGATGTTCCAGGAGCACCGGAAGATGTTCCGGAACCACCGGAACATGTTCCGGAACCACCAGAACCTGTTCCGGCAGCACCGGAACATGTTCCGGAACCACCGGAAGATGTTCCGGGAGCACCGGAACATGTTCCGGACCCACCGGAAGATGTTCCGGGAACACAGGATCATGTTCCGGCACCACCGGATCATGTTCCGGGACCACCGGAACATGTTCCTGAACCACCGGAACATGTTCAGGAACCACCGGAACATGTTCCGGAACCACCGGAACATGTTCCGGAACCACGGGAACATGTTCTCGGAGAACCGCAACATGTTCCGGAACCACCGGAACATGTTCCGGCAGCACCGGAACATGTTCCGGAAACACCGGAACATGTTCCTGAACCAACGGAACATGTTCCGGAACCAACGGAACATGTTCCGGAACCACCGGAACATGTTCCGGAACCACCGGAACATGTTCCTGAACCACCGGAACATGTTCCGGGACCACCGGAACATGTTCAGGAACCACCGGAACATGTTCTGGAACCACCGGAACATGTTCCGGAACCACCGGAACATGTTCCGGGAGAACCGCAACATGTTCCGGAACCACCGGAACATGTTCCGGAACCACCGGAACATGTTCCGGAACCACCGGAACATGTTCCGGAACCACCGGAACTTGTTCCGGCAGCACCGGAAGATGTTCCGGGAGCACCGGAACATCTTCCGGTGCTGCCGGAAGATGTTCCGGGAACACAGGAACATGTTCCGGCACCACCGGATCATGTTCCGGGACCACCGGAACATGTTCCTGAACCACCGGAACATGTCCCGGGACCACCGGAACATGTTCAGGAACCACCGGAACATGTTCCGGAACCACCGGAACATGTTCCGGAACCACCGGCACATGTTCCGGGAGAACCGCAACATGTTCCGGAACCACCGGAACATGTTCCGGCAGCACCGGAACATGTTCCGGAACCACCGGAAGATGTTCCGGGAGCACCGGAACATGTTCCGGAACCACCGGAACATGTTTCGGGAACACCGGAACATGTTCTGGGAACACCGGAACACGTTCCGAAACCACCGGAACATGTTCCGGAACCACCGGAACATTTTCCGGCAGCACCGAAACATGTTCCGGAACCACCGGAAGATGTTCCGGGAGCACCGGAACATGTTCCGGAACCACCGGAAGATGTTCCGGGAGCACCGGAACATGTTCCGGAACCACCGGAAGATGTTCCGGGAACACAGGATCATGTTCCGGCACCACCGGATCATATTCCGGGACCACCGGAACATGTTCCTGAACCACCGGAACATGTTCCGGGACCACCGGAACATGTTCAGGAACCACCGGAACATGTTCCGGAACCACCGGAACATGTTCCGGAACCACCGGAACATGTTCTGGGAGAACCGCAACATGTTCCGGAACCACCGGAACATGTTCCGGCAGCACCGGAACATGTTCCGGAACCACCGGAACATGTTCCGGAACCAACGGAACATGTTCCGGAACCAACGGAACATGTTCCGGAACCACTGGAACATGTTCCGGAACCACCGGAACATGTTCCGGAACCACCGGAACATGTTCCTGAACCACCGGAACATGTTCCGGGACCACCGGAACATGTTCAGGAACCACCGGAACATGTTCTGGAACCACCGGAACATGTTCCGGAACCACCGGAACATGTTCCGGGAGAACCGCAACATGTTCCGGAACCACCGGAACATGTTCCGGAACCACCGGAACATGTTCCGGAACCACCGGAAGATGTTCCGGGAGCACCGGAACATGTTCCGGAACCACCGGAACATGTTCCGGAACCACCGGAACATGTTCCGGAACCACCGGAACCTGTTCCGGCAGCACCGGAAGATGTTCCGGGAGCACCGGAACATGTTCCGAAACCACCGGAACATGTTCCGGAACCACCGGAAGATGTTCCGGGAGCACCGGAACATGTTCCGGAACCACCGGAAGATGTTCCGGGAACACAGGAACATGTTCCGGCACCACCGGATCATGTTCCGGGACCACCGGAACATGTTCCTGAACCACCGGAACATGTCCCGGGACCACCGGAACATGTTCAGGAACCACCGGAACATGTTCCGGAACCACCGGAACATGTTCCGGAACCACCGGCACATGTTCCGGGAGAACCGCAACATGTTCCGGAACCACCGGAACATGTTCCGGCAGCACCAGAACATGTTCCGGAACCACCGGAACATGTTCCGGAACCAACGGAACATGTTCCGGAACCAACGGAACATGTTCTGGAACCACTGGAACATGTTCCGGAACCACCAGAACATGTTCCGGAAGCACCCGAACATGTTCCGGGACCACCGGAACATGTTCAGGAACCACCGGAACATGTTCCGGGACCACCGGAACATGTTCCTGAACCACCGGAACATGTTCCGGGACCACCGGAACATGTTCAGGAACCACCGGAACATGTTCTGGAACCACCGGAACATGTTCCGGAACCACCGGAACATGTTCTAGAACCACCGGAAGATGTTCCGGGAGCACCGGAACATGTTCCGGAACCACCGGAACATGTTCCGGAACCACCGGAACATGTTCCGGAACCACCGGAACTTGTTCCGGCAGCACCGGAAGATGTTCCGGGAGCACCGGAACATGTTCCGAAACCACCGGACCATGTTCCGGAACCACCGGAACATGTTCCGGCAGCACCGGAACATGTTCCGCAACCACCGGAAGATGTTCCGGGAGCACCGGAACATGTTCCGGAACCACCGGAAGATGTTCCGGGAGCACCGGAACATGTTCCGGAACCACCGGAAGATGTTCCGGGAACACAGGAACATGTTCCGGCACCACCGGATCATGTTCCGGGACCACCGGAACATGTTCCTGAACCACCGGAACATGTTCCGGAAGCACCGGAACATGTTCCGGGACCACTGGAAAATGTTCCGCAAGCACCGGAACATGTTCCGCAAGCACCGGAACATGTTCCGGAACCACCGGAACATGTTCTGGGAGCACCGGAACATGTTCCGGGAGCACCGGAACATGTTCCGGAACCACCGGAACATGCTCCGGAACCACCGGAACATGTTCCGGAACCACCGGAACATGTTCCGGAACCACCGGAAGATGTTCCGGGAGCACCGGAACATGTTCCGGAACCACCGGAACATGTTCCGGGACCACCGGAACATGTTTTGGAAGCACCGCAACATGTTCCGGAACCACCGGAACATGTTCCGGGGGAACCGGAACATGTTCCGAAACCACCGGAACATGTTCCGATGTTCCGGGAGCACCGGAACATGTTCCGGAACCACCGGAACATGTTCCGCAAGCACCGGAACATGTTCCGGAACCACCGGAACATGTTCCGGCAGCACCGGAACATTTTTCCGGAACCACCGGAAGATGTTCCGGGAGCACCGGAACATGTTCCGGAACCACCGGAAGATGTTCTGGGAACACAGGAACATGTTCCGGCACCACCGGAACATGTTCCGGGACCACCGGAACATGTTCCTGAACCACCAGAACATGTTCCGGGACCACCGGAACATGTTCAGGAACCACTGGAACATGTTCTGGAACCACCGGAACATGTTCTGGAACCACCGGAACATGTTCCGGGAGAACCGCAACATGTTCCGGAACCACCGGAACATGTTCCGGAACCACCGGAACATGTTCTGGAACCACCGGAAGATGTTCCGGGAGCACCGGAAGATGTTCCGGAACCACCGGAACATGTTCCGGAACCACCGGAACATGTTCCGGAACCACCGGAACTTGTTCCGGCAGCACCGGAAGATGTTCCGGGAGCACCGGAACATGTTCCGAAACCACCGGAACATGTTCCGGAACCACCGGAACATGTTCCGGCAGCACCGGAACATGTTCCGGAACCACCGGAAGATGTTCCGGGAGCACCGGAACATGTTACGGAACCACCGGAAGATGTTCCGGGAGCACCGGAACATGTTCCGGAACCACCGGAAGATGTTCTGGGAACACGGGATCATGTTCCGGCACCACCGGATCATGTTCCGGGACCACCGGAACATGTTCCTGAACCACCGGAACATGTTCCGGGACCACCGGAACATGTTCAGGAACCACCGGTACATGTTCCGGAACCACCGGAACATGTTCCGGAACCACCGGAACATGTTCCGGGAGAACCGCAACATGTTCCGGAACCACCGGAACATGTTCCGGCAGCCCCGGAACATGTTCCGGAACCACCGGAACATGTTCCGGAACCAACGGAACATGTTCCGGAACCAACGGAACATGTTCTGGAACCACTGGAACATGTTCCGGAACCACCGGAACATGTTCCGGAACCACCGGAACATGTTCCGGGACCACCGGAACATGTTCCTGAACCACCGGAACATGTTCCGGGACCACCGGAACATGTTCCTGAACCACCGGAACATGTTCCGGGACCACCGGAACATGTTCAGGAACCACCGGAACATGTTCTGGAACCACCGGAACATGTTCCAGAACCACCGGAACATGTTCCGGGAGAACCGCAACATGTTCCGGAACCACCGGAACATGTTCCGGAACCACCGGAACATGTTCTGGAACCACCGGAAGATGTTCCGGGAGCACCGGAACATGTTCCGGAACCACCGGAACATGTTCCGGAACCACCGGAACACGTTCCGGAACCACCGGAACTTGTTCCGGCAGCACCGGAAGATGTTCCGGGAGCACCGGAACATGTTCCGAAACCACCGGAACATGTTCCGGAACCACCGGAACATGTTCCGGCAGCACCGGAACATGTTCCGCAACCACCGGAAGATGTTCCGGGAGCACCGGAACATGTTCCGGAACCACCGGAAGATGTTCCGGGAGCACCGGAACATGTTCCGGAACCACCGGAAGATGTTCCGGGAACACGGGAACATGTTCCGGCACCACCGGATCATGTTCCGGGACCACCGGAACATGTTTCTGAACCACCGGAACATGTTCCGGGACCACGGGAACATGTTCATAAACCACCGGAACATGTTCCGGAACCAACGGAACATGTTCCGGAACCACCGGAACATGTTCCGGCAGCACCGGAACATGTTCCGGAAGCACCGGAACATGTTCCGGGACCACTGGAACATGTTCCGCAAGCACCGGAACATCTTCCGCAAGCACCGGAACATGTTCCGGAACCACCGGAACATGTTCTGGGAGCACCGGAACATGTTCCGGGAGCACCGGAACATGTTCCGGAACCACCGGAACATGCTCCGGAACCACCGGAACATGTTCCGGAACCACCGGAACATGTTCTGGAACCACCGGAAGATGTTCCGGGAGCACCGGAACATGTTCCGGAACCACCGGAACATGTTCCGGGACCACCGGAACATGTTTTGGAAGCACCGCAACATGTTCCGGAACTACCGGAACATGTTCCGGGGGAACCGGAACATGTTCCGATACCACCGGAACATGTTCCGCAAGCACCGGAACATGTTCCGGCAGCACCGGAACATGTTCCGGAACCAACGGAAGATGTTCCGGGAGCAGCGGAACATGTTCCGGAACCGCCGGAACATGTTCCGGAACCACCGGAACATGTTCCGGGAGCACCGGAAAATGTTCTGGGACCACCGGAACATGTTCCGGGAGCACCGGAACATGTTCCGGAACCACCGGAACATGTTCCGGAACCAACGGAACATGTTCCGGAACCAACGGAACATGTTCTGGAACCACTGGAACATGTTCCGGAACATGTTCTGGAAGCACCGGAACATGTTC
This sequence comes from Eutreptiella sp. 'Long Island Sound 2002', assembly GCA_964036045.1. Taxonomy (NCBI): domain Eukaryota; phylum Euglenozoa; class Euglenophyceae; order Eutreptiales; family Eutreptiaceae; genus Eutreptiella; species Eutreptiella sp. 'Long Island Sound 2002'. Next base: position 24,391,622 of record OZ038403.1, read on the forward strand.
CGGGACCACTGGAACATGTTCCGCAAGCAGCGGAACATGTTCCGCAAGCACCGGAACATGTTCCGGAACCACCGGAACATCTTCTGGGAGCACCAGAACATGTTCCGGGAGCACCGGAACGTGTTCCGGAACCACCGGAACATGTTCCGGAACCACCGGAACATGTTCTGGAACCACCGGAAGATGTTCCGGGAGCACCGGAACATGTTCCGGAACCACCGGAACATGTTCCGGAACCACCGGAAGATGTTCCGGGAGCACCGGAACATGTTCCGGAACCACCGGAACATCTTCCGGGACCACCGGAACATGTTTTCGAAGCACCGCAACATGTTCCGGAACCACCGGAACATGTTCCGGGAGAACCGGAACATGTTCCGGAACCACCGGAACATGTTCCGCAAGCACCGGAACATGTTCCGGCAGCACCGGAACATGTTCCGGAACAACCGGAAGATGTTCCGGGAGCAGCGGAACATGTTCCGGAACCACCGGAACATATTCTGGAACCACCGGAACATGTTCCGGGAGCACCGGAACATGTTCCGCAACCACCGGAACATGTTCCGGGACCACTGGAACATGTTCGGGAACCACCGGAACATGTTCTGGGAGCACCGGAACATGTTCCGGAACCACCGGAACATGTTCCGGCAGCACTGGAACAAGTTTCTGGAACCACCGGAACATGTTCCGGGAGCACCGGAACATGTTCCGGAACCACCGGAACATGTTCCGGAACCACCGGAACATGTTCCGGAAGCACCGGAACATGTTCCGGAACCACCGGAACATGTTCCGGAACCACCGGAACATTTTCCGGAACCACCGGAACATGTTCCGGAACCATCGCAACATGTTCCGGAACCACCGGAACATACTCCGGAACCACCGGAACATGTTCCGGAACCACCAGAACATGTTCCGGGACCACCGGAACATGTTCCGGAAGCACCGGAACATGTTCCGAGAGCACCGGAACATGTTCCGGGACCACCGGAACATGTTCCGGAAGCACCGGAACATGTTCCGGAACCACCGGAACACGTTCCGGAACCACCGCAACATGTTCCGCAAGCACCGGAACATGTTCCGCAAGCACCGGAACATGTTTCGGGAGCACCGGAACATGTTCCGGGAGCACCGGAACATGTTCCGGAAGCACCGGAACATGTTCCGCAAGCACCGGAACATGTTCTGGGACCACCGGAACATGTTCCGGGAGCACCCGAACATGTTCCGGGAGCACCGGAACATGTTCCGGAACCACCGGAACATGTTCCGGAACCACCGGAACATGTTCCGGGAGCACCGGAACATATTCCGGGACCACCAGAACATGTTTCGGAAGCACCGGAACATGTTCCGGAACCACCGGAAGATGTTCCGGGAGAACCGGAACATGTTCCGGAACCACCGGAACATGTTCCGGAACCAGCGGAACATGTTCTGGCAGCACCGGAACATGTTCCGGAACCAGCGGAACATGTTCCGGAACAACCGGAACATGTTCCGCAAGCACCGGAACACGTTCCGGAACCACCGGAACATGTTCCGGAACTACCGCAACATGTTCCGGGAGCACCGGAACATGTTCCGGAACCACCGGAACATGTTCCGGAACCACCGGAAAATGTTCCGGAACCACCGGAACATGTTCCGGAACCACCAGAACATGTTCCGCAAGCACAGGAACATGTTCCGGAACCACCGCTACATGTTCCGGAACCACCGTAACATGTTCCGGAAGCACCGGAACATGATCCGGTAGCACCGGAACATGTTCCGGGACCACCGGAACCTGTTCCGGAAGCACCGGAACATGTTCCGGAATCACTGGAACATGTTCCGGAACCACCGGAAGATGTTCCGGGAGCACCGGAACATGTTCCGGAACCACCGGAACATGTTCCGGAACCACCTGAACATGTTCCGGAACCACCGGAACATGTTCCGGAACCACCGGAACATGTTCCGGCAGCACCGGAACATGTTCCGGAACCATCGGAAGATGTTCCGGGAGCACCGGAACATGTTCCGGAACCACCGGAACATGTTCCGGGAGCACCGGAACATGTTCCGCAAGCACCGGAACATGTTCCGCAAGCACCGGAACATGTTCTGGGACCACCGGAACATGTTCCGGGACCACCCGAACATGTTCCGGGAGCACCGGAACATGTTCCGGAACCACCGGAACATGTTCCGGAACCACCGGAACATGTTCCGGGAGCACCGGAACATGTTCCGGGACCACCGGAACATGTTCCGGAACCACCGATACATGTTCCGGGAACACCGGAACATGTTCCGAAACCACCGAAACATGTTCCGGGACCACCGGAACATGTTTCGGAAGCACCGGAACATGTTCCGGAACCACCGGAAGATGTTCCGGGAGAACCGGAACATGTTCCGGAACCACCGGAACATGTTCCGGAACCAGCGGAACATGTTCTGGCAGCACCGGAACATGTTCCGGAACCAGCGGAACATGTTCCGGAACAACCAGAACATGTTCCGCAAGCACCGGAACACGTTCCGGAACCACCGGAACATGTTCCGGAACTACCGCAACATGTTCCGGGAGCACCGGAACATGTTCCGGAACCACCGGAACATGTTCCGGAACCACCGGAAAATGTTCCGGAACCACCGGAACATGTTCCGGAACCACCAGAACATGTTCCGCAAGCACAGGAACATGTTCCGGAACCACCGCTACATGTTCCGGAACCACCGTAACATGTTCCGGAAGCACCGGAACATGTTCCGGTAGCACCGGAACATGTTCCGGGACCACCGGAACCTGTTCCGGAAGCACCGGAACATGTTCCGCAAGCACCGGAACATGTTCCGGCACCACCGGAACATGTTCCGGAATCACCGGAACATGTTCCGGAACCACCGGAAGATGTTCCGGGAGCACCGGAACATGTTCCGGAACCACCGGAACATGTTCCCGAACCAGCGGAACATGTTCCTGAACCACCGGAACATGTTCCGCAAGCACCGCAACACGTTCCGGAACCACCGGAACGTGTTCCGGAACCACCGGAACATGTTCCGGGAGCACCGGAACATGTTCCGGAAGCACCGGAACATGTTCCGGGAGCACCAGAACATGTTCCGCAAGCACCGGAACATGTTCCGGGAGCACCGGAAGATGTTCCGGGAGCACCGGAAGATGTTCCGGGAGCACCGGAACATGTTCGGGAACTACCGGAACATGTTCCGGAACCACTGGAACATGTTCCGGGAGCACCGGAACATGTTCTGGAACCGCCGGAACATGTTCCGGAACCACCGGAACATGTTCCGGAACCACCGGAACATGTTCCGGAACCACCGTAACATGTTCCGGAACCACCGGAACATGTTCCGGTAGCACCGGAACATGTTCCGGGACCACCGGAACATGTTCCGGAAGCACCGGAACATGTTCCGGAAGCACCGGAACATGTTCCGTAAGCACCGAAACATGTTCCGGCACCACCGGAACATGTTCCGGGAGCACCGGAACATGTTCCGGCAGCACCGGAATATGTTCCGGGAGCACCGGAACATGTTCCGGAACCACCAGAACATGTTCCGGGACCACCGGAACATGTTCCAGGACCACCGGAACATGTTCCGGAAGCACCGGAACATGTTCCGAGAGCACCGGAACACGTTCCGGGACCACCGGAACATGTTCCGGAAGCACCGGAACATGTCCCGCAAGCACCGGAACATGTTCCGGGACCACTGGAACATGTTCCGGGAGCACCCGAACACGTTCTGGGGGCACCGGAACATGTTCCGGGAGCACCAGAACATGTTCCGGAACCACCGGAACATGTTCCGGGAGCACCGGAACATGTTCCGGGACCACCAGAACATGTTCCGGAACCACCGGAACATGTTCCGGGAACACAGGAACATGTTCCGGAACCACCGGAACATGTTCCGGGACCACCGGAACATGTTCTGGAACCACCGGAAGATGTTCCGGGAGCACCGGAACATGTTCCGCAACCACCGGAACATGTTCCGGGACCACCGGAACATGTTCCGAAACCACCGAAACATGTTCCGGGACCACCGGAACATGTTTCGGAAGCACCGGAACATGTTCCGGAACCACCGGAAGATGTTCCGGGAGAACCGGAACATGTTCCGGAACCACCGGAACATGTTCCGGAACCACCGGAACTTGTTCCGGCAGCACCGGAACATGTTCCGGAACCAGCGGAACATGTTCCTGAACCACCGGAACATGTTCCGCAAGCACCGGAACATGTTCCGGAACCGGCGGAAGATGTTCCGGGAGAACCGGAACGTGTTCCGGAACCACCGGAACATGTTCCGGGAGCACCGGAACATGTTCCGGAAGCACCGGAACATTTTCCGGGAGCACCGGAACATGTTCCGCAAGCACCGGAACATGTTCCGGGAGCACCGGAAGATGTTCCGGGAGCACCGGAAGATGTTCCGGGAGCACCGGAAGATGTTCCGGGAGCACCGGAACACTTTCCGGAAGCACCGGAACATGTTCCGGGAGCACCGGAACATGTTCCGGAACCACCGGAACATGTTCCGGAACCACCGGAACATGTTCCGCAAGCACCGGAACATGTTCCGGAACCGGCGGAAGATGTTCCGGGAGAACCGGAAGGTGTTCCGGAACCACCGGAACATGTTCCGGGAGCACCGGAACATGTTCCGGAAGCACCGGAACATTTTCCGGGAGCACCGGAACATGTTCCGCAAGCACCGGAACATGTTCCGCAAGCACCGGAACATGTTCCGGGAGCACCGGAAGATGTTCCGGGAGCACCGGAAGATGTTCCGGGAGCACCGGAACACTTTCCGGAAGCACCGGAACATGTTCCGGGAGCACCGGAACATGTTCCGGAACCACCGGAACATGTTCCGGAACCACCGGAACATGTTCCGGAACCACCGGAACATGTTCCGGAACTACCGGAACATGTTCCGGAACCACTGGAACATGTTCCGGGAGCACCGGAACATGTTCTGGAACCACCGGAACATGTTCCGGAACCACCGGAACATGTTCCGGAACCACCGGAACATGTTCCGGAACCACCGTAACATGTTCCGGAACCACCGGAACATGTTCCGGTAGCACCGGAACATGTTCCGGGACCACCGGAACATGTTCCGGAAGCACCGGAACATGTTCCGCAAGCACCGCAACATGTTCCGGCACCACCGGAACATGTTCCGGGAGCACCGGAACATGTTCCGGCAGCACCGGAATATGTTCCGGGAGCACCGGAACATGTTCCGGAACCACCGCAACATGTTCCGGCACCACCTGAACATGTTCCGGCAGCACCGGAACATGTTCCGGAACCACCGGAAGATGTTCCGGGAGCACCGAAACATGTTCCGGAACCACCGGAACATGTTCCGGAACCAGCGGAACATGTTCCGGAACCACCGGAACATGTTCCGCAAGCACCGGAACATGTTCCGGAACCACCGGAACATGTTCCGGGACCACCGGAACATGTTCCGGAACCACCGGAACATGTTCTGGAACCACCGGAACATGTTCTGGAACCACCGGATCATGTTCCGCAAGCACCGGAACATGTTCCGGAACCGCCGGAATATGTTCCGGGACAACCGTAACATGTTCCGGCAGCACCGGAACATGTTCTGGGACCACCGGAACATGTTCCGGAACCACCGGAACATGTTCCGGGACAACCGTAACATGTTCCGGAACCACCGGAACATGTTCCGGAACCACCGGAACATGTTCCGGGACAACCGTAACATGTTCCGGAAGCACCGGAACATGTTCCGAGAGCACCGGAACATGTTCCGGGACCACCGGAACATGTTCTGGAAGCACCGGAACATGTTCCGGGAGCACCGGAACATGTTCCGAGACCACCGGAAGATGTTCCGGGAGCACCGGAACATGTTCCGGAACCACCGAAACATGTTCCGGCAGCACCGGAACATGTTCCGGAACCACCGGAAGATGTTCCGGGAGCACCGGAACATGTTCCGGAACCACCGGAAGATGTTCCGGGAGCACCGGAACATGTTCTGGAACCACCGGAACATGTTCCGCAAGCACCGGAACATGTTCCGGAACCACCGGAACATGCTCCGGCAGCACCGGAACATGTTCCGGAACTACCGGAACATGTTCCGGAACCACCGGAACATGTTCCGGAACCACCAGAACATGTTCCGCAAGCACCGGAACATGTTCCGGGAGCACCGGAACATGTTCCGGAAGCACCGGAACATGTTCGGGGACCACCGGAACATGTTTCGGAAGCACCGGAACATGTTCCGGAATCACCGGAACATGTTCCGGTGGTTCCGGAACATGATCCGGAACCAGCGGAACATGTTCCGGAACCACCGGAACATGTTCTGGGACAACCGTAACATGTTCCGGAAGCACCGGAACATGTTCCGCAAGCACCGCAACATGTTCCGGAACCACCGGAACATGTTCCGGGAGCACAGGAACATGTTCCGGGAGCACCGGAACATGTTCCGAAACCACCGGAACATGTTCCGGAACCACCGGAACATGTTCCGGTGGTTCCGGAACATGTTCCGGAACCACCGGAGGATGTTCCGGGAGCACCGGAACATGTTCCGGAACCAACGGAACATGTTCCGCAAGCACCGGAACATGTTCCGGAACCACCGGAACATGTTCCGGAACCACCGGAACATGTTCCGGGACCACCGGAACATGTTCCGGGACCACCGGAACATGTTGCTGAACCACCGGAACATGTTCCGGGACCACCGGAACATGTTCCGGAACCGCCGGAACATGTTCCGGAACCACCGGAACATGTTCCGGGAGAACCGCAACATGTTCCGGAACCACCGGAACATGTTCTGGCAGCACCGGAACATGTTCCGGAACCACCGGAACATGTTCCGGCACCACCGGAACATGTTCCGGAACCACCAGAACATGTTCCGGAACCACCGGAACATGTTCCGGCAGCACCGGAACATGTTCCGGAACCACCGGAACATGTTCCGGAACCACCGGAGGATGTTCCGGGAGCACCGGAACATGTTCCGGAACCACCGGAAGATGTTCTGGGAGCACCGGAACATGTTTCGGAACCACCGGAAGATGTTCCGGGAGCACCGGAACATGTTCCGGCAGCACCGGAACATGTTCCGGAACCACCCGAAGATGTTCCGGGACCACCGGAACATGTTCCGGCAGCACCGGAACATGTTCCGGAACCACCGGAAGATGTTCCGGGAGAACTGGAAGATGTTCCGGAACCACCGGAATATGTTCCGGAACCACCGGAACATGATCCAGAACCACCGGAACATGTTCTGGAACCAGCGGAACCTGTTCCGGAACCACCGGAACATGTTCCGCAGGCACCGGAACATGTTCCGGGACCACCGGAACATGTTCCGGAACAACCGGAACATGTTCCCCAAGCACCGGAACATGATCCGGGACCACCGGAACATGTTCCGGGAGCACCGGAACATGTTTCGGAACCACCGGAACATGTTCCGGGACGACCGGAACATGTTCCGGAACCACCGGAACATGTTCCGGCAGCACCGGAACATGTTCCGAAACCACCGGAACATGTTCCGGGAGCACCGGAACATGTTCCGGAACCACCGGAACATGTTCCGGAACCACCGGAACATGTTCCGGAACCACCGGAACATGTTCCGGCAGCACCGGCACATGTTCCGCAAGCACCAGAACATGGTCCGGAACCACCGGAACATGTTCCGCAAGCACCGGAACATGTTCCGGAACCACCGGAACATGTTCCGGAACCACCAGAACATGTTCCGGGCCCACCGGAACATGTTCCGGGACCACCGGGACATGTTCCGGAAGCACCGGAACATGTTCCGAGAGCACCGGAACATGTTTCGGGAACCACCGGAACATGTTCCGGAACCACCGGAACATGTTCCGCAAGCACCGGAACATGTTTCGGGAGCACCGGAACATGTTCCGGGAGCACCGGAACATGTTCCGGAAGCACCCGAACACGTTCCGCAAGCACCGGAACATGTTCCGGGACCACCGGAACATGTACCGGAACCACCAGAACATGTTCCGGCAGCACCGGAACATGTTTCTGCAAGCACAGGAACATGTTCAGGAACCACCAGAACATGTTCCGCAAGCACCGGAACATGTTCCGGAACCACCGGAACATGTTCCGGGACCACCGGAACATGTTCCGGAAGCACCGGAACATGTTCCGAGAGCACCGGAACATGTTTCGGGACCACCGGAACAATTTTCGGAACCACCGGAACATGTTCCGGGAGCACCAGAACATGTTCCGGAACCACCGGAACATGTTCCGGGAGCACCGGAACATGTTCCGGGAGCACCGGAACATGTTCCGGAACCAGCGGAACACGTTCCGGGAGCACCGGAACACGTTCCGGAACCACCGGAACGTGTTCCGGAACCACCAGAAAATTTTCTGGGAGCACCGGAACATGTTCCGGAACCACCGGAACATGTTCCGGGAGCACCGGAACATGTTCCGCAAGCACCGGAACATGTTCCGGGAGCACCGGAAGATGTTCCGGGAGCACCGGAACATGTTCCGGAACCACCGGAACATGTTCTGGAAACACCGTAACATGTTCCGGGACCACCGGAACATGTTCCGGAAGCACCGGAACATGTTCCGAAACCACCGGAACATGTTCCGGCAGCACCGGAACACGTTCTGGAACCACCGGAAGATGTTCCGGGAGCACCGGAACATGTTCCGGAACCACCGGAACATGTTCCGGAACCACCGGAACATGTTCCGCAAGCACCGGAACATGTTCCGGAACCACCGGAACATGTTCCGGGACAACCGGAACATGTTCCGGAACCACCGGAACATCTTCCGGAACCACCGGAACATGTTCCGGAACCACCGGATCATGTTCCGCAAGCACCGGAACATGTTCCGGAACCGCCGGAACATGTTCCGGGACAACCGTAACATGTTCCGGAAGCACCGGAACATGTTCCGGAACCACCGGAACATGTTCCGGGACAACCGTAACATGTTCCGGAACCACCGGAACATGTTCCGGGACCACCGGAACATGTTCCGGGAGCACCGGAACATGTTCCAGGAGCACCGGAACATGTTCCGGAACCACCGGAACATGTTCCGGAACCACCGGAAGATGTTCTGGGAGCACCGGATTATGTTCCGGAACCACCGGAACATGTTCCGGCAGCACCGGAACATGTTCCGGAACCACCGGAAGATGTTCCGGGAGCACCGGAACATGTTCCGGAACCACTGGAAGATGTTCCGGGAGCACCGGAACATGTTCCGGAACCACCGGAACATGTTCCGCAAGCACTGGAACATGTTCCGGAACCACCGGAACATGTTCCGGCAGCAGCGGAACATGTTCTGGAACCACCGGAACATGTTCCGGAACCACCGGAACATGTTCCGAAACCACCGGAACGTGTTCCGCAAGCACCGGAACATGTTCCGCAAGCACCGGAACATGTTCCGGGAGCACCGGAACATGTTCCGGAAGCACCGGAACATGTTCGGGGACCACCGGAACATGTTCCGGGAGCACCGGAACATGTTCCGGGACCACCGGAACATGTTCCGAAACCACCGGAACATGTTCCGGGAGCACCGGAACAAGTTCCGGAACCACCGGAACGTGTTCCGGAACCACCGGAACATGTTCCGGGAGCACCGGAACATGTTCTGGGAGCACCGGAACATGTTCCGCAAGCACCGGAACCTGTTCCGGGAGCACCGGAAGATGTTCCGGGAGCACCGGAACATGTTCCGGAACCACCGGAACATGTTCCGGAACTACCGGAACATGTTCCGGAACCACCGGAACATGTTCCGGGAGCACTGGAACATGTTCCGGAACCACCGGAACATGTTCCGGTGCTTGCGGAACATGTTCCGGTGGTTCCGGAACATGTTCCGGAACCACCGGAACATGTTCCGGAACCACTGTAACATGTTCCGGAAGCACCGGAAGATGTTCCGGGAGCACCGGAACATGTTCCGGGACCACCGGAACATGTTCCGGAAGCACCGGAACATGTTCCGAAACCACCGGAACATGTTCCGGCAGCACCGGAACATGTTCCGGAACCAGCGGAACATGTTCTGGAACCACCGGAACATGTTCCGCAAGCACCGGAACATGTTCCGGAACCACCGGAACATGTTCCGGGACCACCGGAACATGTTCCGGAACCACCGGAACATCTTCCGGAACCACCGGAACATGATCCGGAACCACCGGATCATGTTCCGCAAGCACCGGAACATGTTCCGGAACCGCCGGAACATGTTCCGGGACAACCGTAACATGTTCCGGAAGCACCGGAACATGTTCTGGGACCACCGGAACATGTTCCGGAACCACCGGAACATGTTCCGGGACAACCGTAACATGTTCCGGAACCACCGGAACATGTTCCGGAACCACCGGAACATGTTCCGGGACAACCGTAACATGTTCCGGAAGCACCGGAACATGTTCTGGGACCACCGGAACATGTTTCAGGAGCACCGGAACATGTTGCGGAACCAACGGAACATGTTCCGGTGCTGCCGGAACATGTTCCGCAAGCACCGGAACATGTTCCGGAACCACCGGAACATGTTCCGGAACCACCGGAACATGTTCCGGAACCACCGGAACATGTTCCGCAAGCACCAGAACATGTTCCGCAAGCACCGGAACATGTTCCGGGAGCACCGGAACATGTTCCGGAAGCACCGGAACATGTTCGGGGACCACCGGAACATGTTTCGGAACCACCGGAACATGTTCCGGAACCACCGGAACATGTTCCGGGAGCACCGGAACATGTTCCGGAAGCACCGGAACATGTTCGGGGACCACCGGAACATGTTCCGCAAGCACCGGAACATGTTCCGGAACCACCTGAACATGTTCCGGGAGCACCGGAACATGTTCCGGGAGCACCGGAACATGTTCCGGAACCACTGGAACATGTTCCGGGAGCACCGGAACATGTTCCGGAACCACCGGAACATGTTCCGGAACCACCGGAACATGTTCCGCAAGCACCGGAACATGTTCCAGAACCACCGGAACATGTTCCGGAACCACCGTAACATGTTGCGGAAGCACCGGAACATGTTCCGGTAGCACCGGAACATGTTCCGGGACCACCGGAACATGTTCCGGAACCACCGGAACATGTTCCGGAACTACCGGAACATGTTCCGGAACCACTGGAACATGTTCCGGGAGCACCGGAACATGTTCCGGAACCACCGGAACATGTTCCGGAACCACCGGAACATGTTCCGGAACCACCGGAACATGTTCCGCAAGCACCGGAACATGTTCCAGAACCACCGGAACATGTTCCGGAACCACCGTAACATGTTGCGGAAGAACCGGAACATGTTCCGAAAGCACCGGAACATGTTCCGGGACCACCGGAACATGTTCCGGGAGCACCGGAACATGTTCCGGAACCTGCGGAATATGTTCCGGGAGCACCGGAACATGTTCCGGAACCACCGGAACATGTTCCGGAACCACCGGAAGATGTTCCGGGAGCACCGGAACATGTTCCGGAACCACCGGAACATGTTCCGGAACCACCCGAACATGTTCCGGAACCACCGGAACATGTTCCGGAACCACCGGAAGATGTTCCGGGAGCACCGGAACATGTTACGGAACCACCGGAACATGTACCGGAACCACCGGAACATGTTCTGCAAGCACCGGAACATGTTCCGCAAGCACCGGAACATGTTCCGGTGGACACCGGAACATGTTCCGGAACCACCGGAACATGTTCCGCAAGCACCGGAACATGTTCCGGAACCGCCGGAACATGTTCCGGGACAACCGTAACATGTTCCGGAACCGCCGGAACATGTTCCGGGACAACCGTAACATGTTCTGGAACCACCGGAACATGTTCCGGGACAACCGTAACATGTTCCGGAAGCACCGGAACATGTTCCGGGAGCACCGGAACATGTTCCGGAACCACCGGAACATGTTCCGCAAGCACCGGAACATGTTCTGCAAGCACCGGAACATGTTCCGGAAGCACCGGAACATGTTCGGGGACCACCGGAACACTTTTCGGAAGCACCGGAACATGTTCCGCAACCACCGGAACATGTTCCGGGAGCACCGGAACATGTTCCGGAACCACCGGAACATGTTCCGGAACCACCAGAACATGTTCCGGGAGCACCGGAACATGTTCCGCAAGCACCGGAACATGTTCCGGGAGCACCGGAAGATGTTCTGGGAGCACCGGAACATGTTCCGGAACCACCGGAACATGTTCCGGAACTACCGGAACATGTTCCGGAACCACTGGAACATGTTCCGGGAGCACCGGAACATGATCCGCAACCACCGGAACATGTTCCGGAACCACCGGAACATGTTCCGCAAGCACCGGAACATGTTCCAGAACCACCGGAACATGTTCCGGAACCACCGTAACATGTTGCGGAAGCACCGGAACATGTTCCGGTAGCACCGGAACATGTTCCGGGACCACCGGAACATGTTCCGGAAGCAGCGGAACATGTTCCGGCACCACCGGAACATGTTCCGGGAGCACCGGAACATGTTCCGGGAGCACCGGAACATGTTCCGGAACCACCGGAATATGTTCCGGGAGCACCGGAACATGTTCCGGAACCACCGGAACCTGTTCCGGAACCACCGGAAGATGTTCCGGGAGCACCGGAACATGTTCCGGAACCACCGGAACATGTTCCGGAACCACCTGAACATGTTCCGGAACCACCGGAACATGTTCCGGAACCACCGGAACATGTTCCGGCAGCACCGGAACATGTTCCGGTACCACCGGAAGATATTCCGGGAGCACCGGAACATGTTCTGGAACCACCGGAACATGTTCCGGAACCACCGGAACATGTTCCGGAACCAGCGGAACATGTACCGGAACCACCGGAACATGTTCCGCAAGCACCGGAACATGTTCCGGAACCACCGGAACATGTTCCGGGACCACCGGAACATGTTCCGGAACCACCGGAACATGTTCCGCAAGCACCGGAAAATGTTCCGGAACCGCCGGAACATGTTCCGGGACAACCGTAACATGTTCTGGAACCACCGGAACATGTTCCGGGACAACCGTAACATGTTCCGGAAGCACCGGAAGATGTTCCGGGAGCACCGGAACATGTTCCGGAACCACCGGAACATGTTCCGGCAGCACAGGAACATGTTCCGGAACCACCGGAAGATGTTCCGGGAGCACCGGAACATGTTCCGGAACCACCGGAAGATGTTCCGGGAGCACCGGAACATGTTCCGGAACCACCGGAACATGTTCCGCAAGCACCGGAACATGTTCCGGGACCACCGGAACATGTTCCGGAACCACCGGAACATCTTCCGGAACCACCGGAACATGATCCGGAACCACCGGATCATGTTCCGCAAGCACCGGAACATGTTCCGGAACCGCCGGAACATGTTCCGGGACAACCGTAACATGTTCCGGAAGCACCGGAACATGTTCCGGAAGCACCGGAACATGTTCTGGGACCACCGGAACATGTTCCAGGAGCACCGGAACATGTTCCGGAACCACCGGAACATGTTCCGGTGCTGCCGGAACATGTTCCGCAAGCACCGGAACATGTTCCGGAACCACCGGAACATGTTCCGGAACCACCGGAACTTGTTCCGCAAGCACCAGAACATGGTCCGCAAGCACCGGAACATGTTCCGGAAGCACCGGAACATGCTCGGGGACCACCGGAACATGTTTCGGAACCACCGGAACATGTTCCGGAACCACCGGAACATGTTCCGGGAGCACCGGAACATGTTCCGGAAGCACCGGAACATGTTCGGGGACCACCGGAACATGTTCCGCAAGCACTGGAACATGTTCCAGAACCACCGGAACATGTTCCGGGGGCACCGGAACATGTTCCGGGACCACCGGAACATGTTCCGGAACCACCAGAACATGTTCCGGGAGCACCGGAACATGTTCCGGAACCACTGGAACATGTTCCGGGAGCACCGGAACATATTCCGGAACCACCGGAACATGTTCCGGAACCACCGGAACATGTTCCGGAACCACCGGAACATGTTCCGCAAGCACCGGAACATGTTCCAGAACCACCGGAACATGTTCCGGAACCACCGTAACATGTTGCGGAAGCACCGGAACACGTTCCGGTAGCACCGGAACATGTTCCGGAAGCACCGGAACATGTTCCGGAAGCACCGGAACATGTTCCGCAAGCAGCGGAACATGTTCCGGGACCACCGGAATATGTTCCGGGAGCACCGGAACATGTTCCGGAACCACCGGAACATGTTCCGGAACCACCGGAAGATGTTCCGGGAGCACCGGAACATGTTCCGGAACCACCGGAACATGTTCCGGAACCACCCGAAAATTTTCCGGAACCACCGGAACATGTTCCGGAACCACCGGAACATGTTTCGGCAGCACCGGAACATGTTCCGGAACCACCGGAAGATGTTCCGGGAGCACCGGAACATGTTCCGGAACCACCGGAACATGTTCCGGAACCACCGGAACATGTTCCGGAACCACCGGAACATGTACCGGAACCACCGGAACATGTTCTGCAAGCACCGGAACATGTTTCGCAAGCACCGGAACATGTTCCGGTGGACACCGGAACATGTTCCGGAACCACCGGAACATGTTCCGGAACCACCGGAACATGTTCCGCAAGCACCGGAACATGTTCCGGAACCGCCGGAACATGTTCCGGGACAACCGTAACATGTTCTGGAACCACCGGAACATGTTCCGGGACAACCGTAACATGTTCCGGAAGCACCGGAACATGTTCCGGGAGCACCGGAACATGTTCCGGAACCACCGGAACATGTTCCGCAAGCACCGGAACATGTTCTGCAAGCACCGGAACATGTTCCGGAAGCACCGGAACATGTTCGGGGACCACCGGAACATGTTTCGGAAGCACCGGAACATGTTCCGGAAGCACCGGAACATGTTCCGGGAGCACCGGAACATGTTCCGGGAACATGTTCCGGGACCACCGGAACATGTTCCGGAACCACCGGAACATGTTCCGGGAGCACCGGAACATGTTCCGGAACCACCGGAACATGTTCCGGAACCACCGGAAGATGTTCCGGAACCACCAGAACATGTTCCGGGAGCACCGGAACAAGTTCCGCAAGCACCGGAACATGTTCCGGGAGCACCGGAAGATGTTCCGGGAGCACCGGAACATGTTCCGGAACCACCGGAACATGTTCCGGAACTAACGGAACATGTTCCGGAACCACTGGAACATGTTCCGGGAGCACCGGAACATGTTCCGGAACCACCGGAACATGTTCCGCAACCACCGGAACATGTTCCGGAACCACCGGAACATGTTCCGCAAGCACCGGAACATGTTCCGGAACCACCGGAACATGTTCCGGAACCACCGTAACATGTTGCGGAAGCACCGGAACATGTTCCGGTAGCACCGGAACATGTTCCGGGACCACCGGAACATGTTCCGGAAGCACCGGAACATGTTCCGCAAGCAGCGGAACATGTTCCGGCACCACCGGAACATGTTCCGGGAGCACCGGAACATGTTCCGGAACCACCGGAAGATGTTCCGGGAGCACCGGAACATGTTCCGGAACCACCGGAACCTGTTCCGGAACCACCGGAAGATGTTCCGGGAGCACCGGAACATGTTCCGGAACCACCGGAACATGTTCCGGAACCACCTGAACATGTTCCGGAACCACCCGAACATGTTCCGGAACCACCGGAACATGTTCCGGCAGCACCGGAACATGTTCCGGTACCACCGGAAGATATTCCGGGAGCACCGGAACATGTTCCGGAACCACCGGAACATGTTCCGGAACCACCGGAACATGTTCCGGAACCAGCGGAACATGTACCGGAACCACCGGAACATGTTCCGCAAGCACCGGAACATGTTCCGGAACCACCGGAACATGTTCCGGGACCACCGGAACATGTTCCGGAACCACCGGAACATGTTCCGCAAGCACCGGAAAATGTTCCGGAACCGCCGGAACATGTTCCGGGACAACCGTAACATGTTCTGGAACCACCGGAACATGTTCCGGGACAACCGTAACATGTTCCGGAAGCACCGGAAGATGTTCCGGGAGCACCGGAACATGTTCCGGAACCACCGGAACATGTTCCGGCAGCACAGGAACATGTTCCGGAACCACCGGAAGATGTTCCGGGAGCACCGGAACATGTTCCGGAACCACCGGAAGATGTTCCGGGAGCACCGGAACATGTTCCGGAACCGCCGGAACATGTCCCGCAAGCACCGGAACATGTTCCGGAACCACCAGAACATGTTCCGGCAGCACCGGAACATGTTCCGGAACCACCGGAACATGTTCCGGAACCACCGGAACATGTTCCGCAAGCACCGGAACGTGTTCCGCAAGCACCGGAACATGTTCGGGGACCACCGGAACATGTTTCGGAAGCACCGGAACACGTTCCGGAAGCACTGGAACATGTTCGGGGACCACCGGAACATGTTCCGCAAGCACCGGAACATTTTCCGGAACCACCGGAAGATGTTCCGGAACCAGCGGAACATGTTCCGGAACCACCGGAACATGTTCTGGGACAACCGTAACATGTTCCGGAAGCACCGGAACATGTTCCGCAACCACCGGAACATGTTCCGGGACCACTCGAACATGTGCTGGGAGCACCGGAACATGTTCCGGGAGCACTGGAACATGTTCCGGGAGCACCGGAACATGTTCCGGAACCACCGGAACATGTTCCGGAACCACCGGAACATGTTCCGGCAGCACCGGAAGATGTTCCGGGAGCACCGGGACATGTTCCGAAACCACCGGAACATGTTCCGGAACCACCAGAACATGTTCCGGGAGCACCGGAACAAGTTCCGCAAGCACCGGAACATGTTCCGGGAGCACCGGAAGATGTTCCGGGAGCACCGGAACATGTTCCGGAACCACCGGAACATGTTCCGGAACTAACGGAACATGTTCCGGAACCACTGGAACATGTTCCGGGAGCACCGGAACATGTTCCGGAACCACCGGAACATGTTCCGCAACCACCGGAACATGTTCCGGAACCACCGGAACATGTTCCGCAAGCACCGGAACATGTTCCGGAACCACCGGAACATGTTCCGGAACCACCGTAACATGTTGCGGAAGCACCGGAACATGTTCCGGTAGCACCGGAACATGTTCCGGGACCACCGGAACATGTTCCGGAAGCACCGGAACATGTTCCGCAAGCAGCGGAACATGTTCCGGCACCACCGGAACATGTTCCGGGAGCACCGGAACATGTTCCGGAACCACCGGAAGATGTTCCGGGAGCACCGGAACATGTTCCGGAACCACCGGAACCTGTTCCGGAACCACCGGAAGATGTTCCGGGAGCACCGGAACATGTTCCGGGAGCACCGGAACATGTTCCGGAACCACCTGAACATGTTCCGGAACCACCCGAACATGTTCCGGAACCACCGGAACATGTTCCGGCAGCACCGGAACATGTTCCGGTACCACCGGAAGATATTCCGGGAGCACCGGAACATGTTCCGGAACCACCGGAACATGTTCCGGAACCACCGGAACATGTTCCGGAACCAGCGGAACATGTACCGGAACCACCGGAACATGTTCCGCAAGCACCGGAACATGTTCCGGAACCACCGGAACATGTTCCGGGACCACCGGAACATGTTCCGGAACCACCGGAACATGTTCCGCAAGCACCGGAAAATGTTCCGGAACCGCCGGAACATGTTCCGGGACAACTGTAACATGTTCTGGAACCACCGGAACATGTTCCGGGACAACCGTAACATGTTCCGGAAGCACCGGAAGATGTTCCGGGAGCACCGGAACATGTTCCGGAACCACCGGAACATGTTCCGGCAGCACAGGAACATGTTCCGGAACCACCGGAAGATGTTCCGGGAGCACCGGAACATGTTCCGGAACCACCGGAAGATGTTCCGGGAGCACCGGAACATGTTCCGGAACCGCCGGAACATGTCCCGCAAGCACCGGAACGTGTTCCGGAACCACCAGAACATGTTCCGGCAGCACCGGAACATGTTCCGGAACCACCGGAACATGTTCCGGAACCACCGGAACATGTTCCGCAAGCACCGGAACGTGTTCCGCAAGCACCGGAACATGTTCGGGGACCACCGGAACATGTTTCGGAAGCACCGGAACACGTTCCGGAAGCACTGGAACATGTTCGGGGACCACCGGAACATGTTCCGCAAGCACCGGAACATTTTCCGGAACCACCGGAAGATGTTCCGGAACCAGCGGAACATGTTCCGGAACCACCGGAACATGTTCTGGGACAACCGTAACATGTTCCGGAAGCACCGGAACATGTTCCGCAACCACCGGAACATGTTCCGGGACCACTCGAACATGTTCTGGGAGCACCGGAACATGTTCCGGGAGCACTGGAACATGTTCCGGGAGCACCGGAACATGTTCCGGAACCACCGGAACATGTTCCGGAACCACCGGAACATGTTCCGGCAGCACCGGAAGATGTTCCGGGAGCACCGGGACATGTTCCGAAACCACCGGAACATGTTCCGCAAGCACTGGAACATGTTCCGCAAGCACCGGAACATGTTCCGGAACCACCGGAATATGTTCCGGGAGCACCGGAACATGTTCTGGAACCACCGGAAGATGTTCTGGGAGCACCGGAACATGTTCCGGAACCACCGGAAGATGTTCCGGGAACACAGGAACATGTTCCGGCACCACCGGAACATGTTCCGGGACCACCGGAACATGTTCCTGAACCACCGGAACGTGTTCCGGGACCACCGGAACATGTTTAGGAACCACCGGAACATGTTCTGGAACCACCGGAACATGTTCCGGAACCACCGGAACATGTTCCGGAACCAACGGAACATGTTCTGGAACCACTGGAACATGTTCCGGAACCACCGGAACATGTTCCGGAAGCACCGGAACATGTTCCGGGACCACTGGAACATGTTCCGCAGGCACTGGAACATGTTCCGGAACCACCGGAACATGTTCTGGGAGCACCGGAACATGCTCCGGAACCACCGGAACATGTTCTGGAACCACCGGAACATGTTCCGCAACCACCGGAAGATGTTCCGGGAGCACCGGAACATGTTCCGGGAGCACCGGAACATGTTCCGGGACCACCGGAACATGTTTTGGAAGCACCGCAACATGTTCCGGAACCACCGGAACATGTTCCGGGAGAACCGGAACATGTTCCGGAACCACCGGAACATGTTCCGGCAGCACCGGAACATGTTCCGGAACCACCGGAACATGTTCCGGGACCACCGGAACATGTTCCGGAACCAGCGGAACATGTTCCAGAACCACCGGAACATGTTCCGCAAGCACCGGAACATGTTCCGGCAGCACCGGAACATGTTCCGGAACCACCAGAAGATGTTCCGGGAGCAGCGGAACATGTTCCGGAACCACCGGAACATGTTCCGGAACCACCGGAACATGTTCCGGGAACACAGGAACATGTTCCGGAAACACCGGAACATGTTCCGGGAGCACCGGAAAATGTTCCGGGACCACCGGAACATGTTCCGGCAGCACCGGAACATGTTCCGAAACCACCGGAAGATGTCCCGGGAGAACCGGAAGATGTTCCGGAACCACCGGAACATGTTCCGGAACCACCGGAACATGATCCAGAACCACCGGAACATGTTCCGGAACCAGCAGAACCTGTTCCGGAACCACCGGAACATGTTCCGCAGGCACTGGAACATGTTCCGGGACCACCGGAACATGTTCCGGAACCACCGGAACATGTTCCGCGAGCACCGGAACATGTTTCGGAACCACCGGAACATGTTCCGGCAGCACCGGAACATTTTCCGGACCTCCCGGAACATGTTCCGGCAGCTCCAGAACATATTCCGCAAGCACCGGAACATGTTCCGGAACCACCGGAACATGTTCCGCAAGCACCGGAACATGTTCCGGAACCACCGGAACATGTTCCGGGACCACCGGAACATGTTCCGGAAGCACCGGAACATGTTCCGAGAGCACCGGAACATGTTTCGGAACCACCGAAACATGTTCCGGAACCACCGGAAGATGTTCCGCAAGCACCGGAACACGTTCTGGAACCACCGGAACGTGTTCCGGAACCACCGGAACATGTTCTGGGAGCACCGGAACATGTTCCGGAAGCACCGGAACATGTTTCGGGAGGACCGGAACATGTTCCGCAAGCACCGGAACATGTTCCGCAACCACCGTAACATGTTCCGGAAGCACTGGAACATGTTCCGGTAGCACCACCGGAACATGTTCCGGGACCACCGGAACATGTTCCGGAACCTTTCTGAGTGTCTATTTTTTTTCGACTGATGAGGGCCTAGTGTTGGGCCGAAACCGGTCTCGTTTTTTGGCTTTGTTTGTGGACGCTTGCATGTGAGCCGTGTGTGAAGTAGCCTGTGACCACCGCTGATTTTCTGATTGAGGACCCCTTCTCAGGATTTTCCGGCGAGGACAAGCTCAAAGCTCATCCCAAAAAATTCCAAAAACATGTTCCGGAACCACCGGAACATGTTCCGGGACCACCGGAACATGTTTCGGGAGCACCGGAAGATGTTCCGGGAGAACCGGAACATGTTCCGGAACCACCGGAACATGTACCGGAACCACCGGAACATGTTCCGGAACCACCGGAACATGTTCCGGGAACACAGGAACATGTTCCGGAACCACCGGAACATGTTCCGGGAGCACCGGAACATGTTCCGGAACCACCGGAACATGTTCCGGAACCACCGGAACATGTTCCAGGACCACCGGAACACGTTCCGGAACCACCGGAACATGTTCCGGGACCACCCAAACATGTTCCGGAACCACCGGAACATGTTCCGGAACCACCGGAACATGTTCCGGGAACACAGGAACATGTTCCGGGACCACCGGAACATGTTCCGGGAGCACCGGAACATGTTCCGGAACCACCTGAACATGTTCCGGAACCACCGGAACATGTTCCGGAACCACCGGAACATGTTCCGGCAGCACCGGAACATGTTCCGGAACCACCGGAAGATGTTCTGGGAGCACCGGAACATGTTCCGGAACCACCGGAACATGTTCCGGCAGCAGCGGAACATGTTCCCGAACCACCGGAACATGTTCCGCAAGCACCGGAACATGTTCCGCAAGCACCGGAACATGTTCCGGGAGCACCGGAACATGTTCCGGGAGCACCCGAACATGTTCCGGGAGCACCGGAACATGTTCTGGGACCACCGGAACATGTTCCGCAACCACCGGAACATGTTCCGGGAACACAGGAACATGTTCCGGAACCACCGGAACATGATCCGGGACCACCGGAACATGTTCCAGAACCACCGGAAGATGTTCCGGGAGCACCGGAACATGTTCCGGAACCACCGGAACATGTTCCGGAACCACCGGAACATGTTCCGGGACCACCGGAACATGTTTCGGGAGCACCGGAAGATGTTCCGGGAGAACCGGAACATGTTCCAGAACCACCGGAAGATGTTCCGGAACCACCGGAACATGTTCCGGAACCACCGGAACATGTTCCGGGAACACAGGAACATGTTCCGGAACCACCGGAACATGTTCCGGGAGCACCGGAACATGTTCCGGAACCACCGGAACATGTTCCAGGACCACCGGAACATGTTCCGGAACCACCGGAACATGTTCCGGGACCACCCAAACATGTTCCGGAACCACCGGAACATGTTCCCGAACCACCGGAACATGTTCCGGGAACACAGGAACATGTTCCGGAACCACCGGAACATGTTCCGGGAGCACCGGAACATGTTCCGGAACCACCGGAACATGTTCCCGAACCACCGGAACATGTTCCGCAAGCACCGGAACATGTTCCGCAAGCACCGGAACATGTTCCGGGAGCACCGGAACATGTTCCGGGAGCACCCGAACATGTTCCGGGAGCACCGGAACATGTTCTGGGACCACCGGAACATGTTCCGCAACCACCGGAACATGTTCCGGGAACACAGGAACATGTTCCGGAACCACCGGAAGATGTTCCGGGACCACCGGAACATGTTCCAGAACCACCGGAAGATGTTCCGGGAGCACCGGAACATGTTCCGGAACCACCGGAACATGTTCCGGAACCACCGGAACATGTTCCGGGACCACCGGAACATGTTTCGGGAGCACCGGAAGATGTTCCGGGAGAACCGGAACATGTTCCGGAACCACCGGAACATGTTCCGGAACCAAACCACCGGAACATGTTCCGGAACCACCGGAACATGTTCCGGGAACACAGGAACATGTTCCGGAACCACCGGAACATGTTCCGGAACCACCGGAACATGTTCCGGGAACACAGGAACATGTTCCGGAACCACCGGAACATGTTCCGGGAGCACCGGAACATGTTCCGGAACCACCGGAACATGTTCCGGAACCACCGGAACATGTTCCGGGACCACCCAAACATGTTTCGGAAGCACCGGAACATGTTCCGGAACCAACGGAAGATGTTCCGAGAGCACCGGAACATGTTCCGGAACCACCGGAACATGGTCCGGGACCACCGGAACATGTTCTGGAACCACCGGAACATGTTCCGAGACCACCGGAACATGTTCCGGAAGCACCGAAACATGTTCCGGTGCTTGCGGAACATGTTCTGGAACCACCGGAAGATGTTCCGGGAGCACCGGAACATGTTCCGGGAGCACCGGAACATGTTCCGGGAGCACCGGAACATGTTCCGGAACCACTGGAAGATGTTCCGGGAGCACCGGAACATGTTCCGGGAGCACCGGAACATGTTCCAGAACCACCGGAACATGTTCCGGGAGCACCGGAACATGTTCCGGAAGCACCGGAACATGTTTCGGGAGCACCGGAACATGTTCCGCAAGCACCGGAACATGTTCCGCAACCACCGTAACATGTTCCGGAAGCACCGGAACATGTTCCGGTAGCACCACCGGAACATGTTCCGGGACCACCGGAACATGTTCCGGAAGCACCGGAACATGTTCCGCAAGCACCGGAACATGTTCCGGCACCACCGGAACATGTTCCGGGAGCACCGGAACATGTTCCGGAACCACCTGAACATGTTCCGGAACCACCGGAACATGTTCCGGAACCACCGGAACATGTTCCGGCAGCACCGGAACATGTTCCGGAACCACCGGAAGATGTTCTGGGAGCACCGGAACATGTTCCGGAACCATCGGAACATGTTCCGGCAGCAGCGGAACATGTT
Source organism: Eutreptiella sp. 'Long Island Sound 2002' (assembly GCA_964036045.1). NCBI lineage: Eukaryota > Euglenozoa > Euglenophyceae > Eutreptiales > Eutreptiaceae > Eutreptiella > Eutreptiella sp. 'Long Island Sound 2002'. The sequence continues at coordinate 24,415,011 of OZ038403.1, forward strand.
CCCGAACCACCGGAACATGTTCAGCAAGCACCGGAACATGTTCCGCAAGCACCGGAACATGTTCCGGGAGCACCGGAACATGTTCCGGGAGCACCCGAACATGTTCCGGGAGCACCGGAACATGTTGTGGGACCACCGGAACATGTTCCGCAACCACCGGAACATGTTCCGGGAACACAGGAACATGTTCCGGAACCACCGGAACATGTTCCGGGACCACCGGAACATGTTTCGGGAGCACCGGAAGATGTTCCGGGAGAACCGGAACATGTTCCGGAACCACCGGAACATGTTCCGGAACCACCGGAACATGTTCCGGGAACACAGGAACATGTTCCGGAACCACCGGAACATGTTCCGGGAGCACCGGAACATGTTCCGGAACCACCGGAACATGTTCCGGAACCACCGGAACATGTTCCAGGACCACCGGAACATGTTCCGGAACCACCGGAACATGTTCCGGGACCACCCAAACATGTTCCGGAACCACCGGAACATGTTCCGGAACCACCGGAACATGTTCCGGGAACAGAGGAACATGTTCCGGAACCACCGGAACATGTTCCGGGAGCACCGGAACATGTTCCGGAACCACCGGAACATGTTCCCGAACCACCGGAACATGTTCCGCAAGCACCGGAACATGTTCCGCAAGCACCGGAACATGTTCCGGGAGCACCGGAACATGTTCCGGGAGCACCCGAACATGTTCCGGGAGCACCGGAACATGTTCTGGGACCACCGGAACATGTTCCGCAACCACCGGAACATGTTCCGGGAACACAGGAACATGTTCCGGAACCACCGGAACATGTTCCGGGACCACCGGAACATGTTCCACAACCACCGGAAGATGTTCCGGGAGCACCGGAACATGTTCCGGAACCACCGGAACATGTTCCGGAACCACCGGAACATGTTCCGGGACCACCGGAACATGTTTCGGGAGCACCGGAAGATGTTCCGGGAGAACCGGAACATGTTCCGGAACCACCGGAACATGTTCCGGAACCACCGGAACATGTTCCGGAACCACCGGAACATGTTCCGGGAACACAGGAACATGTTCCGGAACCACCGGAACATGTTCCGGGAGCACCGGAACATGTTCCGGAACCACCGGAACATGTTCCGGAACCACCGGAACATGTTCCAGGACCACCGGAACATGTTCCGGAACCACCGGAACATGTTCCGGGACCACCCAAACATGTTCCGGAACCACCGGAACATGTTCCGGAACCACCGGAACATGTTCCGGGAACAGAGGAACATGTTCCGGAACCACCGGAACATGTTCCGGGAGCACCGGAACATGTTCCGGAACCACCGGAACATGTTCCCGAACCACCGGAACATGTTCCGCAAGCACCGGAACATGTTCCGCAAGCACCGGAACATGTTCCGGGAGCACCGGAACATGTTCCGGGAGCACCCGAACATGTTCCGGGAGCACCGGAACATGTTCTGGGACCACCGGAACATGTTCCGCAACCACCGGAACATGTTCCGGGAACACAGGAACATGTTCCGGAACCACCGGAACATGTTCCGGGACCACCGGAACATGTTCCACAACCACCGGAAGATGTTCCGGGAGCACCGGAACATGTTCCGGAACCACCGGAACATGTTCCGGAACCACCGGAACATGTTCCGGGACCACCGGAACATGTTTCGGGAGCACCGGAAGATGTTCCGGGAGAACCGGAACATGTTCCGGAACCACCGGAACATGTTCCGGAACCACCGGAACATGTTCCGGAACCACCGGAACATGTTCCGGGAACACAGGAACATGTTCCGGAACCACCGGAACATGTTCCGGAACCACCGGAACATGTTCCGGGAACACAGGAACATGTTCCGGAACCACCGGAACATGTTCCGGGAGCACCGGAACATGTTCCGGAACCACCGGAACATGTTCCGGAACCACCGGAACATGTTCCGGGACCACCCAAACATGTTTCGGAAGCACCGGAACATGTTCCGGAACCAACGGAAGATGTTCCGAGAGCACCGGAACATGTTCCGGAACCACCGGAACATGGTCCGGGACCACCGGAACATGTTCCGGAACCACCGGAACATGTTCCGGGACCACCGGAACATGTTCCGGAAGCACCGGAACATGTTCCGGTGCTTGCGGAACATGTTCCGGAACCAACGGAAGATGTTCCGAGAGCACCGGAACATGTTCCGGAACCACCGGAACATGGTCCGGGACCACCGGAACATGTTCCGGAACCACCGGAACATGGTCCGGGACCACCGGAACATGTTCCGGAACCACCGGAACATGTTCCGGGACCACCGGAAGATGTTCCGGGAGCACCGGAACATGTTCCGGGAGCACCGGAACATGTTCCGGGAGCACCGGAACATGTTCCGGAACCACTGGAAGATGTTCCGGGAGCACCGGAACATGTTCCGGGAGCACCGGAACATGTTCTGGAACCACCGGAAGATGTTCCGGGAGCACCGGAACATGTTCCGGGAGCACCGGAACATGTTCCGGGAGCACCGGAACATGTTCGGGAACCACCGGAAGATGTTCCGGGAGCACCGGAACATGTTCCGGAACCACCGGAACATGTTCCGGCAGCACCGGAACATGTTCCGGAACCAGCGGAACATGTTCCGGAACCACCGGAACATGTTCCGCAAGCACCGGAACATGTTCCGGAACCACCGGAACATGTTCCGAAAGCACCGGAACATGTTCCGGGAGCACCGGAACATGTTCCGGGACCACCGGAACTTATTCTGGAGGCACCGGAACATGTTCTGCAAGCACCGGAACATGTTCCGGGAGCACCGGAACATGTTCCGGAACCACCGGATCATGTTCCGGAACCACCAGAAACATGTTCCGGAACCACCGGAACATGTTCCGGCAGCACTGGAATATGTTCCGGAACCACCGGAACATGTTCCGGAACCACCGGAACATGTTCCGGAAGCACCGGAACATGTTCCGGGAGCACCGGAACATGTTCCGGGACCACCGGAACATGTTCCGGAGGCACCGGAACATGTTCCGCAAGCACCGGAACATGTTCCGGGAGCACCGGAACATGTTCCGGAACCACCGGAACATGTTCCGGAACCACCAGAAACATGCTCCGGAAGCACCGGAACATGTTCCGGGAGCACCGGAACATGTTCCGGGACCACCGGAACATGTTCCGGAGGCACCGGAACATGTTCCGGAAGCACTCGAACATGTTCCGGGACCACCGGAAGATGTTCCGGGAGAACCGGAACATGTTCTGGAAGCACCGGAACATGTTCCGGTGCTTGCGGAACATGTTCTGGAACCACCGGAAGATGTTCCGGGAGCACCGGAACATGTTCCGGGAGCACCGGAACATGTTCTGGGAGCACCGGAACATGTTCGGGAACCACCGGAAGATGTTCCGGGAGCACCGGAACATGTTCCGGGAGCACCGGAACATGTTCCGGGAGCACCGGAACATGTTCCGGAACCACCGGAAGATGTTCCGGGAGCACCGGAACATGTTCCGGAACCACCGGAACATGTTCCGGCAGCACCGGAACATGTTCCGGAACCAGCGGAACATGTTCCGGAACCACCGGAACATGTTCCGCAAGCACCGGAACATGTTCCGGAACCACCGGAACATGTTCCGAAAGCACCGGAACATGTTCCGGGAGCACCGGAACATGTTCTGGGACCACCGGAACATGTTCCGGAGGCACCGGAACATGTTCTGCAAGCACCGGAACATGTTCCGGGAGCACCGGAACATGTTCCGGAACCACCGGATCACGTTCCGGAACCACCAGAAACATGTTCCGGAACCACCGGAACATGTTCCGGCAGCACTGGAATATGTTCCGGAACCACCGGAACATGTTCCGGAACCACCGGAACATGTTCCGGAAGCACCGGAACATGTTCCGGGAGCACCGGAACATGTTCCGGGACCACCGGAACATGTTCCGGAGGCACCGGAACATGTTCCGCAAGCACCGGAACATGTTCCGGGAGCACCGGAACATGTTCCGGAACCACCGGAACATGTTCCGGAACCACCCGAACATGTTCCGGAAGCACCGGAACATGTTCCGGGAGCACCGGAACATGTTCCGGGACCACCGGAACATGTTCCGGAGGCACCGGAACATGTTCCGGAACCACCAGAAACATGTTCCGGAAGCAACGGAACATGTTCCGGGAGCACCGGAACATGTTCCGGGACCACCGGAACATGTTCCGGAGGCACTGGAACATGTTCCGGAAGCACGCGAACATGTTCCGGGACCACCGGAAGATGTTCCGGGAGAACCGGAACATGTTCCGGAACCACCGGAACATGTTCCGGGACCACCGGAACATGTTCCGGAAGCACCAGAACATGTTCTGGTGCTTGCGGAACATGTTCCGGAACCACCGGAAGATGTTCCGGGAGCACCGGAACATGTTCCGGGAGCACCGGAACATGTTCCGGGAGCACCGGAACATGTTCCGGGAGCACCGGAACATGTTCCGGAAGCACCGGAACATGTTCCGGGAGCACCGGAACATGTTCCGGGACCACCGGAACATGTTTGGAGAGCACCGGAACATGTTCCGGGACACCACTGGAACATGTTCCGGGAGCACCGGAACATGTTCCGGGAGAACCGGAACATGTTCCGGAACCACCAGAAACATGTTCCGGAACCAGCGGAACATGTTCCGGAACCACCGGAACATGTTCCGGGACCACCGGAACATGTTCCGGAACCACCGGAACATGTTCTGCAAGCACCGGAACATGTTCCGGAACCACCGGAACATGTTCCGAAACCACCGGAACATGTTCCGGGACCACCGGAAGAAGTTCCGGGAGCACCGGAACATGTTCAGGAACCACGGGAACATGTTCCGGGACCACCGGAACATGTTGCGGAATCAGCGGATCATGTTCCGCAAGCACCGGAACATGTTCCGGTAGCACCGGAACATGTTCCGGGACCACCGGAACATGTTCCGGGAGAACCGGAACAACTTTCCGGGACCACCGGAACATGTTGCGGAATCAGCGGGACATGTTCCGGAAGCACCGGAACATGTTCCACAAGCACCGGCACATGTTCCGGGACCACCGGAACATGTTCCGGGAGCACCGGAACATGTTCCGGGAGCACCGGAACACTTTCCGGAAGCACCGGAACATGTTCCGGGAGCACCGGAACATGTTCCGGAACCACCGGAACATGTTCCGGAACCACCGGAACATGTTCCGGAACCACCGGAACATGTTCCGGGAGCACCGGAACATGTTCCGGGACCACCGGAACACTTTCCCGAAGCACCGGAACATGTTCCGGGAGCACCGGAACATGTTCCGGGAGAACAGGAACACGTTCCGGGACCACCGGAACATGTTCCGCAACCACCGGAACATGTTCCCGGACCACCGGAACATGTTCCGGGAGCACCGGAACATGTTCTGGGAGCACCGGAACATGTTCCGGAAGCACCGGAACATGTTCCGCAAGCACCGGATTATGTTCCCGGACCACCGGAACATGTTCCGGAAGCACCGGAACATGTTCCGGGAGCACCGGAACTTGTTTCGGAACCACCGGAACATGTTCCGGCAGCACCGGAATATGTTCCGGAACCACCGGAACGTGTTCCGGGACCACCGGAACATGTTCCGGGAGCACCAGAACATGTTCCGGAACCACCGGAACATGTTCCGGAACCACCGGAACATGTTCTGCGACCACCGGAACATGTTCTGGAAGCACCGTAACATGTTCTGCAAGCACCGGAACATGTTCCCGGACCACCGGAACATGTTCTGGGAGCACCGGAACATGTTCCGGAACCACCGGAACATGTTCCGGAACCACCGGAAGATGTTCCGGAACCACCGGAAGATGTTCCGGGAGCACCGGAACATGTTCCGGAACCACCGGAACATGTTCCGGACTCACCGGAACATTTTCCGGAACCACCGGAACATGTTCCGGGACACCACCGGAACATGTTCCGGGACCACCGGAACATGTTCCGGAACCACCGGAACATGTTCCGGAACCACCGGAACATGTTCCGGAACCACCGGAACGTTGTTCTGGCAGCACCGGAACATGTCCCGGGAGCACCGGAACATGATCCGGAACCACCGGAACATGTTCCGGGACCACCGGAACATGTTCCGGAACCACCGGAACATGTTCCGGAACCACCAGAACATGTTCCGGGAGCACCGGAACATGTTCCGGACTCACCGGAACATGTTCCGGAACATGTTCCGGAACCACCGGAACATGTTCCGGGACCACCGGAACATGTTCCGGAAACACCGGAACATGTTCCGGAACCACCGGAACATGTTCCGGAAACACCGGAACATGTTCCGGAACCACCGGAACATGTTCCGGAACCACCGGAACGTTGTTCCGGCAGCACCGGAACATGTTCCGGGAGCACCGGAACATGTTGCCGGACCACCGGAACATGTTCCGGAACCACCGGAACATGTTCCGGAACCACAGGATCATGTCCCGGAAGCACCGAAACATGTTCCGCGACCACCGGAACATGTTTCTGGAAGCACCGGAACATGTTCCGGGTAAACCGGAACACGTTCCGGGACCACCGGAACATGTTCCGGAACCACCGGAACATGTTCCGGAAGCACTGGAACATGTTCCGCAAGCACCGGACACGTTCCCGGACCACCGGAACATTTTTCGGGTGAACCGGAACATCTTCCGGGACCACCGGAACATGTTCCGGAACCACCGCAACATGTTCCGGAACCACCGGAAGATGTTCCGGGAGAACCGTAACATATTCCGGGACCACCGGAACATGTTCCGGAACCACCGGAACATGTTCCGGAACCACCGGAACATGTTTCGGAACCACCGGAACATGTTCCGCAAGCACCGGAACATGTTCCGGGAGCACCGGAACATTTTCCGGGACCACCGGAACATGTTGCGGAATCAGCGGGACATGTTCCGGAAGCACCGGAACATGTTCCACAAGCACCGGAACATGTTCCGGGACCACCGGAACATGTTCCGGGAGCACCGGAACATGTTCCGGGAGCACCGGAACATTTTCCGGGACCACCGGAACATGTTGCGGAATCAGCGGGACATGTTCCGGAAGCACCGGAACACTTTCCGGAAGCACCGGAACATGTTCCGGGAGCACCGGAACTTGTTCCGGAACCACCGGAACATGTTCCGGAACCACCGGAACATGTTCCGGGAGCACCGGAACATGTTCCGGGACCACCGGAACACTTTCCGGAAGCACCGGAACATGTTCCGGGAGCACCGGAACATGCTCCGGGACCACCGGAACACTTTCCGGAAGCACCGGAACATGTTCCGGGAGCACCGGAACATGTTCCGGGAGAACCGGAACACGTTCCGGGAGCACCGGAACATGTTCCGCAAGCACCGGAACATGTTCCCGGACCACCGGAACATGTTCCGGGAGCACCGGAACATGTTCTGGGAGCACCGGAACATGTTCCGGCAGCACCGGAACATGTTCCGCAAGCACCGGAACATGTTCCCGGACCACCGGAACATGTTCCGGAAGCACCGGAACATGTTCCGGGACCACCGGAACATGTTCCGGAAGCACCGGAACATGTTCCGGGAGCACCGGAACTTGTTCCGGAACCACCGGAACATGTTCCGGCAGCACCGGAATATGTTCCGGAACCACCGGAACATGTTCCGGGACCACCGGAACATGTTCCGGGAGCACCAGAACATGTTCCGGAACCACCGGAACATGTTCCGGAACCACCGGAACATGTTCCGCGACCACCGGAACATGTTCTGGAAGCACCGTAACATGTTCTGCAAGCACCGGAACATGTTCCCGGACCACCGGAACATGTTCTGGGAGCACCGGAACATGTTCCGGAAGCACCGGAACATGTTCCGGGTAAACCGGAACAGGTTCCGGGACCACCGGAACATGTTCCGGAACCACCGGAACATGTTCCGGAAGCACTGGAACATGTTCCGCAAGCACCGGACACGTTCCCGGACCACCGGAACATTTTTCGGGTGAACCGGAACATCTTCCGGGACCACCGGAACATGTTCCGGAACCACCGCAACATGTTCCGGAACCACCGGAAGATGTTCCGGGAGAACCGTAACATATTCCGGGACCACCGGAACATGTTCCGGAACCACCGGAACATGTTCCGGAACCACCGGAACATGTTCCGGAACCACCGGAACATGTTCCGCAAGCACCGGAACATGTTCCGCGACCACCGGAACATGTTCTGGAAGCACCGGAACATGTTCCGCAAGCACCGGAACATGTTCCCGGGCCACCGGAACATGTTCAGGGAGCACCGGAACATGTTCCGGGAGCACCGGAACATGTTCCGGAACCATCGGAAGATGTTCCGGGAGAACCGGAACATGTTCTGGAACCAGCGGAACATGTTCCGCCAGCACCGGAACATGTTCCGGAACCAGCGGAACATGTTCCGGGCCCACCGGAACATGTTCCGGGACCACCGGAAGAAGTTCCGGGAGCACCGGAACATGTTCCGGGACCACCGGAACATGTTCCGGGAGCACCGGAACATTTTCCGGGACCACCGGAACATGTTGCGGAATCAGCGGGACATGTTCCGGAAGCACCGGAACATGTTCCACAAGCACCGGAACATGTTCCGGGACCACCGGAACATGTTCCGGGAGCACCGGAACATGTTCCGGGAGCACCGGAACACTTTCCGGAAGCACCGGAACATGTTCCGGGAGCACCGGAACATGTTCCGGAACCACCGGAACATGTTCCGGAACCACCGGAACATGTTCCGGAACCACCGGAACATGTTCCGGGAGCACCGGAACATGTTCCGGGACCACCGGAACACTTTCCGGAAGCACCGGAACATGTTCCGGGAGCACCGGAACATGTTCCGGGACCACCGGAACACTTTCCGGAAGCACCGGAACATGTTCCGGGAGCACCGGAACATGTTCCGGGAGAACCGGAACACGTTCCGGGACCACCGGAACATGTTCCGCAAGCACCGGAACATGTTCCCGGACCACCGGAACATGTTCCGGGAGCACCGGAACATGTTCTGGGAGCACCGGAACATGTTCCGGAAGCACCGGAACATGTTCCGCAAGCACCGGAACATGTTCCCGGACCACCGGAACATGTTCCGGAAGCACCGGAACATGTTCCGGGACCACCGGAACATGTTCCGGAAGCACCGGAACATGTTCCGGGACCACCGGAACATGTTCCGGAAGCACCGGAACATGTTCCGGGAGCACCGGAACTTGTTCCGGAACCACCGGAACATGTTCCGGCAGCACCGGAATATGTTCCGGAACCACCGGAACATGTTCCGGGACCACCGGAACATGTTCCGGGAGCACCAGAACATGTTCCGGAACCACCGGAACATGTTCCGGAACCACCGGAACATGTTCCGCGACCACCGGAACATGTTCTGGAAGCACCGTAACATGTTCTGCAAGCACCGGAACATGTTCCCGGACCACCGGAACATGTTCTGGGAGCACCGGAACATGTTCCGGAACCACCGGAACATGTTCCGGAACCACCGGAAGATGTTCCGGGAGCACCGGAAGATGTTCCGGAACCACCGGAACATGTTCCGGACTCACCGGAACATGTTCCGGAACCACCGGAACATGTTCCGGGACACCACCGGAACATGTTCCGGGACCACCGGAACATGTTTTGGAACCACCGGAACATGTTCCGGAACCACCGGAACATGTTCCGGAACCACCGGAACATGTTCCAAAAACACCGGAACATGTTCCGGAACCACCGGAACATGTTCCGGAACCACCGGAACGTTGTTCCGGCAGCACCGGAACATGTTCCGGGAGCACCGGAACATGCTCCGGAACCACCGGAACATGTTCCGGGACCACCGGAGCATGTTCCGGAACCACCGGAACATGTTCCGGGACACCACCGGAACATGTTCCGGGACCACCGGAACATGTTCCGGAACCACCGGAACATGTTCCGGAACCACCGGAACATGTTCCGGGACCACCGGAACATGTTCCGGCACCACCGGAACATGTTCCGGAACCACCAGAACATGTTCCGGGAGCACCGGAACATGTTCCGGACTCACCGGAACATGTTCCGGAACATGTTCTGGAACCACCGGAACATGTTCCGGGACCACCGGAACATGTTCCGGAACCACCGGGACATGTTCCGGAAACACCGGAACATGTTCCGGAACCACCGGAACATGTTCCGGAACCACCGGAACGTTGTTCCGGCAGCACCGGAACATGTTCCGGGAGCACTGGAACATGCTCCGGAACCACCGGAACATGTTCCGGGACCACCGGAGCATGTTCCGGAACCACCGGAACATGTTCCGGAACCACCAGAACATGTTCCGGAACCACCGGAACATGTTCCGGGACCACCGGAACATGTTCCGGAAACACCGGAACATGTTCCGGAACCACCGGAACGTTGTTCCGGCAGCACCGGAACATGTTCCGGGAGCACTGGAACATTCCCCGGAACCACCGGAAATTGTTCCGGGACCACCGGAGCATGTTCCGGAACCACCGGAACATGTTCCGCAAGCACCGGAACATGTTGCCGGACCACCGGAACATGTTCCGGGTGAACCGGAACATGTTCCGGAAGCACCGGAACATGTTCCGGAACCACCGGAACATGTTCCGGAAGCACCGGAACATGTTCCGGAAGCACCGGAACATGTTCCGGAACCACAGGAACATGTCCCGGAAGCACCGAAACATGTTCCGCGACCACCGGAACATGTTCCCAGACCACCGGAACATGTTCCGGGTAAACCGGAACATGTTCCGGGACCACCGGAACATGTTCCGGAACCACCGGAACATGTTCCGGAAGCACTGGAACATGTTCCGCAAGCACCGGAACACGTTCCCGGACCACCGGAACATTTTTCGGGTGAACCGGAACATGTTCCGGGACCACCGGAACATGTTCCGGAACCACCGGAACATGTTCCGGAACCACCGGAAGATGTTCCGGGAGAACCGTAACATATTCCGGGACCACCAGAATATGTTCCGGAACCACCGGAACATGTTCCGGGACCACCGGAACATGTTCCGGAACCACCGGAACATGTTCCGCAAGCACCGGAACATGTTCCGCGACCACCGGAACATGTTCTGGAAGCACCGGAACATGTTCCGCAAGCACCGGAACATGTTCCCGGACCACCAGAACATGTTCCGGGAGCACCGGAACATGTTCCGGGAGCACCGGAACATGTTCCGGAACCATCGGAAGATGTTCCGGGAGAACCGGAACATGTTCTGGAACCACCGGAACATGTTCCGCCAGCACCAGAACATGTTCCGGGAGCACCGGAACATGTTCCGGAACCACCGGAAGATGTTCCGGGAGAACCGGAACATGTTCTGGAACCACCGGAACATGTTCCGGGAGCACCGGAACATGTTCCGAAACCACCGGAACATGTTCCGCAAGCACCGGAACATGTTCCGCGACCACCGGAACATGTTCCGGAACCACCGGAACATGTTCCGGCAGCACCGGAACATGTTCCGGAACCACCGGAACATGTTCCGGAACCAGCGGAACATGTTCCGGAACCACCGGAACATGTTCCGCAAGCACCGGAACATGTTCCGGAAGGACTGGAACATGTTTCGCAAGCACCGGAACATGTGCACCGGAACATGTTCCGGGAGCACCGGAACATGTTCCGGGAGCACCGGAACATGTTCTGGAACCACCGGAACATGTTCCGGGACCACCGGAACATGTTCCGGAACCACCGGAACATGTTCCGGGACCACCGGAACATGTTCCGGAACCACCGGAACATGTTCCGGGACCACCGGAACATGTTCCGGGACCACCGGAACATGTTCTGGAAGCACCGGAACATGTTCCGGGACCAACGGAACATGTTCCGGAAGCACCGGAACATGTTCCGCAAGCACCGGAACATGTTCCGGAAGCACCGGAACATGTTCCGCAAGCACCGGAACATGTTCCGGGACCACCGGAACATGTTCCGGCAGCACCGGAACATGTTCCGGCAGCACCAGAACATGTTCTGGAACCACCGGAACATGTTCCGGGACCACCGGAACATGTTCCGGGACCACCGGAACATGTTCCGGAACCACCGGAACATGTTCCGTAACCGTCGGAACATGTTTCGGGACCACCGGAACATCTTCCGGGACCACCGGAACATGTTCCAAAACCAGCGGAACATGTTCCGGAACCAGCGGAACATGTTCCGGGAGCACCGGAACATGTTCCGGAACCACGAGAACATGCTTCGGGACCACCGGAACATGTTCCGGAAAAACCGGAACATGTTCCACAAGCACCGGAACATGTTCCGGGAGCACCGGAACATGTTCTGGGAGCACCGGAATATGTTCCGGAACCACGGGGACATGTTCCGGAACCACCGGAACATGTTCCGGAAGCACCGGAACATGTTCCGAAACCACCGGAACATGTTCCGGGAGCACCGGAACATGTTCCGCACGCACCGGAACATGTTCCGGGAGCACCGGAACATGTTCCGGGACCACCGGAACATGTTCCGGAAGCACCGGAACATGTTCCGGAACCACCGGAACATGTTCCGGAACCACCGGAAGATGTTCCGGCAGCACCGGAACAGGTTCCGGAACCACCGGAACATCTTCCGGCAGCACAGGAACATGTTCCGGAACCACCGGAACATGTTCCGGGACCACCGGAACATGTTCCGGAAGCACCGGAACATGTTCCGGGACCACTGATACACGTTCCAGAACCACCGGAACATGTTCCGGAACCACCGAAACATGTTCCGGGACCATGTTCCGGTGCTTCCGGAACATGTTCCGGTGGTCCCGGAACATGTTCCAGTGCTTCCGGAACATGTTCCGGTGGTTCCGAACCATGTTCCGGTGGTCCCGGAACATGCTCCGGTGGTTCCGGAACATATTCCGGTGCTACTAGAACATGTTCCGGTGGTCCCGGAACATGTTCCGGTGGTTCCGGAATATGTTCCGGTGGTTCCGGAACATGTTCCGGTGGTTCCGGAACATGTTCCGGTGCTTCCGGAACATGTTCCGGTGGTCCCGGAACATGTTCCGGTGGTTCCGGAACATGTTCCGGTGGTCCCGGAACATGCTCCGGTGGTTCCGGAACATGTTCCGGTGGTCCCGCAACATGTTCCGGTGGTCCCGCAACATGTTCCGGTGGTCCCGGAACATGTTCCGGTGGTTCCGGAACATGTTCCGGCTGTCCCGGAACATGTTCCGGTGCTTGCGGAACATGTTCCGGTGCTCCCGGAACATGTTCCGGTGCTTGCGGAACATGTTCCGGTGCTTCCGGAACATGTTCCGGTGGTCCCGGAACATGTCCCGGTAGTTCCGGAACATGTTCCGGTGGTCCCCGAACATGTTCCGGTGGTTCCGGAACATGTTCCGGTGGTTCCGAAACATGTTCCGGTGGTTCCGGAACATGTTCTGGTGGTCCCGGAACATGTTCCGGTGGTTCCGGAACATGTTACGGTGGTTCCGGAACATGTTCCGGTGCTCCCGGAACATGTTCCGCAAGCACCGGAACATTTTCCGGGACCACGGGAACATGTTCCGGGAGCACTGGAACATGTTCCGAAACCACCGGAACATCTTCCGGGAGCACCGGAACATGTTCCGGAACCACCGGAACATGTTCCGGGACCACCGGAACATGTTCCGGGACCACCGGAACATGTTCTGGAACCACCGGAACACGTTCCGGAACCACCGGAACATGTTTCGGGACCACCGGAACATGTACCGGGACCACCGGAACATGTTCCGGAACCAGCGGAACATGTTCCGGGAGCACCGGAACATGTTCCGGAACCACAGGAACATGTTCCGGGACCACCGGAACATGTTCCGGAAGCACCGGAACATGTTCCGGAACCATCGGAACATGTTCCGGAAACAACGGGACATGTTCCGGAACCACCGGAACATGTCCGGGGACCACCGGAACATGTTCCGGAACTACCGGAACATGTTCCGGGAGCACCGGAACATGTTCCGCAAGCACCGGATAATGTTCCGGGACCACCGGAACATGTTCCGGGACCACCGGAACATATTCCGGGACCACCGGAATATGTTCCGGGACCATCGGAACATGTTCCGGAAGCACCGGAACATGTTCCGGGACCACCGGAACATGTTCCGGAACCACCGGAGCATGTTCCAGGACCACTGGAACATGTTCCGCAACCACCGGAACATGTTCCGGAACCAGCGGAACATGTTCCGGAACCACCGGAACATGTTCCGGGACCACCGGAACATGTTCCGGAAGCACCGGAACATGTTCCGCACGCACCGGAACATGTTCTGGAACCACCGGAACATGTTCCGGCAGCACCGGAACATGTTCCAGAACCACCGGAGCATGTTCCGGGAGCACCGGAACATGTTCCGGAACCACCGGAACATGTTCGGGAAGGGCCGGAACATGTTCCGGGACCACCAGAACATGTTCTGGAAGCACCGGAACATGTTCCGCAAGCACCGGAACATGTTCCGGGACCACCGGAACATGTTCCGGGAGCACCGGAACATGTTCCGGAACCACCGGAACATGTTCCGGGAGCACCGGAACATGTTCCGGAACCACCGGAAGATGTTCCGGAACCACCAGAAGATGTTCCGGGAGCACCAGAACATGTTCCGGAACCACCAGAACATGTTCTGGAACCACCGGAACATGTTCCGCAAGCACCGGAACACGTTCCGAAACTACCGGAACATCTTCCGGAACCACCAGAACATCTTCCGGGAACACCGGAACATGTTCCGGAACCACCGGAACATGTTCCGGGACCACCGGAACATGTTCCGGGAGCACCGGAACATGTTCCGGCAGCACCGGAACATGTTCCGGCAGCACCGCAATATGTCCCAGAACCACCGGAACATGTTCCGCAAGCACCGGAACATGTTCCGGAACCACCGGAACATGTTCCGGAACCACCGGAACATGTTCCGGGACCAGCAGAACATGTTCCGGAACCACCGGAACATGTTCCGGAACCACTGGAGCATGTTCCGGGACCACCGGAACATGTTCCGGAACCACCGGAACATGTTCCGGAAGCACCAGAACATGTTCCGAGACCACCAGAACATGTTCCGGAAGCACCGGAACATGTTCCGGGACCACCGGAACATGTTCCGGGAGCACCAGAACATGTTTCGGAACCACCGGAACATCTTCCGGGAGCACCGGAACATCTTCCGGGAGCACCGGAACATGTTCCGGAACCACCAGAACATCTTCCGGAACCACCGGAAGATGTTCCGGGAGCACCGGAACATGTTCCGGAACCACCGGAACATGTTCCGCAAGCACCAGAACATGTTCCGGAACCCCAGAACATGTTCCGGAACCACCGGAACATGTTCCGGGAACACCGGAACATGTTCCGGAACCACCGGAACATGTTCCGGGACCACCGGAACATGTCCGGGGACCACCGGAACATGTTCCGGAACTACCGGAACATGTTCCGCAAGCACCGGAACATGTTCCGGGAGCACCGGAACATGTTCCGCAAGCACCGGAACATGTTCCGGGACAGCCGGAACATGTTCCGGAACCACCGGAACATGTTCCGGGACCACCGGAACATGTTCCGGGACCACCGGAACATGTTCCGGAAGCACCGGAACATGTTGCGGGACCACCGGAACATGTTCCGGACCCACCGGAGCATGTTCCGGGAGCACCGGAACATGTTCCGGGACCACCGGAAGATGTTCCGGGAGCACCGGAACATGTTCCGGGACCACCGGAACATGTTCCGGAAGCACCGGAACATGTTCCGGGACCACTGGAACACGTTCCGGAACCACCGGAACATGTTCCGGAACCACCGGAACATGTTCCGGGACCACCGGAACATGTTCCGGGAGCACTGGAATATGTTCTGGAACCACCGGAGCATGTTCCGGGACCACCGGAACATGTTCCGGAACCACCGGAACATGTTCCGGAAGCACTGGAACATGTTCCGGGACCACCGGAACATGTTCCGGAAGCACCGGAACATGTTCCGCAAGCACCGGAACATTTTCCGGGACCACCGGAACATGTTCCGGGACCACCGGAACATGTTCCGGAACCACCGGAACATGTTCCGGAACCACCGGACCATGTTTCGGGACCACCGGAACATGTAGCGGGACCACCGGAACATGTTCCGGAACCAGCGGAACATGTTCCGGAACCAGCGGAACATGTTCCAGGAGCACCGGAACATGTTCCGGAACCACAGGAACATGTTCCGGGAGCACCGGAACACGTTCCGGAAGCACCGGAACATGTTCCGGAACCATCGGAACATGTTCCGCAAACAACGGGACATGTTCCGGAACCACCGGAACATGTTCCGGAACCACCGGAAAATGTTCCGGGACCACCGGAACATGTTCCGGAACATGTTCCGGAAGCACCGGAACATGTTCCGGAACCACCGGAACATGTTCCGCAAGCACCGGAACATGTTCCGGAACCACCGGAACATGTTCCGGAACCACCGGAACATGTTCCGGGAACACCGGAATATGTTCCGCAAGCACCGGAACATGTTCCGGAACCACCGGAACATGTTCCGGGACCACCGGAACATGTTCCGGAACCACCGGAACATGTTCCGGAACCACCGGAACCTGTTCCGGGAACACCGGAATATGTTCCGCAAGCACCGGAACATGTTCCGGATTCACCGGAACATGTTCGGGGACCACCGGAACATGTTCCGGGACCACCGGAACATGTTCCGGAACCACCGGAACATGTTCCGGGAACACCGGAATATGTTCCGCAAGCACCGGAACATGTTCCGGAACCACCGGAACATGTTCGGGGACCACCGGAACATGTTCCGGGACCACCGGAACATGTTCTCGAACCACCGGAACATGTTCCGCAAGCACCGGAACATGTTCCGGAACCTCCGGAAGATGTTCCGGGAGCACCGGAACATGTTCCGGAACCACCGGAACATGTTCCGGCAGCACCGGAACATGTTCCGGAACCACCGGAACATGTTCCGGGACCACCGGAACATGTTCCGGAACCACCGGAACATCTTCCGGGACCACCGGAACATGTTCCGGAACCACCGGAACATGTTCCGGAACCACCGGAACATGTTCCGGAAGCACCGGAACAT
The DNA here is from genome assembly GCA_964036045.1 of Eutreptiella sp. 'Long Island Sound 2002'. Classification (NCBI taxonomy): domain Eukaryota; phylum Euglenozoa; class Euglenophyceae; order Eutreptiales; family Eutreptiaceae; genus Eutreptiella; species Eutreptiella sp. 'Long Island Sound 2002'. The sequence continues at coordinate 24,432,287 of OZ038403.1, forward strand.
GTTCCGGGACCACCAGAACATGTTCCGGGACCACCGGAACATGTTCCGGAACCACCGCAACATGTTCCGGGACCACCGGAACATGTTCCGGGACCACCGGAACATGTTCCGGCAGCACCGGAAAATGTTCCGGAACCACCAGAACATGTTCCGGAACCACCGGAAGATGTTCCGGGACCACCGGAACATGTTCCGGCAGCACCGGAACATGTTCCGGAACCACCGGAACATGTTCCGGAACCACCGGAACATGTTCCGCAAGCACCGGAACATGTTCCGGAACCACCGGGACATGTTCCGGGAACACCGGAACATGTTCTGGAACCACCGGAACATGTTCCGGGACCACCGGAACATGTTCCGGAAGCACCGGAACATGTTCTGCAAGCACCGGAACATGTTCAGGGAGCACCGGAACATGTTCCGGAACCACCGGGACATGTTCCGGGAACACCGGAACATGTTCCGGAACCACCGGAACATGTTCCGGGACCACCAGAACATGTTCCGGAAGCACCGGAACATGTTCTGGAAGCACCGGAACATGTTCCGGAAGCACCGGAACATGTTCCGGGACAACCAGAACATGTTCCGGAAGCACCGGAACATGTTCCGCAAGCACCAGAACATGTTCCGGGACCACCGCAACATGTTCCGGGAGCACCGGAACATGTTCCGGAACCACCGGAACATCTTCCGGGAGCACCGGAACATGTTCCGGAACCACCGGAACATGTTCCGCAAGCACCAGAACATGTTCCTGGACCACCGGAACATGTTCCGGAACCACCGGAACATGTTCCGGAACCACCGGAACATGTTCCGGTGGTTCCGGAACATGTTCCGGGACCACCGGAACATGTTCCGGAACATGTTCCGGAACATGTTCCGGAAGCACCGGAACATGTTCCGGAACCACCGGAACATGTTCCGCAAGCACCGGAACATGTTCCGGAACCACCGGAACATGTTCCGGAACCACCGGAACATGTTCCGGAACCACCGGAACATGTTCCGGAACCACCGGAATATGTTCCGGAAGCACCGGAACATGTTCCGGGACCACCAGAACATGTTCCGGGACCACCGGAACATGTTCTGGAACCACCGGAACATGTTCCGGGACCACCGGAACATGTTCCGGGACCACCGGAACATGTTCCGGAACCACCGGAACATGTTCCGGAACCACCAGAACATGTTCTGGAACCACCGGAACATGTTCTGGGACCACCGGAACATGTTCCGGCAGCACCGGAACATGTTCCGGAACCACCGGAACATGTTCCGGAACCACCGGAACATGTTCCGCAAGCACCGGAACATGTTCCGGAACCACCGGGACATGTTCCGGGAACACCGGAACATGTTCCGGAAGCACCGGAACATGTTCCGCAAGCACCAGAACATGTTCAGGGAGCACCGGAACATGTTCCGCAAGCACCGGAACATGTTCCGGGAGCACCGGAACATGTTCCGGAACCACCGGAACACGTTCCGGAACCACCGGAACATGTTCCGGGACCACCGGAACATGTTCCGGAACCACCGGAACATGTTCCGGGACCACCAGAACATGTTCTGGAAGCACCGGAACATGTTCAGGAAGCACCGGAACATGTTCCGGAAGCAACGGAACATGTTCCGGGACAACCAGAACATGTTCCGGAAGCACCGGAACATGTTCCGCAAGCACCAGAACATGTTCCGGGACCGCCGCAACATGTTCCGGGAGCACCGGAACATGTTCCGGAACCACCGGAACATCTTCCGGGACCACCGGAACATGTTCCGGAACCACCGGAACATGTTCCGGAACCACCGGAACATGTTCCGGAAGCACCGGAACATGTTCCGGGACCACCAGAACATGTTCCGGGACCACCGGAACATGTTCCGGAACCACCGCAACATGTTCCGGGACCACCGGAACATGTTCCGGGACCACCGGAACATGTTCCGGCAGCACCGGAACATGTTCCGGAACCACCAGAACATGTTCCGGAACCACCGGAAGATGTTCCGGGACCACCGGAACATGTTCCGGCAGCACCGGAACATGTTCCGGAACCACCGGAACATGTTCCGGAACCACCGGAACATGTTCCGCAAGCACCGGAACATGTTCCGGAACCACCGGGACATGTTCCGGGAACACCGGAACATGTTCTGGAACCACCGGAACATGTTCCGGGACCCCCGGAACATGTTCCGGAAGCACCGGAACATGTTCCGCAAGCACCGGAACATGTTCAGGGAGCACCGGAACATGTTCCGCATACACCGGAACATGTTCCGGAACCACCGGGACATGTTCCGGGAACACCGGAACATGTTCCGGAACCACCGGAACATGTTCCGGGACCACCAGAACATGTTCCGGAAGCACCGGAACATGTTCTGGAAGCACCGGAACATGTTCCGGAAGCACCGGAACATGTTCCGGGACAACCAGAACATGTTCCGGAAGCACCAGAACATGTTCCGCAAGCACCAGAACATGTTCCGGGACCACCGCAACATGTTCCGGGAGCACCGGAACATGTTCCGGAACCACCGGAACATCTTCCGGGAGCACCGGAACATGTTCCGGAACCACCGGAACATGTTCCGCAAGCACCAGAACATGTTCCTGGACCACCGGAACATGTTCCGGAACCACCGGAACATGTTCCGGAACCACCGGAACATGTTCCGGAACCACCGGAACATGTTCCGGGACCACCGGAACATGTTCCGGAACATGTTCTGGAAGCACCGGAACATGTTCCGGAACCACCGGAACATGTTCCGCAAGCACCGGAACATGTTCCGGAACCACCGGAACATGTTCTGGAACCACCGGAACATGTTCCGGAACCACCGGAACATGTTCCGGAACCACCGGAATATGTTCCGGAAGCACCGGAACATGTTCCGGGACCACCAGAAGATGTTCCGGGACCACCGGAACATGTTCTGGAACCACCGGAACATGTTCCGGGACCACCGGAACATGTTCCGGGACCACCGGAACATGTTCCGGAACCACCGGAACATGTTCCGGAACCACCGGAACATGTTCCGGAACCACCAGAACATGTTCTGGAACCACCGGAAGATGTTCCGGGACCACCGGAACATGTTCCGGCAGCACCGGAACATGTTCCGGAACCACCGGAACATGTTCCGGAACCACCGGAACATGTTCCGCAAGCACCGGAACATGTTCCGGAACCACCGGGACATGTTCCGGGAACACCGGAACATGTTCCGGAAGCACCGGAACATGTTCCGCAAGCACCAGAACATGTTCAGGGAGCACCGGAACATGTTCCGCAAGCACCGGAACATGTTCCGGGAGCACCGGAACATGTTCCGGAACCACCGGAACACGTTCCGGAACCACCGGAACATGTTCCGGGACCACCGGAACATGTTCCGGAACCACCGGAACATGTTCCGGAACCACCGGAACATGTTCCGCAAGCACCGGAACATGTTCCGGAACCACCGGGACATGTTCCGGGAACACCGGAACATGTTCCGGAAGCACCGGAACATGTTCCGCAAGCACCAGAACATGTTCAGGGAGCACCGGAACATGTTCCGCAAGCACCGGAACATGTTCCGGGAGCACCGGAACATGTTCCGGAACCACCGGAACACGTTCCGGAACCACCGGAACATGTTCCGGGACCACCGGAACATGTTCCGGAACCACCGGAACATGTTCCGGGACCACCAGAACATGTTCTGGAAGCACCGGAACATGTTCAGGAAGCACCGGAACATGTTCCGGAAGCAACGGAACATGTTCCGGGACAACCAGAACATGTTCCGGAAGCACCGGAACATGTTCCGCAAGCACCAGAACATGTTCCGGGACCACCGCAACATGTTCCGGGAGCACCGGAACATGTTCCGGAACCACCGGAACATCTTCCGGGACCACCGGAACATGTTCCGGAACCACCGGAACATGTTCCGGAACCACCGGAACATGTTCCGGAAGCACCGGAACATGTTCCGGGACCACCAGAACATGTTCCGGGACCACCGGAACATGTTCCGGAACCACCGCAACATGTTCCGGGACCACCGGAACATGTTCCGGGACCACCGGAACATGTTCCGGCAGCACCGGAACATGTTCCGGAACCACCAGAACATGTTCCGGAACCACCGGAAGATGTTCCGGGACCACCGGAACATGTTCCGGCAGCACCGGAACATGTTCCGGAACCACCGGAACATGTTCCGGAACCACCGGAACATGTTCCGCAAGCACCGGAACATGTTCCGGAACCACCGGGACATGTTCCGGGAACACCGGAACATGTTCTGGAACCACCGGATCATGTTCCGGGACCCCCGGAACATGTTCCGGAAGCACCGGAACATGTTCCGCAAGCACCGGAACATGTTCAGGGAGCACCGGAACATGTTCCGCAAGCACCGGAACATGTTCCGGAACCACCGGGACATGTTCCGGGAACACCGGAACATGTTCCGGAACCACCGGAACATGTTCCGGGACCACCAGAACATGTTCCGGAAGCACCGGAACATGTTCTGGAAGCACCGGAACATGTTCCGGAAGCACCAGAACATGTTCCGGAAGCACCAGAACATGTTCCGCAAGCACCAGAACATGTTCCGGGACCACCGCAACATGTTCCGGGAGCACCGGAACATGTTCCGGAACCACCGGAACATCTTCCGGGAGCACCGGAACATGTTCTGGAACCACCGGAACATGTTCCGCAAGCACCAGAACATGTTCCTGGACCACCGGAACATGTTCCGGAACCACCGGAACATGTTCCGGAACCACCGGAACATGTTCCGGAACCACCGGAACATGTTCCGGGACCACCGGAACATGTTCCGGAACATGTTCTGGAAGCACCGGAACATGTTCCGGAACCACCGGAACATGTTCCGCAAGCACCGGAACATGTTCCGGAACCACCGGAACATGTTCTGGAACCACCGGAACATGTTCCGGAACCACCGGAACATGTTCCGGAACCACCGGAATATGTTCCGGAAGCACCGGAACATGTTCCGGGACCACCAGAAGATGTTCCGGGACCACCGGAACATGTTCTGGAACCACCGGAACATGTTCCGGGACCACCGGAACATGTTCCGGGACCACCGGAACATGTTCCGGAACCACCGGAACATGTTCCGGAACCACCAGAACATGTTCTGGAACCACCGGAAGATGTTCCGGGACCACCGGAACATGTTCCGGCAGCACCGGAACATGTTCCGGAACCACCGGAACATGTTCCGGAACCACCGGAACATGTTCCGCAAGCACCGGAACATGTTCCGGAACCACCGGGACATGTTCCGGGAACACCGGAACATGTTCCGGAAGCACCGGAACATGTTCCGCAAGCACCAGAACATGTTCAGGGAGCACCAGAACATGTTCCGCAAGCACCGGAACATGTTCCGGGAGCACCGGAACATGTTCCGGAACCACCGGAACACGTTCCGGAACCACCGGAACATGTTCCGGGACCACCGGAACATGTTCCGGAACCACCGGAACATGTTGCGGGACCACCAGAACATGTTCCGGAAGCACCGGAACATGTTCAGGAAGCACCGGAACATGTTCCGGAAGCAACGGAACATGTTCCGGGACAACCAGAACATGTTCCGGAAGCACCGGAACATGTTCCGCAAGCACCAGAACATGTTCCGGGACCACCGCAACATGTTCCGGGAGCACCGGAACATGTTCCGGAACCACCGGAACATCTTCCGGGAGCACCGGAACATGTTCCGGAACCACCGGAACATGTTCCGCAAGCACCGGAACATGTTCCCGGACCACCGGAACATGTTCCGGAACCACCGGAACATGTTCCGGGACCACCGGAACATGTTCCGGAACATGTTCCGGAAGCACCGGAACATGTTCCGGAACCACCGGAACATGTTCCGGAACCACCGGAACATGTTCCGGGAACACCGGAACATGTTCCGCAAGCACCGGAACATGTTCCGGGACCACCGGAACATGTTCCGGGACCACCGGAACATGTTCCGGGACCACCGGAACATGTTCCGGAACCACCGGAACATGTTCCGGGACCACCGGAACATGTTCCGGAACCACCGGAACATGTTCCGGGAACACCGGAATATGTTCCGCAAGCACCGGAACATGTTCCGGAACCACCGGAACATGTTCGGGGACCACCGGAACATGTTCCGGGACCACCGGATCATGTTCCGGAACCACCGGAACATGTTCCGCAAGCACCAGAACATGTTCCTGGACCACCGGAACATGTTCCGGGACCACCGGAACATGTTCCGGAACCACCGGAACATGTTCCGGGAACACCGGAATATGTTCCGCAAGCACCGGAACATGTTCCGGAACCACCGGAACATGTTCGGGGACCACCGGAACATGTTCCGGAACCACCGGAACATGTTCCGGAACCACCGAAGCACGTTCCGGGAGCACCGGAACATGTTCCGGAACCATCGGAACATGTTCCGGAACCACCGGAACATGTTCCGGAAGCACCGGAACATGTTCCGGAAGCACCGGAACATGTTCCGGGACCACCGGAACATGTTCCGGAACCACCGGAACATGTTCCGGGACCACCGGAACATGTTCCGGAACCACCGGAACATGTTCTGGGACCACCGGAACATGTTCCGGGACCACCGGAACATGTTCCGGAACCACCGGAACATGTTCTGGAACCACCAGAACATGTTCCGGAACCACCGGAAGATGTTCCGGGACCACCGGAACATGTTCCGGCAGCACCGGAACATGTTCCGGAACCACCGGAACATGTTCTGCCAGCACCGGAACATGTTCCGGAACCACCGGAACATGTTCTGCCAGCACCGGAACATGTTCCGGGACCACCGGAACATGTTCCTGGAGCACCGGAACATGTTCCGGAACCACCGGAACATCTTCCGGGAGCACCGGAACATGTTCCGGAACCACCGGAACATCTTCCGGGAGCACTGGAAGATGTTCCGGGAGCACCGGAACATGTTCCCCAAGCACCGGAACATGTTCCGGAACCACCGGAACATGTTCCCCAAGCACCGGAACATGTTCCGGGACCACCGGAACATGTTCCGGAACCACCGGAACATGTTCCGGAACCACCGGAAGATGTTCCGGGAGCACCGGAACATGTTCCGGAACCACCGGAACATGTTCCGGGACCACCAGAACATGTTCCGGAAGCACCGGAACATGTTCTGGAAGCACCGGAACATGTTCCGGAAGCACCGGAACATGTTCCGGGACAACCAGAACATGTTCCGGAAGCACCAGAACATGTTCCGCAAGCACCAGAACATGTTCCGGGACCACCGCAACATGTTCCGGGAGCACCGGAACATGTTCCGGAACCACCGGAACATCTTCCGGGAGCACCGGAACATGTTCTGGAACCACCGGAACATGTTCCGCAAGCACCAAAACATGTTCCTGGACCACCGGAACATGTTCCGGAACCACCGGAACATGTTCCGGAACCACCGGAACATGTTCCGGAACCACCGGAACATGTTCCGGGACCACCGGAACATGTTCCGGAACATGTTCTGGAAGCACCGGAACATGTTCCGGAACCACCGGAACATGTTCCGCAAGCACCGGAACATGTTCCGGAACCACCGGAACATGTTCCGGAACCACCGGAACATGTTCCGGAACCACCGGAATATGTTCCGGAAGCACCAGAACATGTTCCGGGACCACCAGAACATGTTCCGGGACCACCGGAACATGTTCTGGAACCACCGGAACATGTTCCGGGACCACCGGAACATGTTCCGGGACCACCGGAACATGTTCCGGAACCACCAGAACATGTTCCGGAACCACCGGAAGATGTTCCGGGACCACCGGAACATGTTCCGGCAGCACCGGAACATGTTCCGGAACCACCGGAACATGTTCCGGAACCACCGGAACATGTTCCGCAAGCACCGGAACATGTTCCGGAACCACCGGGACATGTTCCGGGAACACCGGAACATGTTCCGGAAGCACCGGAACATGTTCCGCAAGCACCAGAACATGTTCAGGGAGCACCGGAACATGTTCCGCAAGCACCGGAACATGTTCCGGGAGCACCGGAACATGTTCCGGAACCACCGGAACACGTTCCGGAACCACCGGAACATGTTCCGGGACCACCGGAACATGTTCCGGAACCACCGGAACATGTTCCGGGACCACCAGAACATGTTCCGGAAGCACCGGAACATGTTCAGGAAGCACCGGAACATGTTCCGGAAGCAACGGAACATGTTCCGGGACAACCAGAACATGTTCCGGAAGCACCGGAACATGTTCCGCAAGCACCAGAACATGTTCCGGGACCACCGCAACATGTTCCGGGAGCACCGGAACATGTTCCGGAACCACCGGAACATCTTCCGGGAGCACCGGAACATGTTCCGGAACCACCGGAACATGTTCCGCAAGCACCGGAACATGTTCCCGGACCACCGGAACATGTTCCGGAACCACCGGAACATGTTCCGGAACCACCGGAACATGTTCCGGGACCACCGGAACATGTTCCGGAACATGTTCCGGAAGCACCGGAACATGTTCCGGAACCACCGGAACATGTTCCGGAACCACCGGAACATGTTCCGGGAACACCGGAACATGTTCCGCAAGCACCGGAACATGTTCCGGGACCACCGGAACATGTTCCGGGACCACCGGAACATGTTCCGGGACCACCTGAACATGTTCCGGAACCACCGGAACATGTTCCGGGACCACCGGAACATGTTCCGGAACCACCGGAACATGTTCCGGGAACACCGGAATATGTTCCGCAAGCACCGGAACATGTTCCGGAACCACCGGAACATGTTCGGGGACCACCGGAACATGTTCCGGGACCACCGGAACATGTTCCGGAACCACCGGAACATGTTCCGCAAGCACCAGAACATGTTTCTGGACCACCGGAACATGTTCCGGGACCACCGGAACATGTTCCGGGACCACCGGAACATGTTCCGGAACCACCGGAACATGTTCCGGGACCACCGGAACATGTTCCGGAACCACCGGAACATGTTCCGGGAACACCGGAATATGTTCCGCAAGCACCGGAACATGTTCCGGAACCACCGGAACATGTTCGGGGACCACCGGAACATGTTCCGGAACCACCGGAACATGTTCCGGAACCACCGAAGCACGTTCCGGGAGCACCGGAACATGTTCCGGAACCATCGGAACATGTTCCGGAACCACCGGAACATGTTCCGGGACCACCGGAACATGTTCCGGAACCACCGGAACATGTTCTGGGACCACCGGAACATGTTCCGGGACCACCGGAACATGTTCCGGAACCACCGGAACATGTTCTGGAACCACCAGAACATGTTCCGGAACCACCGGAAGATGTTCCGGGACCACCGGAACATGTTCCGGCAGCACCGGAACATGTTCCGGAACCACCGGAACATGTTCCGGGACCACTAGAACATGTTCCGGAACCACCGGAACATGTTCTGCCAGCACCGGAACATGTTCCGGAACCACCGGAACATGTTCCTGGAGCACCGGAACATGTTCCGGAACCACCGGAACATCTTCCGGGAGCACCGGAACATGTTCCGGAACCACCGGAACATCTTCCGGGAGCACCGGAACATGTTCCGGAACCACCGGAACATCTTCCGGGAGCACTGGAAGATGTTCCGGGAGCACCGGAACATGTTCCCCAAGCACCGGAACATGTTCCGGAACCACCGGAACATGTTCCCCAAGCACCGGAACATGTTCCGGGACCACCGGAACATGTTCCGGAACCACCGGAACATGTTCCGGAACCACCGGAAGATGTTCCGGGAGCACCGGAACATGTTCCGGAACCACCGGAACATGTTCTGGCAGCACCGGAACATGTTCCGGAACCAACCGGAACATTTTTCCGGCAGCACCGGAACATCTTCCGGAACCAACCGGAACATGTTCCGGGACCACCGGAACATCTTCCGGGAGCACCGGAACATGTTCCGGAACCACCGGAACATGTTCCGCAAGCACCGGAACATGTTCCGGGACCACCGGGACATCTTCCGGAACCACCGGAACATGTTCCGGAACCACCGGAACATGTTCCGGGACCACCGGAACATGTTCCGCGACCACCGGAACATGTTCCGCAAGCACAGGAACATGTTCCGGGACCACCGGAACATGTTGCGGGACCACCGGAACATGTTCCGGAACCACCGGAACATGTTCCGGAACCACCGGAAGATGTTCCGGGAGCACCGGAACATGTTCCGGAACCACCGGAACATGTTCTGGCAGCACCGGAACATGTTCTGGAACCAACCGGAACATTTTTCCGGCAGCACCGGAACATCTTCCGGAACCAACCGGAACATGTTCCGGGACCACCGGAACATCTTCCGGGAGCACCGGAACATGTTCCGGAACCACCGGAACATTTTCCGCAAGCACCGGAACATGTTCCGGGACCACCGGGACATCTTCCGGAACCACCGGAACATGTTCCGGAAGCACCGGAACATGTTCCGCAAGCACCGGAACATGTTCAGGGAGCACCGGAACATGTTCCGCAAGCACCGGAACATGTTCCGGAACCACCGGGACATGTTCCGGGAACACCGGAACATGTTCCGGAACCACCGGAACATGTTCCGGGACCACCAGAACATGTTCCGGAAGCACCGGAACATGTTCTGGAAGCACCGGAACATGTTCCGGAAGCACCGGAACATGTTCCGGGACAACCAGAACATGTTCCGGAAGCACCGGAACATGTTCCGCAAGCACCAGAACATGTTCCGGGACCACCGCAACATGTTCCGGGAGCACCGGAACATGTTCCGGAACCACCGGAACATCTTCCGGGAGCACCGGAACATGTTCCGGAACCACCGGAACATGTTCCGCAAGCACCAGAACATGTTCCTGGACCACCGGAACATGTTCCGGTGGTTCCGGAACATGTTCCGGAACCACCGGAACATGTTCCGGGACCACCGGAACATGTTCCGGAACATGTTCCGGAAGCACCGGAACATGTTCCGGAACCACCGGAACATGTTCCGCAAGCACCGGAACATGTTCCGGAACCACCGGAACATGTTCTGGAACCACCGGAACATGTTCCGGAACCACCGGAACATGTTCCGGAACCACCGGAATATGTTCCGGGAGCACCGGAACATGTTCCGGGACCACCAGAACATGTTCCGGGACCACCGGAACATGTTCTGGAACCGCCGGAACATGTTCCGGGACCACCGGAACATGTTCCGGGACCACCGGAACATGTTCCGGAACCACCGGAACATGTTCCGGAACCACCAGAACATGTTCTGGAACCACCGGAACATGTTCCGGGACCACCGGAACATGTTCCGGCAGCACCGGAACATGTTCCGGAACCACCGGAACATGTTCCGCAAGCACCGGAACATGTTCCGGAACCACCGGGACATGTTCCGGGAACACCGGAACATGTTCCGGAAGCACTGGAACATGTTCCGCAAGCAGCAGAACATGTTCAGGGAGCACCGGAACATGTTCCGCAAGCACCGGAACATGTTCCGGGAGCACCGGAACATGTTCCGGAACCACCGGAACACGTTCCGGAACCACCGGAACATGTTCCGGGACCACCGGAAAATGTTCCGGAACCACCGGAACATGTTCCGGGACCACCAGAACATGTTCTGGAAGCACCGGAACATGTTCAGGAAGCACCGGAACATTTTCCGGAAGCAACGGAACATGTTCCGGGACAACCAGAACATGTTCCGGAAGCACCGGAACATGTTCCGCAAGCACCAGAACATGTTCCGGGACCACCGCAACATGTTCCGGGAGCACCGGAACATCTTCCGGAACCACCGGAACATCTTCCGGGACCACCGGAACATGTTCCGGAACCACCGGAACATGTTCCGGAACCACCGGAACATGTTCCGGAAGCACCGGAACATGTTCCGGGACCACCAGAACATGTTCCGGGACCACCGGAACATGTTCCGGAACCACCGCAACATGTTCCGGGACCACCGGAACATGTTCCGGGACCACCGGAACATGTTCCGGCAGCACCGGAACACGTTCCGGAACCACCGGAACATGTTCCGGAACCACCGCAACATGTTCCGGGACCACCGGAACATGTTCCGGGACCACCAGAACATGTTCTGGAAGCACCGGAACATGTTCCGGGACCACCAGAACATGTTCCGGGACCACCGGAACATGTTCCGGAACCACCGCAACATGTTCCGGGACCACCGGAACATGTTCCGGGACCACCGGAACATGTTCCGGGACCACCGCAACATGTTCCGGGAGCACCGGAACATGTTCCGGAACCACCGGAACATCTTCCGGGACCACCGGAACATGTTCCGGAACCACCGGAACATGTTCCGGAACCACCGGAACATGTTCCGGAAGCACCGGAACATGTTCCGGGACCACCAGAACATGTTCCGGGACCACCGGAACATGTTCCGGAACCACCGCAACATGTTCCGGGACCACCGCAACATGTTCCGGGACCACCGGAACATGTTCCGGCAGCACCGGAACATGTTCCGGAACCACCGGAACATGTTCCGGAACCACCGGAACATGTTCCGCAAGCACCGGAACATGTTCCGGAACCACCGGGACATGTTCCGGGAACACCGGAACATGTTCCGGGACCCCCGGAACATGTTCCGGGACCCCCGGAACATGTTCCGGAAGCACCGGAACATGTTCCGCAAGCACCGGAACATGTTCAGGGAGCACCGGAACATGTTCCGCAAGCACCGGAACATGTTCCGGAACCACCGGGACATGTTCCGGGAACACCGGAACATGTTCCGGAACCACCGGAACATGTTTCGGGACCACCAGAACATGTTCCGGAAGCACCGGAACATGTTCTGGAAGCACCGGAACATGTTCCGGAAGCACCGGAACATGTTCCGGGACAACCAGAACATGTTCCGGAAGCACCAGAACATGTTCCGCAAGCACCAGAACATGTTCCGGGACCACCGCAACATGTTCCGGGAGCACCGGAACATGTTCCGGAACCACCGGAACATCTTCCGGGAGCACCGGAACATGTTCCGGAACCACCGGAACATGTTCCGCAAGCACCAGAACATGTTCCTGGACCACCGGAACATGTTCCGGAACCACCGGAACATGTTCCGGAACCACCGGAACATGTTCCGGAACCACCGGAACATGTTCCGGGACCACCGGAACATGTTCCGGAACATGTTCTGGAAGCACCGGAACATGTTCCAGAACCACCGGAACATGTTCCGCAAGCACCGGAACATGTTCCGGAACCACCGGAACATGTTCTGGAACCACCGGAACATGTTCCGGAACCACCGGAACATGTTCCGGAACCACCGGAATATGTTCCGGAAGCACCGGAACATGTTCCGGGACCACCAGAACATGTTCCGGGACCACCGGAACATGTTCTGGAACCACCGGAACATGTTCCGGGACCACCGGAACATGTTCCGGGACCACCGGAACATGTTCCGGAACCACCGGAACATGTTCCGGAACCACCAGAACATGTTCTGGAACCACCGGAAGATGTTCCGGGACCACCGGAACATGTTCCGGCAGCACCGGAACATGTTCCGGAACCACCGGAACATGTTCCGGAACCACCGGAACATGTTCCGGAACCACCGGAACATGTTCCGCAAGCACCGGAACATGTTCCGGAACCACCGGGACATGTTCCGGGAACACCGGAACATGTTCCGGAAGCACCGGAACATGTTCCGCAAGCACCAGAACATGTTCAGGGAGCACCGGAACATGTTCCGCAAGCACCGGAACATGTTCCGGGAGCACCGGAACATGTTCCGGAACCACCGGAACACGTTCCGGAACCACCGGAACATGTTCCGGGACTACCGGAACATGTTCCGGAACCACCGGAACATGTTCCGGGACCACCAGAACATGTTCCGGAAGCACCGGAACATGTTCAGGAAGCACCGGAACATGTTCTGGAAGCAACGGAACATGTTCCGGGACAACCAGAACATGTTCCGGAAGCACCGGAACATGTTCCGCAAGCACCAGAACATGTTCCGGGACCACCGCAACATGTTCCGGGAGCACCGGAACATGTTCCGGAACCACCGGAACATCTTCCGGGAGCACCGGAACATGTTCCGGAACCACCGGAACATGTTCCGCAAGCACCGGAACATGTTCCCGGACCACCGGAACATGTTCCGGAACCACCGGAACATGTTCCGGAACCACCGGAACATGTTCCGGGACCACCGGAACATGTTCCGGAACATGTTCCGGAACCACCGGAACATGTTCCGGAACCACCGGAACATGTTCCGGGACCACCGGAACATGTTCCGGAACCACCGGAACATGTTCCGGAACCACCGGAACATGTTCCGGGACCACCGGAACATGTTCCGGAACCACCGGAACATGTTCCGGGAACACCGGAACATGTTCCGCAAGCACCGGAACATGTTCCGGGACCACCGGAACATGTTCCGGGACCACCGGAACATGTTCCGGGACCACCGGAACATGTTCCGGAACCACCGGAACATGTTCCGGGACCACCGGAACATGTTCCGGAACCACCGGAACATGTTCCGGGAACACCGGAATATGTTCCGCAAGCACCGGAACATGTTCCGGAACCACCGGAACATGTTCGGGGACCACCGGAACATGTTCCGGGACCACCGGAACATGTTCCGGAACCACCGGAGCATGTTCCGCAAGCACCAGAACATGTTCCTGGACCACCGGAACATGTTCCGGGACCACCGGAACATGTTCCGGAACCACCGGAACATGTTCCGGCAGCACCGCAACATGTTCCGGAACCACCGGAAGATGTTCGAGGAGCACCGGAACATGTTCCGGAACCACCGGAACATGTTCCGGCAGCACCGGAACATGTTCCGGGACCACCGGAACATGTTCCGGAACCACCGGAACATGTTCCGGGACCACCGGAACATGTTCCGGAACCACCGGAACATGTTCCGGGATCACCAGAACATGTTCCGGAACCACTGGAGCATGTTCCGGGACCACCAGGACATGTTCCGGAACCACCGGAACATGTTGCGGCATCAGCGCAACATGTTCCGGAACCACCGGAAGATGTTCCGGGAGCACCGGAACATGTTCCGGGACCACCGGAACATCTTCCGGGAGCACCGGAACATGTTCCGGAACCACCGGAAGATGTTCCGGGAGCACCGGAAGATGTTCCGGGAGCACCGGAACATGTTCTGGAACCACCGGAACATGTTCCGGAACCACCGGAACATGTTCCGCAAGCACCGGAACATGTTCCGGAACCACCGGAACATGTTCCGGAACCACCGGAACATGTTCCGGAACCACCGGAACATGTTCCGGGACCACCGGAACATGTTCCGGAACCAGCGGAACATGTTCCGAAACCACCAGAACATGTTCCGGCAGCACCGGAACATGTTCCGAAACCACCGGAACATGTTCCACAAGCACCGGAACATGTTCCGGGACCACCGGAACATGTTCTGGGAGCACTGGAACATGTTCCGGAACCACCGGAACATGTTCCGAAACCACCGGAAGATGTTCCGGGAGCACCGGAACATGTTCCGGAACCACCGGAACATGTTCCGGCAGCACCGGAACATGTTCCGGAACCAGCGGAACATGTTCCGGAACCACCGGAACATGTTCAGGAACCACCGGAAGATGTTCCGGGAGCACCGGAACATGTTTTGGAACCACCGGAACATGTTCCGGAACCACCGGAACATGTTCTGGCAGCACCGGAACATGTTCCGGAACCACCGGAGCATGTTCCGGGAGCACCGGAACATGTGCCAGAACCACCGGAACATGTTCCGGCAGCACCGCAACATGGTCCGGAACCACCGGAAGATGTTCCGGGAGCACCGGAACATGTTCCGGAACCACCGGAACATGTTCCGGCAGCACCGGAACATGTTCCGGAACCACCGGAGCATGTTCCGGGAGC
Organism: Eutreptiella sp. 'Long Island Sound 2002'; assembly: GCA_964036045.1. Lineage (NCBI taxonomy): Eukaryota > Euglenozoa > Euglenophyceae > Eutreptiales > Eutreptiaceae > Eutreptiella > Eutreptiella sp. 'Long Island Sound 2002'. The sequence goes on from OZ038403.1 coordinate 24,448,363, forward strand.
ACCGGAACATGTGCCGGAACCACCGGAACATGTTCCGGCAGCACCGCAACATGTTCCGGAACCACCGGAGCATGTTCCGGGAGCACCGGAACATGTGCCGGAACCACCGGAACATGTTCCGGCAGCACCGCAACATGTTCCGGAACCACCGGAAGATGTTCCGGGAGCACCGGAACATGTTCCGGAACCACCGGAACATGTTCCGGAACCACCGGAACATGTTCCGGAAGCACCGGAACATCTTCCGGGACCACCAGAACATGTTCCGGGACCACCGGAACATGTTCCGCAAGCACCGGAACATGTTCCGCAAGCACCGGAACATGTTCTGGAACCACCGGAACATGTTCCGGAAGCACCGAAACATGTTCTGGAACCACCGGAACATGTTCCGGAACCACCGGAACATGTTCCGGGACCACCGGAACATGTCCTGGGAGCACCGGAACATGTTCCGAAACCACCGGAACATGTTCCGCAAGCACCGGAACATGTTCCGGGAGCACCGGAACATGTTCAGGGACCACCGGAACATGTTCCGGAAGCACCGGAACATGTTCCACAAGCACCGGAACATGTTCCGGGACCACCGGAACATGTTCTGGGAGCACCGGAACATGTTCCGGAACCACCGGAAGATGTTCCGGGAGCACCGGAACATGTTCCGGAACCACCGGAACATGTTCCGGCAGAACCGGAACATATTCCGGAACCAGCGGAACATGTTCCGGAACCACCGGAACATGTTCCGCAAGCACCAGAATATGTTCCGGAACCAGCGGAACATATTCCGGGCCCACCGGAACATGTTCCGGAACCACCGGAACATATTCCGGGACCACGGGAACATGTTCCGGAACCACCGGAACATGTTCCGGGAGCACCGGAACATGTTCCGCAAGCACCGGAACATGTTCCGGGAGCACCGGAACATGTTCCGTAACCACCGGAACTTGTTCCGGAACCACCGGAACATGTTCCGGCAGCACCGCAACATGTTCCGGAACCACCGGAAGATGTTCGAGGAGCACCGGAACATGTTCCGGAACCACCGGAACATGTTCCGGCAGCACCGGAACATGTTCCCGGACCACCGGAACAATGTTCCGGAACCACCGGAACATGTTCCGGGACCACCGGAACATGTTCCTGAACCACCGGAACATGTTCCGGGACCACCGGAACATGTTCCGGAACCACCGGAACATGTTCCGGGATCACCAGAACATGTTCCGGAACCACTGGAGCATGTTCCGGGACCACCAGGACATGTTCCGGAACCACCGGAACATGTTCCGGCATCAGCGCAACATGTTCCGGAACCACCGGAAGATGTTCCGGGAGCACCGGAACATGTTCTGGGACCACTGGAACATCTTCCGGGAGCACCGGAACATGTTCCGGAACCACCGGAAGATGTTCCGGGAGCACCGGAAGATGTTCCGGGAGCACCGGAACATGTTCTGGAACCACCGGAACATGTTCCGGAACCACCGGAATATGTTCCGCAAGCACCGGAACATGTTCCGGAACCACCGGAACTTGTTCCGGAACCACCGGAACATGTTCCGGGAACACCGGAACATGTTCCGGGAGCACCGGAACATGTTCCGCAAGCACCGGAACATGTCCGGGACCACCGGAACATGTTCCGGAAGCACCGAAACATGTTCTGGAACCACCGGAACATGTTCCGGAACCACCGGAACATGTTCCGGTGGTTCCGGAACCACCGGAACATGTTCCGGGACCACCGGAACATGTTCCGGAACCAGCGGAACATGTTCCGAAACCACCGGAACATGTTCCGGGAGCACCGGAACATGTTCCGAAACCACCGGAACATGTTCCGCAAGCACCGGAACATGTTCCGGGAGCACCGGAACATGTTCAGGGACCACCGGAACATGTTCCGGAAACACCGGAACATGTTCCACAAGCACCGGAACATGTTCCGGGACCACCGGAACATGTTCTGGGAGCACTGAAACATGTTCCGGAACCACCGGAACATGTTCCGGAACCACCGGAAGATGTTCCGGGAGCACCGGAACATGTTCCGGAACCACCGGAACATGTTCCGGCAGAACCGGAACATATTCCGGAACCAGCGGAACATGTTCCGGAACCACCGGAACATGTTCCGCAAGCACCAGAACATGTTCCGGAACCAGCGGAACATGTTCCGGGAACACCGGAACATGTTCCGGAACCACCGGAACATATTCCGGAACCACCCGAACATGTTCCGGAAGCACCGGAACATGTTCCGGAACCACGGGAACATGTTCCGGAACCAGCGGAACATGTCCCGGAACCACCGGAACATGTTCCGAGACCACCGGAACATGTTCCGGCAGCACCGGAACATGTTCCGGGATCACCAGAAGATGTTCCGGAACCACCGGAACATGTTCCGGCAGCACCGGAACATGTTCCGGAACCATCGGAACATGTTCCGGGACCACCGGAACATGTTCTGGAACCACCGGAACATGTTCCGGGATCACCAGAACATGTTCCGGAACCACTGGAGCATGTTCCGGGACCACCAGGACATGTTCCGGAAGCACCGGAACATGTTCCGGCATCACCGCAACATGTTCCGGAACCACCGGAAGATGTTCCGGGAGCACCGGAACATGTTCCGGGACCACCGGAACAACTTCCGGGAGCACCGGAACATGTTCCGGAACCACCGGAAGATGTTCCGGGAGCACCGGAAGATGTTCCGGGAGCACCGGAACATGTTCTGGAACCACCAGAACATGTTCCGGAACCACTGGAATATGTTCCGCAAGCACCGGAACATGTTCCGGAACCACCGGAACATGTTCCGGGAGCACCGGAACATGTTCTGGGAGCACCGGAACATGTTCCGGGACCACCGGAACATGTTCCGGGAGCACCGGAACATGTTCACGAACCACCGGAACATGTTCCGGAACCACCGGAACATGTTCCGAAACCACCGGAACATGTTCCGGGAGCACCGGAACATGTTCCGAAACCACCGGAACATGTTCCGGGAGCACCGGAACATGTTCCGGGACCACCGGACCATGTTCCGGAACCACCGGAACATGTTCCGAAACCACCGGAACATGTTCCGGGAGCACCGGAACATGTTCCGAAACCACCGGAACATGTTCCGGGAGCACCGGAACATGTTCCGGGACCACCGGAACATGTTCCGGAACCACCGGAACATGTTCCGAAACCACCGGAACATGTTCTGGAACCACCGGAACATGTTCCGGAACGACCGGAGCATGTTCCGGGACCACCGGAACATGTTCCGCAAGCACCGGAACATGTTCCGGAACCGCCGGAACATGTTCCGGAACCACCGGAACATGTTCCGCAAGCACCGGAACATGTTCTGGGACCACCGGAACATGTTGCGGAAGCACCGGAACATGTTCCGCAAGCACCGGAACATGTTCCGGGACCACCGGAACATGTTCAGGGAGCACCGGAACATGTTCCGGAACCACCGGAACATGTTCCGAAACCACCGGAGCATGTTCTGGAACCACCGGAACATGTTCCGAAACCCCCGGAACGTGTTACGGAACCACTGGAACGTGTTCTGGCAGCACCGGAACATGTTTCAGGAACCACCGGAACATGTTCCGGGAGCACCGGAACATGTGCCGGAACCACCGGAACATGTTCCGGCAGCACCGCAACATGTGCCGGAACCACCGGAAGATGTTCCGGGAGCACCGGAACATGTTCCGGAACCACCGGAACATGTTCCGGCAGCATCGGAACATGTTCAGGAAGTACCAGAACATGTTCCGAAACCACCGGATCATTTTCCGGAAGCACCGAAACATGTTCTGGAACCACCGGAACATGTTCCGGGACCACCGGAACATGTTCCGGAACCAGCGGAACATGTTCCGAAACCACCGGAACATGTTCCGGGAGCACCGGAACATGTTCTGAAACCACCAGAACATGTTCCGCAAGCACCGGAACATGTTCCGGGAGCACCGGAACATGTTCAGGGACCACCGGAACATGTTCCGGGACCACCGGAACATGTTCCGGAAGCACCGAAACATGTTCTGGAACCACCGGAACATGTTCCGGGACCACCGGAACATGTTCCGGAACCAGCGGAACATGTTCCGAAACCACCGGAACATGTTCCGGGAGCACCGGAACATGTTCTGAAACCACCAGAACATGTTCCGCAAGCACCGGAACATGTTCCGGGAGCACCGGAACATGTTCAGGGACCACCGGAACATGTTCCGGGAGCACCGGAACATGTTCCGGGAGCACCGGAACATGTTCCGGACCCACCAGAACATGTTCCGGCAGAACCGGAACATATTCCGGAACCAGCGGAACATGTTCCGGAACAAACCGGAACATGTTCCGCAAGCACCAGAACATGTTCCGGAACCAGCGGAACATGTTCCGGGAACACCGGAACATGTTCCGGAACCACCGGAACATATTCCGGGACCACCGGAACATGTTCCGGAAGCACCGGAACATGTTCCGGAACCACGGGAACATGTTCCGGAACCACCGGAACATGTCCCGGAACCACCGGAACATGTTCCGGGACCACCGGAACATGTTCCGGGAGCACCGGAACATGTTTCGCAAGCACCGGAACATGTTCCGGTGGTTTCGGAACAAGTTCCGGTGGTTCCGGAAGATGTTCGAGGAGCACCGGAACATGTTCCGGAACCACCGGAACATGTTCCGGCAGCACCTGAACACGTTCCGGAACCACCGGAACATGTTCCGGGACCACCGGAACATGTTCCGGAACCACCAGAACATGTTCCGGGACCACCGGAACATGTTCCGGAACCACCGGAACATGTTCGGGGACCACCGGAACATGTTCCGGAACCACCGGAACATGTTCCGGGATCCCCAGAACATGTTCCGGAACCACTGGAGCATGTTCCGGGACCACCAGGACATGTTCCGGAAGCACCGGAACATGTTCCGGCATCACCGCAACATGTTCCGGAACCACCGGAAGATGTTCCGGGAGCACCGGAACTTGTTCCGGGACCACAGGAACATCTTCCGGGAGCACCGGAACATGTTCCGGAACCACCGGAACATGTTCCGGAACCACTGGAATATGTTCCGCAAGCACCGGAACATGTTCTGGAACCACCGTAACATGTTCCGGAACCACCGGAACATGTTCCGGGAACCCCGGAACATGTTCCGGAACCACCGGAACGTGTTCCGCGAGCACCGGAACATGTTCCGCAAGCACCGGAACATGTTCCGGGACCACCGGAACATGTTCCGGAACCACCAGAACATGTTCCGGAACCACCGGAAGATGTTCCGGGAGCACCGGAACATGTTCCGGAACCACCGGAAGATGTTCCGGGAGCACCGCAACATGTTCCGGGAGCACCGGAACATGTTCCGGAACCACCGGAACATGTTCCGGAACCACGGGAACATGTTCCGAAACCACCGGAACATGTTCCGGGAGCACCGGAACATGTTCCGGGAGCACCGGAACATGTTCCGGGACCACCAGACCATGTTCCGGGAGCACCGGAACATGTTCCGGAACCACCAGAACATGTTCCGAAACCACCGGAACATGTTCCGGAACCACGGGAACATGTTCCGGAACCACCGGAACATGTTCCGGAACGACCGGAGCATATTCTGGGATCACCGGAACATGTTCCGCAAGCACCGGAACATGTTCTGGGACCACCGGAACATGTTCCGGAAGCACCGGAACATGTTCCGCAAGCACCGGAACATGTTCCGGGACCACCGGAACATGTTCCGGGAGCACCGGAACATGTTCCGGAACCACCGGAACATGTTCCGAAACCACCGGAGCATGTTCCGGAACCACCGGAACATGTTCCGGAACCACCGGAACATGTTCCGGAACGACCGGAGCATGTTCCGGGACCACCGGAACATGTTCCGAAACCACCGGAACATGTTCCGGAAGCACCGGAACATGTTCCGCAAGCACCGGAAGATGTTCCGGAACCACCGGAACGTCTTCCGGGAGCACCGGAACATGTTCCGGACCCACCGGAACATGTTCCGGAACCACCGGAAAATGTTCCGGGAGCACCAGAACATGTTCCGGAACCACCGGAACATGTTCCGGAACCACCGGAAGATGTTCCGGGACCACCGGAACATGTTCCGGAACCACCGGAACATGTTCCGGAACCACCGGAACATGTTCCGGCAACACCGGAACATGTTACGGAACCACCGGAACATGTTCGGTCAGCACCGGAACATGTTCCGGAACCACCGGAACATCTTCCGGGAGCACCGCAACATGTTCCGGAACCACCGGAACATCTTCCGGGAGCACCGGAACATGTTCCGGAACCACCGGAACATGTTCCGGAACCACCGGAAGATGTTCCGGGAGCACCGGAACATGTTCCGGAACCACCGGAACATGTTCCGGAACCACCGGAACATGTTCCGGAACCACCGGAACATGTTCCGGCAACACCGGAACATGTTACGGAACCACCGGAACATGTTCCGGGACCACCGGAACATGTTCCGCAAGCACCGGAACATGTTCCGGGAGCACCGGAACATGTTCCGGGACCACCGGAACATGTTCCGGGAGCACCGGAACATGTTCCGGAACCACCGGAACATGTTCCGGAAGCACCGGAACATGTTCCGGGACCATCGGAACATGTTCCGAAACCACCGGAACATGTTCCGGGAGCACCGGAACATGTTCCGAAACCATCGGAACATGTTCCGCAAGCACCGGAACATGTTCCGGGAGCACCGGAACATGTTCCGGGACCACTGGAACACGTTCCGGAAGCACCGGAACACGTTCCGCAAGCAGCGGAAGATGTTCCGGGACCACCGGAACATGTTCCGGGAGCACCGGAACATGTTCCGGAACCACCGAAACATGTTCCGGAACCACCGGAAGATGTTTCGGGAGCACCGGAACATGTTCCGGAACCAGCGGAACATGTTCCGGCAGCACCGGAACATGTTCCGGAACCAGCGGAACATGTTCCGGAACCAGCGGAACATGTTCCGGAACCAGCGGAACATGTTCCGGAACCACCGGAACATGTTCCGGGAACACCAGAACATGTTCCGGAACCACCGGAACATGTTCCGGAACCAGCGGAACATCTTCCGGAACCACCGCAACATGTTCCGCAAGCGCCGGAACATGTTTGGGAACCACCGGAACATGTCCCGGAACCACCGGAACATGTTCCGGGAGCACCGGAACATGTTCCGGGACCACCGGAACATGTTCCGGGAGCACCGGAACATGTTCCGGAACCACCGGAACATGTTCCGGAAGCACCGGAACATGTTCCGGGACCATCGGAACATGTTCCGAAACCACCGGAACATGTTCCGGGAGCACCGGAACATGTTCCGAAACCATCGGAACATGTTCCGCAAGCACCGGAACATGTTCCGGGAGCACCGGAACATGTTCCGGGACCACTGGAACACGTTCCGGAAGCACCGGAAAACGTTCCGCAAGCAGCGGAAGATGTTCCGGGACCACCGGAACATGTTCCGGGAGCACCGGAACATGTTCCGGAACCACCGAAACATGTTCCGGAACCACCGGAAGATGTTTCGGGAGCACCGGAACATGTTCCGGAACCAGCGGAACATGTTCCGGCAGCACCGGAACATGTTCCGGAACCAGCGGAACATGTTCCGGAACCAGCGGAACATGTTCCGGAACCAGCGGAACATGTTCCGGAAACACTGGAACATGTTCCGGGAACACCAGAACATGTTCCGGAACCACCGGAACATGTTCCGGAACCAGCGGAACATCTTCCGGAACCACCGCAACATGTTCCGCAAGCGCCGGAACATGTTCGGGAACCACCGGAACATGTCCCGGAACCACCGGAACATGTTCCGGGACCACCGGAACATGTTCCGGAAGCTCTGGAACATGTTCCGCAAGCACCGGAACATGTTCCCGGAGCACCGGAACATGTTCCGGAACCACGGGAACATTTTCCGGAACCACCGGAACATGTTCCGGCAGCACCGCAACATGTTCCGGAACCACCGGAAGATGTTCCGGGAGCACCGGAACATGTTCCGGAACCACCGGAACATGTTCCGCGAGCACCGGAACATGTTTCGGAACCACCGGAACATATTCCGGCAGCACCGGAACATGTTCCGGAACTAGCGGAACATGTTCCGGAACCACCGGAACATGTTCCGCAAGCACCGGAACATGTTCCGGGACCACCGGAACATGTTCCGGAACCACCGGAACATGCTCCGGGAACACCGGAACATGTTCCGGAACCACCGGAACATGTTCCAGGACCACCGGAACATGTTCCGGAAGCACCGGAACATGTTCCGGAATCACCGGAACATGTTCCGGAACCGCCGGAACATGTTCCAGCAGCACCGGAACATGTACCGGGACCACCGTAACATGTTCCGGAACCACCGGAACATGTTCCCGAACCACCGGAACATGTTCCGGAACCACCGGAACATGTTCCGGAAGCACCAGAACATGTTCCGGGACCACCGGAACATGTTCCGGAAGCACCGGAACATGTTCCGCAAGCACCGGAACATGTTCCGGGACCACCGGAACATGTTCCGCGAGCACCGGAACATTTTCCGGAACCACCGGAACATGTTCCGGAACCACCGGAAGATGTTCGGGGAGCACCGGAACATGTTCCGGAACCACCGAAACATGTTCCGAGAGCACCGGAACATATTCTCCGACCACCGGAACATGTTCTGGAACCACCGGAACATGTTCCGCAAGCACCGGAACATGTTCCGGGACCACCGGAACATGTTCCGCGACCACCGGAACATGTTCCGGAACCACCGGAACATGTTCCGGGACCACCGGAACATGTTCTGGAACCACCGGAACATGTTTCGCGACCACTCGAACATGTTCCGGAACCACCGGAACATATTCCGGTAGCACCGGAACATGTTCCGGAACTAGCGGAACATGTTCCGGAACCACCGGAACATGTTCCGCAAGCACCGGAACATGTTCCGGAACCACCGGAACATGTTCCGGAACCACCGGAACATGTTCCGGGACCACCGGAACATGTTCCGGAAGCACCGGAACATGTTCCGGAACCACCGGAACATGTTCCGGAACCACCGGAACTTGTTCCGGAACCACCGGAACATGTTCCGGCAGCACCGGAACATGTTCCGGGACCACCGTAACATGTTCCGGAACCACCGGAACATGTTCCGGAACCACCGGAACATGTTCCGGCAGCACCGGAACATGTTCCGGAACCACCGGAAGATGTTCCGGGACCACCGGAACATGCTCCGGAAGCAACGGAGCATGTTCCGGAACCACCGGAACATGATCCGGAACCACCGGAACATGTTCCGGGACCACCGGAACATGTTCCGGAACCACCGGAACATGTTCCGGAACCACCGGAAGATGTTCGGGAAGCACCGGAACATGTTCCGGAAGCACCGGAACATGTTCCGGGACCACCGGAACATGTTCCGGAAGCACCCGATCATGTTCCGCAAGCACCGGAACATGCTCTGGGACCACTGGAACATGTTCCGGGAGCACCGGAACATGTTCCGGAACCACCGGAACATCTTCCGGGAGCACCAGAACATGTTCCGAAACCACCGGAACATGTTCCGGAACCACCGGAAGATGTTCCAGGAGCACCGGAACATGTTCCGGGACCACCGGAACATGTTCCGGAACCACCGGAACATGTTCCGGAACGACCGGAACATGTTCCGGAACCACCGGAACATGTTCCGGAACCACCGGAACATGTTCCGGAACCACCGGAACAAATTCCGGCAGCACCGCAACATGTTCCGGAACCACCGGAAGATGTTCCGGGAGCACCGGAACATGTTCCGGAACCACCGGAACATGTTCCGGTACCACCGGAACATGTTCCGGAACCACCGGAACATGTTCGGGAACCACCGGAAGATGTTCCAGGAGCACCGGAACATGTTCCGGGACCACCGGAACATGTTCCGGGAGCACCTGAACATGTTCCGGAACCACCGGAACATCTTCTGGGAGCACCGGAACATGTTCCGAAACCACCGGAACATGTTCCGGAACCACCGGAACATGTTCCGGAACCACCGGAACAAATTCTGGCAGCACCGCAACATGTTCCGGAACCACCGGAAGATGTTCCGGGAGCACCGGAACATGTTCCGGAAGCACCGGAACATGTTCCGGTACCACCGGAACATGTTCCGGAACCACCGGAACATGTTCGGGAACCACCGGAACATGTTCCGGAACCAGCGGAACATGTTCCGGAACCACCGGAACATGTTCCGCAAGCACCGGAACATGTTCCGGGACCACCGGAAAATGTTCCGGAACCACCAGAACATGTTCCGGAACCAGCGGAACATCTTCCGGAACCACCGGAACATGTTCCGCAAGCGCCGGAACATGTTCGGGAACCACCGGAACATTTTTCGGAACCACCGGAACATGTTCCGGTGGTCCCGGAACATGTTCCGGAAGCACCGGAACATGTTCCGCAAGCACCGGAACATGTTCTGGGAGCACTGGAACATGTTCCGGAACCACCGGAACATGTTCCGGAACCACCGGAACATGTTCCGCAAGCACCGGAACATGTTCCGGAACCAGCGGAACATCTTCCGGAACCACCGGAACATGTTCCGCAAGCGCCGGAACATGTTCGGGAACCACCGGAACATGTCCCGGAACCACCGGAACATGTTCCGGGACCACCGGAACATGTTCCGGCAGCACCGCAACATGTTCCGGAACCACCGGAAGATGTTCCGGGAGCACCGGAACATGTTCCGCAACCACCGGAACATGTTCCAGCAGCACCGGAACATGTTCCGGAACAACCGGAACACGTTCCGGGACCACCGGAACATGTTCCGGATGCACCGGAACATCTTCCGGGACCACCGGAACATGTTCCAGAACCACCGGAGCATGTTCCGGGAGCACCGGAACATGTTCCGGGACCACCGGAACATGTTCCGCAAGCTCCGGAACATGTTCCGGCACCACCGGAACATGTTCCGCGACCACCGGAACATGTTCCGGAACCACCGGAACATGTTCCGGCAGCACCGGAACATGTTCCGGAACCACCGGAAGATGTTCCGGGACCACCGGAACATGCTCCGGAAGCAACGGAACATGTTCCGGAACCACCGGAACATGATCCGGAACCACCGGAACATGTTCCGGGACCACCGGAACATGTTCCGGAACCACCGGAACATGTTCCGGAACCACCGGAAGATGTTCGGGAAGCACCGGAACATGTTCCGGAAGCACCGGAACATGTTCCGGGACCACCGGAACATGTTCCGGAAGCACCCGATCATGTTCCGCAAGCACCGGAACATGCTCTGGGACCACTGGAACATGTTCCGGGAGCACCGGAACATGTTCCGGAACCACCGGAACATCTTCCGGGACACCAGAACATGTTCCGAAACCACCGGAACATGTTCCGGAACCACCGGAAGATGTTCCAGGAGCACCGGAACATGTTCCGGGACCACCGGAACATGTTCCGGAACCACCGGAACATGTTCCGGAACGACCGGAACATGTTCCGGAACCACCGGAACATGTTCCGGAACCACCGGAACATGTTCCGGAACCACCGGAACAAATTCCGGCAGCACCGCAACATGTTCCGGAACCACCGGAAGATGTTCCGGGAGCACCGGAACATGTTCCGGAACCACCGGAACATGTTCCGGTACCACCGGAACATGTTCCGGAACCACCGGAACATGTTCGGGAACCACCGGAAGATGTTCCAGGAGCACCGGAACATGTTCCGGGACCACCGGAACATGTTCCGGGAGCACCTGAACATGTTCCGGAACCACCGGAACATCTTCTGGGAGCACCGGAACATGTTCAGAAACCACCGGAACATGTTCCGGAACCACCGGAACATGTTCCGGAACCACCGGAACAAATTCTGGCAGCACCGCAACATGTTCCGGAACCACCGGAAGATGTTCCGGGAGCACCGGAACATGTTCCGGAAGCACCGGAACATGTTCCGGTACCACCGGAACATGTTCCGGAACCACCGGAACATGTTCGGGAACCACCGGAACACGTTCCGGAACCAGCGGAACATGTTCCGGAACCACCGGAACATGTTCCGCAAGCACCGGAACATGTTCCGGGACCACCGGAAAATGTTCCGGAACCACCAGAACATGTTCCGGAACCAGCGGAACATCTTCCGGAACCACCGGAACATGTTCCGCAAGCGCCGGAACATGTTCGGGAACCACCGGAACATTTTTCGGAACCACCGGAACATGTTCCGGTGGTCCCGGAACATGTTCCGGAAGCACCGGAACATGTTCCGCAAGCACCGGAACATGTTCCGGGAGCACTGGAACATGTTCCGGAACCACCGGAACATGTTCCGGAACCACCGGAACATGTTCCGCAAGCACCGGAACATGTTCCGGAACCAGCGGAACATCTTCCGGAACCACCGGAACATGTTCCGCAAGCGCCGGAACATGTTCGGGAACCACCGGAACATGTCCCGGAACCACCGGAACATGTTCCGGGACCACCGGAACATGTTCCGGCAGCACCGCAACATGTTCCGGAACCACCGGAAGATGTTCCGGGAGCACCGGAACATGTTCCGCAACCACCGGAACATGTTCCAGCAGCACCGGAACATGTTCCGGAACAACCGGAACACGTTCCGGGACCACCGGAACATGTTCCGGATGCACCGGAACATCTTCCGGGACCACCGGAACATGTTCCAGAACCACCGGAGCATGTTCCGGGAGCACCGGAACATGTTCCGGGACCACCGGAACATGTTCCGCAAGCTCCGGAACATGTTCCGGCACCACCGGAACATGTTCCGCGACCACTGGAACATGTTCCGGAACCACCGGAACATGTTCCGGGACCACCGGAACATGTTCCGGAACCACCGGAAGATGTTCCGGGAGCACCGGAACATGTTCCGGAACCACCGGAACATATTCCGGCAGCACCGTAACATGTTCCGGAACTAGCGGAACATGTTCCGGAACCACCGGAACATGTTCCGCAAGCACCGAAGCATGTTCCAGGACCACCGTAACATGTTCCGGAACCACCCGAACATGTTCTGGAACCACCGGAACATGTTCTGGCAGCACCGGAACATGTTCCGGAACCACCGGAACATGTTCCGGGACCAACGGAACATGTTCCGCAACCACCGGAACATGTTCCGCAACCACTGGAACATGTTCCGGAACCACCGGAAGATGTTCTGGAACCACCGGAACATGTTCCGGAACCACCGGAACATGTTCCGGCAGCACCGGAACATGTTCCGGAACCACCGGAACATGTTCTGGCAGCACCGGAACATGTTCCGGAACCACCGGAACATGTTTCGGAAGCACCGGAACATGTTCCGGAACCACCGGAACATGTTCCGGAAGCACCGGAACATGTTCTGGGACCACCGGAACATGTTCCGGAACCACCGGAACATGTTCCGGAACCACCGGAACATGTTCCGGGACCACCGGAACATGTTCCGGAACCACCGGAACAAATTCCGGGACCACCGGAACATGTTCCGGAACCACCGGAAGATGTTCCGGGAGCACCGGAACATGTTCCGGAACCACCGGAACATGTTCCGCAAGCACCGGAACATGTTCCGGAACCACCGGAACATGTTCCGGGGCCACCGGAACATGTTCCGGAACCACCGGAATATGTTCCGGAACCACCGGAACATGTTCCGCAAGCACCGGAACATGTTCCGGAACCACCGGAACATGTTCTGGCAGCACCGGAACATGTTCCGGAACCACCGGAACATGTTCCGGAAGCACCGGAACATGTTCTGGGACCACCGGAACATGTTCCGGAACCTCCGGAACAAATTCCGGCAGCACCGCGACATGTTCCGGAACCACCGGAAGATGTTCCGGGAGCACCGGAACATGTTCCGGAACCACCGGAACATGTTCCGCAAGCACCGGAACATGTTCCGGAACCAGCGGAACATGTTCCGGAACCACCGGAACATGTTCCGCAAGCACCGGAACATGTTCCGGGACCACCGGAAAATGTTCCGGAACCACCGGAACATGTTCCGGGAACACCGGAACGTGTTCCGGAACCACCAGAACATGTTCCGGAACCAGCGGAACATCTTCCGGAACCACCGGAACATGTTCCGCAAGCGCCGGAACATGTTCGGGAACCACCGGAACATGTCCCGGAACCACCGGAACATGTTCCGGTGGTCCCGGAACATGTTCCGGAAGCACCGGAACATGTTCCGCAAGCACCGGAACATGTTCCGGGACCACCGGAATATGTTCCGGAACCACCGGAACATGTTCCGGGAACACCGGAACATGTTTCGGAACCACCAGAACATGTTCTGGAACCAGCGGAACATCTTCCGGAACCACCGGAACCTGTTCCGCAAGCGCCGGAACATGTTCGGGAACCACCGGAACCTGTCCCGGAACCACCGGAACATGTTCCGGGACCACTGGAACATGTTCCGGATGCACCGGAACATGTTCCGGGACCACCGGAACATGTTCCAGAACCAACGGAGCATGTTCCGGAACCACCGGAACATGTTCCGGAACCACCGGAGCATGTTCCGGGACGACCGGAACATGTTCCGGAACCACCGGAACATGTTCCGGAAGCACCGGAACATGTTCCGGGACCACCGGAACATGTTCCGGAAGCACCGGAACATGTTCCGCAAGCACCGGAACATGTTCCGGGACCACCGGAACATGTTCCGCGAGCACCGGAACACGTTCCGGAACCACCGGAACATCTTCCGGGAGCACCGGAACATGTTCCGGAACCACCGGAACATGTTCCGGAACCACCGGAAGATGTTCAGGGAGCACCAGAACATGTTCCGGAACCACCGGATCATGTTCCGCAAGCACCGGAACATGTTCCGGGAGCACCGGAACATGTTCCGGGACCACCGGAACATGTTCCGGGAACACCGGAACGTGTTCCGGAACCACCAGAACATGTTCCGGAACCACCGGAACATGTTCCGCAAGCACCGGAACATGTTCCGGGACCACCGGAACATGTTCCGGAACCACCGGAAGATGTTCCGGGAGCACCGGAACATGTTCCGGAACCACCGGAACATGTTCCGCAAGCACCGGAACATGTTCCGGAACCAGCGGAACATGTTCCGGAACCACCGGAACATGTTCCGGGAACACCGGAACGTGTTCCGGAACCACCAGAACATGTTCCGGAACCACCGGAACATGTTCCGGAAGCACCGGAACATGTTCCGGGACCACCGGAACATGTTCCGGAAGCACCAGAACATGTTCCGCAAGCACCGGAACATGTTCCGGGACCACCGGAACATGTTCCGCGACCACCGGAACATGTTCCGGAACCACCGGAAGATGTTCCGGGAGCACCGGAACATGTTCCGGAACCACCGGAACATGTTCCGCAAGCACCGGAACATGTTCCGGAACCAGCGGAACATGTTCCGGAACCACCGGAACATGTTCCGGGAACACCGGAACGTGTTCCGGAACCACCAGAACATGTTCCGGAACCACCGGAACATGTTCCGCAAGCACCGGAACATGTTCCGGGACCACCGGAACATGTTCCGCGACCACCGGAACATGTTCCGGAACCACCGGAAGATGTTCCGGGAGCACCGGAACATGTTCCGGAACCACCGGAACATGTTCCGCAAGCACCGGAACATGTTCCGGAACCAGCGGAACATGTTCCGGAACCACCGGAACATGTTCCGGGAACACCGGAACGTGTTCCGGAACCACCAGAACATGTTCCGGAACCAGCGGAACATCTTCCGGAACCACCGGAACATGTTCCGCAAGCGCCGGAACATGTTCGGGAACCACCGGAACATGTCCCGGAACCACCGGAACATGTTCCGGTGGTCCCGGAACATGTTCCGGAAGCACCGGAACATGTTCCGCAAGCACCGGAACATGTTCCGGGACCACCGGAATATGTTCCGGAACCACCGGAACATGTTCCGGGAACACCGGAACATGTTTCGGAACCACCAGAACATGTTCCGGAACCAGCGGAACATCTTCCGGAACCACCGGAACATGTTCCGCAAGCGCCGGAACATGTTCGGGAACCACCGGAACCTGTCCCGGAACCACCGGAACATGTTCCGGAAGCACCGGAACATGTTCCGGGACCACCGGAACATGTTCCGGAAGCACCGGAACATGTTCCGCAAGCACCGGAACATGTTCCGGGACCACCGGAACATGTTCCGCGAGCACCGGAACACGTTCCGGAACCACCGGAACATCTTCCGGGAGCACCGGAACATGTTCCGGAACCACCGGAACATGTTCCGGAACCACCGGAAGATGTTCGGGGAGCACCAGAACATGTTCCGGAACCACCGGATCATGTTCCGCAAGCACCGGAACATGTTCCGGGAGCACCGGAACATGTTCCGGGACCACCGGAACATGTTCCGGAACCACCGGAACATGTTCCGCAAGCACCGGAACATGTTCCGGGACCACCGGAACATGTTCCGCGACCACCGGAACATGTTCCGGAACCACCGGAACATGTTCCGCAAGCACCGGAACATGTTCCGGGACCACCGGAAAATGTTCCGGAACCACCGGAACATGTTCCGGGAACACCGGAACGTGTTCCGGAACCACCAGAACATGTTCCGGAACCAGCGGAACATCTTCCGGAACCACCGGAACATGTTCCGCAAGCGCCGGAACATATTCGGGAACCACCGGAACATGTCCCGGAACCACCGGAACATGTTCCGGTGGTCCCGGAACATGTTCCGGAAGCACCGGAACATGTTCCGCAAGCACCGGAACATGTTCCGGGACCACCGGAATATGTTCCGGAACCACCGGAACATGTTCCGGGAACACCGGAACATGTTCCGGAACCACCAGAACATGTTCCGGAACCAGCGGAACATCTTCCGGAACCACCGGAACATGTTCCGCAAGCGCCGGAACATGTTCGGGAACCACCGGAACATGTCCCGGAACCAACGGAGCATGTTCCGGAACCACCGGAACATGTTCCGGAACCACCGGAGCATGTTCCGGGACGACCGGAACATGTTCCGGAACCACCGGAACATGTTCCGGAAGCACCGGAACATGTTCCGGGACCACCGGAACATGTTCCGGAAGCACCGGAACATGTTCCGCAAGCACCGGAACATGTTCCGGGACCACCGGAACATGTTCCGCGAGCACCGGAACACGTTCCGGAACCACCGGAACATCTTCCGGGAGCACCGGAACATGTTCCGGAACCACCGGAACATGTTCCGGAACCACCGGAAGATGTTCGGGGAGCACCAGAACATGTTCCGGAACCACCGGATCATGTTCCGCAAGCACCGGAACATGTTCCGGGAGCACCGGAACATGTTCCGGGACCACCGGAACATGTTCCGGAACCACCGGAATATGTTCCGGAACCACCGGAACATGTTCCGGGAACACCGGAACATGTTCCGGAACCACCAGAACATGTTCCGGAACCAGCGGAACATCTTCCGGGACCACCGGAACATGTTCCGGATGCACCGGAACATGTTCCGGGACCACCGGAACATGTTCCAGAACCAACGGAGCATGTTCCGGAACCACCGGAACATGTTCCGGAACCACCGGAGCATGTTCCGGGACGACCGGAACATGTTCCGGAACCACCGGAACATGTTCCGGAAGCACCGGAACATGTTCCGGGACCACCGGAACATGTTCCGGAAGCACCGGAACATGTTCCGCAAGCACCGGAACATGTTCCGGGACCACCGGAACATGTTCCGCGAGCACCGGAACACGTTCCGGAACCACCGGAACATCTTCCGGGAGCACCGGAACATGTTCCGGAACCACCGGAACATGTTCCGGAACCACCGGAAGATGTTCGGGGAGCACCAGAACATGTTCCGGAACCACCGGATCATGTTCCGCAAGCACCGGAACATGTTCCGGGAGCACCGGAACATGTTCCGGGACCACCGGAACATGTTCCGGAACCACCGGAACATGTTCCGCAAGCACCGGAACATGTTCCGGGACCACCGGAACATGTTCCGCGACCACCGGAACATGTTCCGGAACCACCGGAACATGTTCCGGGACCACCGGAACATGTTCCAGAACCACCGGAAGATGTTCCGGAACCACCGGAAGATGTTCCGCAAGCACCGGAACATGTTCCGGAACCACCGGAACATGTTCCGGGGCCACCGGAGCATGTTCCGGAACCACCGGAACATATTCCGGAACGACCGGAACATGTTCCGCAAGCACCGGAACATGTTCCGGAACCACCGGAACATGTTCCGGGAACACCGGAACATGTTCCGGAACCACCGGAACATGTTCCGGGACCACCGGAACATGTTCCGGTTCCGGAAGCACCGGAACATGTTCCGGAACCACCGGAACATGTTCCGGAACCACCGGAACATGTTCCAGGAGCACCGGAACATGTTCCGGAACCACCGGAACATGTTCTGGAACGACCGAAACATGTTCCGGGACCACCGGAACATGTTTCGAAACCACCGGAACATGTTCCGGGACCACCGGAACATGTTCTGGAAGCACCGGAACATGTTCCGGAAGCACCGGAACATGTTCCGGGACCACCGGATCATGTTCCGGAAGCACCGGAACATGTTCCGCAAGCACCGGAACGTGTTCCGGGACCCCGGGACCACCGGAACATGTTCCGGAACCACCGGAACATCTTCCGGGAGCACCGGAACATGTTCCGGAACCACCGGAACATGTTCCGGAACCACCGGAAGATGTTTGGAGAGCACCGGAACATATTCGGGAACCACCGGAACATGTTCCGGAACCACCTGAACATGTTCCGCAAGCACCGGAACATGTTCCGGGAGCACCGGAACATGGTCCGAGACCACCGGAACATGTTCCGGAACCACCGGAACATGTTCTGCAAGCACCGGAACATGTTCCGGAACCACCGGAAGATGTACCGGGAGCACCGGAACATGTTCCGGAACCACCGGAACATACTCCGGAACCACCGGAACATATTCCGGCAGCACCGGAACATGTTCCGGAACTAGCGGAACATGTTCCGGAACCACCGGAACGTGTTCCGGGAGCACCGGAACATGTTCCGGAACCACCGGAAGATGTACCGGGAGCACCGGAACATGTTCCGGAACCACCGGAACATACTCCGGAACCACCGGAACATATTCCGGCAGCACCGGAACATGTTCCGGAACTAGCGGAACATGTTCCGGAACCACCGGAACATGTTCCGCAAGCACCGGAACATGTTCCGGAACCACCGGAACATGTTCCAGGACCACCGGAAAATGTTCCGGTGGTTCTGGAACATGTTCCGCAAGCACCGGAACATCTTCCGGAACCACCGGAACATGTTCCGGAACCACCGGAACATGTTCCGGGACCACCGTAACATGTTCCGGAACCACCGGAACATGTTCCGGCAGCACCAGAACATGTTCCGGAACCACCGGAACATGTTCCGGGACCACCGGAACATGTTCCGGAACCACCGGAACAAATTCCGGCAGCACCGCAACATGTTCCGGAACCACCGGAAGATGTTCCGGGAGCACCGGAACATGTTCCGGAACCACCGGAACATGTTCCGGAAGCACCGGAAGATGTTCCGGGAGCACCGGAACATGTTCCGGAACCACCGGAACATGTTCCGGAATCACCGGAACATGTTCGGGAACCACCGGAACATGTTCCGGAACCACCGGAACATGTTCCGGAAGCACCGGAACATGTTCTGGGACCACCGGAACATGTTCTGGAAGCACCGGAACATGTTCTGGGACCACTGAATCATGTTCCGGGAGCACCGGAACATGTTCCGGGGCCACCGGAACATCTTCCGGGAGCACCGGAACATGTTCCGGAACCACCGGAACATGTTCCGGAACCACCGGAAGATGTTCCGGGAGCACCGGAACATGTTCCGGAACCACCGGAACATGTTCCGGAACCACCGGAACATGTTCCGGCAGCACCGGAACATGTTCCGGAACCACCGGAACATGTTCCGGGACCACCGGAACATGTTCCGGAAGCACCAGAACATGTTCCCGAACCACCCCGCACATGTTCCGGAACCACTGGAACAAATTCCGGCAGCACCGCAACATGTTCCGGAACCACCGGAAGATGTTCCGGGAGCACCAGAACATGTTCCGGAACCACTGGAACATGTTCCGCAAGCACCGGATAATGTTCCGGGACCACCGGAAGATGTTCCGGGACCACCGGAACATGTTCTGGAACCACCAGAACATGTTGCGGGACCACCGGAACATGTTCCGGAACCAGCGGAACATGTTCGGGAACCACCGGAACATGTTCGGGAACCACCGGTGCATGTTCCGGAACTTCCGGAACATGTTCCGGTGGTCCCGGAACATGTTCCAGAAGCACCGGAATATGTTCCGCAAGCACCGGAACATGTTCTGGGACCACTGGAACATGTTCCGGGAGCACCGGAACATGTTCCGGAACCACCGGAACATGTTCCGCAAGCACCGGAACATGTTCCGGAACCACCGGAACATGTTCCGGGAACACCGGAACATGTTCCGGAACCACCGGAACATGTTTCGGTTCCACCGGAACATTTTCCGGGACCACCGGAACATGTTCCGGAACCACCGGAACATGTTCTGGGACCACCGGAACATGTTCCGGAACCACCGGAACATGTTCCGGAACCACCGGAACATGTTCCGCAAGCACCGGAACATGTTCCGGAACCACCGGAACATGTTCCGGGAACACCGGAACATGTTCCGGAACCACCGGAACATGTTCCGGAACCACCGGAACATGTTCCGGTTCCGGAAGCACCGGAACATGTTCCGAAACCACCGGAACATGTTCCGGAACCACCGGAACATGTTCCAGGAACACCGGAACATGTTCCGGAACCACCGGATCATGTTCCGGAACCACCGGAACATGTTCCGGGACCACCGGAACATGTTCCGGAACCAGCGGAACATGTTCCGAAACCACCGGAACATGTTCCGGGACCACCGGAACATGTTCCGGAACCACCGGAACATGTTCCGGAAGCACCGGAACATGTTCCGGGACCACCGGAACATGTTCCGGAAGCACCGGAACATGTTCCGCAAGCACCGGAACATGTTCCGGGAGCACCGGAACATGTTCCGGGAGCACCGGAACATGTTCCGGAACCACCGGAACATGTTCCGGAACCACCGGAAGATGTTCGGGGAGCACCGGAACATGTTCCGGAACCACCGGAACATGTTCCGGAACCACCGGAACATGTTCCGCAAGCACCGGAACATGTTCCGGAAGCACGGGAACATGTTCCGGGACCACCGGAACATGTTCCGGAACCACCGGAACATGTTCCGCAAGCACCGGAACATGTTCCGGGACCACCGGAACATGCTCCGGGAGCACCGGAACATGTTCCGGAACCACCGGAACATGTTCCGGGACCACCGGAACATGTTCCGGGACCACCGGAACATGTTCCGGAACCACCGGAAGATGTTTCCGGGAGCACCGGAACATGTTCCGGAACCACCGGAACATATTCCGGCAGCACCGGAACATGTTTCGCAAGCACCGGAACATGTTCCGGGAGCACCGGAACATGTTCCGGGAGCACCGGAACATGTTCCGGAACCACCGGAACATGTTCCGGAACCACCGGAAGATGTTCGGGGAGCACCGGAACATGTTCCGGAACCACCGGAACATGTTCCGGAACCACCGGAACATGTTCCGGAACCACCGGAAGATGTTCGGGGAGCACCGGAACATGTTCCGGAACCACCGGAACATGTTCCGGAACCACCGGAACATGTTCCGCAAGCACCGGAACATCTTCCGGGAGCACGGGAACATGTTCCGGGACCACCGGAACATGTTCCGGAACCACCGGAACATGTTCCGGAACCACCGGAACATGTTCCGGGACCACCGGAACATGCTCCGGGAGCACCGGAACATGTTCCGCAACCACCGGAACATGTTCCGGGACCACCGGAACATGTTCCGGAACCACCGGAAGATGTTCCGGGAGCACCGGAACATTTTCCGGAACCACCGGAACATGTTCCGGAACCACCGGAAGATGTCCCGGGAGCACCGGAAGATGTTCCGGGAGCACCGGAAGATGTTCCGGAACCACCGGAACATGTTCCGGAACCACCGGAACATGTTCCGGCAGCACCGGAACATGTTCCGGACCCACCGGAACATGTTCCTGGACCACCGGAACATGTTCTGGAAGCACCAGAACATGTTCCGGAACCACCCGCACATGTTCCGGAACCACCGGAACAAATTCTGGCAGCACCGCAACATGTTCCGGAAGCACCGGAAGATGTTCCGGGAGCACCGGAACATGTTCCGGAACCACTGGAACATGTTGCGCAAGCACCGGAACATGTTCCGGAACCACCGGAAGATGTTCCGGGACCACCGGAACATGTTCCGGAACCACCGGAACATGTTCGGGAACCACCGGAACATGTTCGGGAACCACCGGAACATGTTCCGGAACCACCGGAACATGTTCCGGGACCACCGGAACATGTTCTGGAAGCACCGGAACATGTTCCGCAAGCACCGGAACATGTTCCGCAAGCACCGGAACATGTTGCGGGACCACTGGAACATGTCCCGGGAGCACCGGAACATGTTCCGGAACCACCCGCACATGTTCCGGAACCACCGGAACAAATTCTGGCAGCACCGCAACATGTTCCGGAACCACCGGAAGATGTTCCGGGAGCACCGGAACATGTTCCGGAACCACCGGAACATGTTCCGCAAGCACCGGAACATGTTCCGGAACCACCGGAAGATGTTCCGGGACCACCGGAACATGTTCCGGAACCACCGGAACATGTTCCGGGACCACCGGAACATGTTCCGGAACCACCGGAAGATGTTCCGGGACCACCGGAACATGTTCCGGAACCACCGGAACATGTTCCGGGACCACCGGAACATGTTCCGGAACCACCGGAACATGTTCGGGAACCACCGGAACATGTTCGGGAACCACCGGAACATGGTCCGGAACCACCGGAACATGTTCTGGGACCACCGGAACATGTTCCGGAAGCACCGGAACATGTTCCGCAAGCACCGGAACATGTTCCGCAAGCACCGGAACATGTTCTGGGACCACTGGAACATGTCCCGGGAGCATCGGAACATGTTCCGGAACCACCGGAACATGTTCTCGAACCACCGGAACATCTTCGGGAACCACCGGAACATGTTCCGGAAGCACCGGAACATGTTCCGGAAGCACCGGAACATGTTCCGGGACCACCGGAACATGTTCCGGAAGCACCGGAACATGTTCCGCAAGCACCGGAACATGTTCCGGGACCACTGGAACATGTCCCGGGAGCACCGGAACATGTTCCGGAACCACCGGAACATCTTCCGGGAGCACCGGAACATGTTCCGGAACCACGGGAACATGTTCCGGAACCACCGGAAGATGTTCCGGGAGCACCGGAAGATGTTCCGGGAGCACCGGAAGATTTTCCGGAACCACCGGAACATGTTCCGGAACCACCGGAACATGTTCCGGCAGCACCGGAACATGTTCCGGAACCACCGGAACATGTTCCTGGACCACCGGAACATGTTCCGGAAGCACCAGAACATGTTCCGGAACCACCCGCACATGTTCCGGAACCACCGGAACAAATTCTGGCTGCACCGCAACATGTTCCGGAAGCACCGGTAGATGTTCCGGGAGCACCGGAACATGTTCCGGAACCACTGGAACATGTTCCGCAAGCACCGGAACATGTTCCGGAACCACCGGAAGATGTTCCGGGACCACCGGAACATGTTCCGGAACCACCGGAACATGTTCCGGGACCACCGGAACATGTTCCGGGACCACCGGAAGATGTTCCGGGACCACCGGAACATGGTCCGGAACCACCGGAACATGTTCCGGGACCACCGGAACATGTTCCGGAACCACCGGAACGTGTTCGGGAACCACCGGAACATGTTCCGGAAGCACCGGTAGATGTTCCGGGAGCACCGGAACATGTTCCGGAACCACCGGAACATGGTCCGGGACCACCGGAACATGTTCCGGAACCACCGGAAGATGTTCCGGGACCACCGGAACATGGTCCGGAACCACCGGAACATGTTCCGGGACCACCGGAACATGTTCCGGAACCACCGGAACATGTTCGGGAACCACCGGAACATGTTCCGGAACCACCGGAACATGTTCCGGAACCACCGGAACATGTTCCGGCAGCACCGGAACATGTTCCGGAACCACTGGAAGATGTTCCGGAACCACCGGTACATGTTCCGGGACCACCGGAACATGTTCCGGGACCACCGGAACATGTTCCGGGACCACCGGAACATGTTCCGGAACCAGCGGAACATGTTCCGGAACCACCGAAGCACGTTCCGGGAGCACCGGAACATGTTCCGGAACCATCGGAACATGATCTGGGAACACCGGAAGATGTTCCGGGAGCACCGGAACATGTTCCGGAACCACCGGAACATGTTCCGGAAGCACCGGAACATGTTCCGGGAGCACAGGAACATGTTCCGGAACCACCGGAACATGTTCCGGAACCACCGGAACATGTTCCGGGACCACCGGAACATGTTCCGGAACCAGCGGAACATGTTCCGGAACCACCGAAGCACGTTCCGGGAGCACCGGAACATGTTCCGGAACCATCGGAACATGATCTGGGAACCACCGGAACATCTTCCGGGAGCACCGGAACATGTTCCGGAACCACCGGAACATGTTCCGGAACCACCGGAAGATGTTCCGGGAGCACCGGAACATGTTCCGGGACCACCGGAAAATGTTCCGGAACCACCGGAACATGTTCCGGAACCACCGGAACATGTTCCGGCAGCACCGGAACATGTTCCGGAAGCACCAGAACATGTTCCGCAAGCACCGGAACATGTTCTGGGACCACTGGAACATGTTCCGGGAGTACCGGAACATGTTCCGGAACCACCGGAACATCTTCCGGGAGCACCGGAACATGTTCCGGAACCACCGGAACATGTTCCGGAACCACCGGAAGATGTTCCGGGAGCACCGGAACATGTTCCGGGACCACCGGAACATGTTCCGGGAGCACCGGAACATGTTCCTGGACCACCGGAACATGTTCCGGAAGCACCAGAACATGTTCCGGAACCACCCGCACATGTTCCGGAACCACCGGAACAAATTCTGGCAGCACCGCAACATGTTCCGGAACCACCGGAAGATGTTCCGGGAGCGGCGGAACATGTTTCGGAACCACTGGAACATGTTCCGCAAGCACCGGAACATGTTCTGGAACCACCGGAAGATGTTCCGGGACCACCGGAACATGTTCCGGAACCACCGGAACATGTTCCGGGACCACCGGAACATGTTCCGGAACCACCGGAAGATGTTCCGGAACCACCGGAACATGTTCCGGAACCACCGGAACATGTTCCGGGACCACCGGAACATGTTCGGGAACCACCGGAACATGTTCGGGAACCACATGATCATGTTCCGGAACCACCGGAACATGTTCCGGGACCACCGGAACATGTTGCGGAAGCACCGGAACATGTTCTGGGACCACCGGAACATCTTCGGGGAGCACCGGAACATGTTCCGGAACCGCGGGAACATGTTCTGGAACCACCGGAACGTGTTCCGCAAGCACCGGAACATGTTCCGGAACCACCGGAACATGTTTCGGGAACACCGGAACATGTTCCGGGACCACCGGAACATGTTCCGGTTCCGGAAGCACCGGAACATGTTCCGGAACCACCGGAACATGTTCCGGAACCAGCGGAACATGTTTCGAAACCACCGGAAGATGTTCCAGGACCACCGGAACATGTTCCGAAACCAGGGGAACATGTTCCGAAACCAGCGGAACATGTTCCGGGACAACCGGAACATGTTCCGGGACAACCGGAACATGTTCCGGAAGCACCTGAACATGTTCCGCAAGCACCGGAACATGTTCCGGGACCACCGGAACATGTTCCGGGAGCACCCGAACATGTTCCGCAACCACGGGAACATGTTCCGCGAAAACCGGAACATGTTCCGGAACCACCGGAACATATTCCGGAACCACCGGAACATGTTCCGAGAGCACCGGAACATGTTCCGGAACCACCGGAACATGTTCCGGCAGCACCGGAACATGTTCTGGCAGCACCGCAACATGTTCCGGAACCACCGGAACATGTTCCGGAACCACCTGAAGATGTTCCGCAAGCACCGGAACATGTTCCGGAACCACCGCAACATGTTCCGCAAGCACCGGAACATGTTCCGGGACCACCGGAACATGCTCCGGGAGCACCGGATTATGTTCCGGAACCACCGGAACATGTTCTGGGAGCACCGGAACATGTTCCGGAACCACCGGAACATGTTCCGGAACCACCGGAACATGTTCCGGCAGCACCGGAACATGTTCCGGAACCACCGGAACATGTTCCGGAACCAGCGTAACATGTTCCGGAACCACCGAAGCACGTTCCGGGAGCACCGGAACATGTTCCGGAACTATCGGAACATGTTCCGGGACCACCGGAACATGTTCGGGAACCACCGGAACATGTTCCGGAACTACCGGAACATGTTCCGGGAGTACTGGAACATGTTCCGGAACCACCGGGACATGTTCCGGGACCACCGGAACATGTTCCGGAAGCACCGGAACATGTTCCGCAAGCACCGGAACATGTTCCGGGAGCACCGGAACATGTTCCGCAAGCACCGGAACATGTTCCGGAATCACCGGAACATGTTCTGGGAGCACCGGAACATGTTCCGGAACCACCGGAACATGTTCCGGAAGCACCGGAACATGATCCGGGAACACCGGAACATGTTCCGGGAGCACCGGAACATCTTCCGGGACCACCGGAACATGTTCTGGAAGCACCGGAACATGTTCCGCAAGCACCGGAACATGTTCCGGGACCACCGGAACATGTTCCGGAACCATCGGAAGATGTTCTGGAACCACCGGAACATGTTCCGGAACCACCGGAACATGTTCCGGGACCACCGGAACATGTTCTGGAACCACCGGAACATGTTCCGGGAGCACCGGAACATGATCCGGAACCACCGGAAGATGTTCCGGAACCAGCGGAACGTGTCCCGGAACCACCGGAACATGTTCCGGAACCACCGGAACATGTTCCGGAACCAGCGGAACATGTTCCGGAACCACCGGAACATGTTCCGGAACCACCGGAACATGTTCCGGGACCACCGGAACATGTTCTGGAACCACCGGAACATGTTCCGGTTCCGGAAGCACCGGAACATGTTCCGGAACCAC
This sequence comes from Eutreptiella sp. 'Long Island Sound 2002', assembly GCA_964036045.1. Taxonomy (NCBI): domain Eukaryota; phylum Euglenozoa; class Euglenophyceae; order Eutreptiales; family Eutreptiaceae; genus Eutreptiella; species Eutreptiella sp. 'Long Island Sound 2002'. Next base: position 24,475,878 of record OZ038403.1, read on the forward strand.
CGGAACATGTTCCAGGAGCACCGGAACATGTTCCGGAACCACCGGAACATGTTCCGGAACCAGCGGAACATGTTTCGAAACCACCGGAAGATGTTCCGGGACCACCGGAACATGTTCCGAAACCATCGGAACATGTTCCGAAACCAGCGGAACATGTTCCGGGACAACTGGAACATGTTCCGGGACCACCGGAACATGTTCCGGAAGCACCTGAACATGTTCCGCAAGCACCGGAACATGGTCCGGGACCACCGGAACATGTTCCGGGAGCACCGGAACATGTTCTGGAACCACCGGAACATGTTCCGGCAGTACCGGAACATGTTCCGGAACCACCGGAACATGTTCCCGAACCACCGGAACATGTTCCGCAACCACGGGAACATGTTCCGCGAAAACCGGAACATGTTCTGGAACCACCGGAACATATTCCGGAACCACCGGAACATGTTCCGAGAGCACCGGAACATGTTCCGGAACCACCGGAACATGTTCCGGCAGCACGGGAACATGTTCTGGCAGCACCGCAACATGTTCCGGAACCACCGGAACATGTTCCGGAACCACCGGAAGATGTTCCGCAAGCACCGGAACATGTTCCGGAACCACCGCAACATGTTCCGCAAGCACCGGAACATGTTCCGGGACCACCGGAACATGCTCCGGGAGCACCGGATTATGTTCCGGAACCACCGGAACATGTTCCGGGATCACCGGAACATGTTCGGGAACCACCGGAACATGTTCCGGAACTACCGGAACATGTTCCGGGAGTACTGGAACATGTTCCGGAACCACCGGGACATGTTCCGGGACCACCGGAACGTGTTCCGGAAGCACCAGAACATGTTCCGGAATCACCGGAACATGTTCTGGGAGCACCGGAACATGTTCCGGAACCACCGGAACATGTTCCGGAAGCACCGGAACATGATCCGGGAGCACCGGAACATGTTCCGGGAGCACCGGAACATGTTCCGGGACCACCGGAACATGTTCTGGAAGCACCGGAACATGTTCCGCAAGCACCGGAACATGTTCCGGGACCACCGGAACATGTTCCGGAACCATCGGAAGATGTTCTGGAACCACCGGAACATGTTCTGGAACCACCGGAACATGTTCCGGGACCACCGGAACATGTTCTGGAACCACCGGAACATGTTCCGGGAGCACCGGAACATGATCCGGAACCACCGGAAGATGTTCCGGAACCAGCGGAGCATGTCCCGGAACCACCGGAACATGTTCCGGAACCACCGGAACATGTTCCGGAACCACCGGAACATGTTCCGGGACCACCGGAACATGTTCTGGAACCACCGGAACATGTTCCGGGAGCACCGAAAATTGATCCGCAAGCACCGGAACATGTTCCGGAAGCACCGGAACATGTTCCGGAACCACCGGAACATGTTCCGGAACCTCCGGAACCACCGGAACATGTTCCGGAACCACCGGAACATCTTCCGCAACCAGCGGAACATCTTCCGGAATCACCGGAACATGTTCCGCAAGCACCGGAACATGTTCAGCAACCACCGGAACATGTTCCGGAACCACCGCAACATGTTCCGGGAGCACCGGAACATGTTCCGGAACCACCGCAACATGTTCCGGGACCACCGGAACATGTTCCGGAACCACCGGAACATGTTCCGGAACGACCAGAAGATGTTCCGGGAGCACCGGAACATGTTCCGGAACCACCAGAACATGTTCCGGCAGCACCGGTACATGTTCCGGAACCAGCGGAACATGTTCCGGAACCACCGGAACATGTTCCGGAACCACCGGAACATGTTCCGGAACCAGCGGAACATGTTCCGCAAGCACCGGAACATGTTCCGGGAGCACCGGAACATGTTCCGGAACCACCGGAACATGTTCCGGGAGCACCGGAACATGTTCCGGAACCACCGGAACATGTTCCGGAACCACCGGAACATCCGGAACCACCGGAAGATGTTCCGGAACGACCAGAAGATGTTCCGGGAGCACCGGAACATGTTCCGGAACCACCAGAACATGTTCCGGCAGCACCGGTACATGTTCCGGAACCAGCGGAACATGTTCCGGAACCACCGGAACATGTTCCGGAACCACCGGAACATGTTCCGGAACCAGCGGAACATGTTCCGCAAGCACCGGAACATGTTCCGGGAGCACCGGAACATGTTCCGGAACCACCGGAACATGTTCCGGAACCAGCGGAACATGTTCCGGGACCACCGGAACATGGTCCGGAACCACCGGAACATGGTCCGGAACCACCGGAACATGTTATGGAACCACCGGAACATGGTCCAGGACCACCGGATCATGTTCCGGAAGCACCGGAACATGTTCCGGGACCACCGGAACATGTTCCGGAACCAGCAGCACATGTTCCGGAACCACCAGAACATGTTCTGGAACCAGCGGAACATGTTCCGCATGCACCGGAACATGTTCCGGGACCACCGGAGCATGTTCCAGAAGCACCGGAACATGTTCTGCAAGCACTGGAACATGTTCCGGGACCACCGGAACATGTTCCGGGAGCACCGGAACATTTTCCGGAACCACCGGAACATGTTCCGGAAGCACCGGAACATGTTCTGGCAGCACCGCAACATGTTCCGGAACCACCGGAAGATGTTCCGGGAGCACCGGAACATGTTCCGGAACCACCGGAACATGTTCCGGAACCACCGGAACATGTTCCGGGAGTACCGGAACATGTTCCGGAACCACCGGAACATGTTCCGGGACCACCGGAACATGTTCCGGAAGCACCGGAACATGTTGCGCAAGCACCGGAACATGTTCTGGGAGCACCGGAACATTTTCCGCAAAAACCGGAACATGTTCCGGAACCACCGGAACATGTTCTGGCAGCACCGCAACATGTTCCGGGACCACCGGAACATGTTCCGGGAGCACCGGAACATGTTCGGGAACCACCGGAACATGTTCCGGAACTACCGGAACATGTTCCGGGAGTACTGGAACATGTTCCGGAACCACCGGGACATGTTCCGGGACCACCGGAACATGTTCCGGAAGCACCGCAACATGTTACGCAAGCACCGGAACATGTTCCGGGAGCACCGGAACATGTTCCGCAAGCACCGGAACATGTTCCGGAATCACCGGAACATGTTCTGGGAGCACCGGAACATGTTCCGGAACCACCGGAATATGTTCCGGAACCACCGGAACATGTTCTGGCAGCACCGCAACATGTTCCGGAACCACCGGAAGATGTTCCGGGAGCACCGGAACATGTTCCGGAAGCACCGGAACATGTTCCGGCAGCACCGGAACATGTTCCGGAACCACCGGAACATGTTCCGGAAGCACCGGAACATCTTCCGGGACGACCGGAACATGTTCCGGAACCACCGGAACATGTTCCGGAACCACCGGAACATCTTCCGGAACCACCGGAACATGGTCCGCAAGCACCGGAACATGTTCCGGGACCACCGGAACATGTTCCGGAACCACCGGAACATGTTCCGGAACCACCGGAACATCTTCCGGAACCACCGGAACATGTTCCGGAAGCACCGGAACATGTTCCGCAAGTACCGGAACATGTTCCGAAAGTACCGGAACATGTTCCGGGAGCACCGGAACATGTTCTGCAAGCACCAGATCATGTTCCGGGACCACCGGAACATGTTCCGGGAGCACCGGAACATGTTCCGGAACCACCGGAACATGTTCCGGAACCACCGGAAAATGTTCCGGGAGCACCGGAACCTTTTCTGGAACCACCGGAACATGTTCTGGAACCACCGGAACTGAAGTTATGCAAATAACTGAAGTTTTGAGGCAGTGTGACAGGATCAGGACACTTGTGTGGTGGAGGGGTGGGTCAGAACACCACTGAGGGGATGATCCCAGGCAACCCCGTTCTCTGTCTTAGTTGATGTTCTGTTTTCCTGCTGCCAGTCAGCAGCGCATGCTGTTTGTCTTCGCTTTCCTCGTCCATTCCTTTTGACAATGCCGGATCCCAAAAAGCGGAAGATTCTATTCGCCGTCGACTCTGACATGCCCCCAGCGGACACCATGCCTTATGAACGCTGGAGGCAATGGCGCGATGGGCCGTCTACTTCTGCTGTGGCGTTCCTCTCAGTTGAGGAGAGGGGTGCTATTGCTGCCCGTTTTCATGCCCGACTTCTATTGGATGGTCTCGACCTTCAGGGCGTTGATCTGCTTACGAAATGGGCAGCCCCTGATCTTGAGCAGCATGAAGCATTACTCCTGCTCGCTCTCTTCGAAACTGCCACTGACTATTTTTTGGATGTTACCGCTGGCGATTGGACTGAGCGTCCGAGAGAGTCGCCGGCAGCCTCACAGCATACTGACGCCCCTGCTACGGAGGCTTCGCTGCAGCAGCAAATCGATGAGTGCGAGGCCCGTCTGCAGGAGCTCCGTGGGCCTACGGTGCCCATGCTTGATCACGCTGCCTTGCTGAAGCTGGTGGACTCCAAGTTACCTTGGGTATGGCAACGTGACGTTTCTCAGGCCTTGCTGCGCTTCATTAAGTCTGACCCGGCTCTCCTGGCGCGTGCGGGACAGACGTTGGCCCGTGATGTATGGCGCGCACTGTATCGTACGGCGGAGAGTCAGTCCCACGCAAGCCCAGGGCGATCCACGGCGGTCCCTGGGTCGTTTGTACCGCCTAGTGGCCCGCCGGGTCCATGTTTCCGATGCGGGCTTCATGGTCATTGGGCGCGGGACTGTGCGACGGCTGCCCCGGTGTCGCACCCTTCTCAGCCCCCGCCTGCCCCCACTTTCGCGTCTCAGGCACCGTCTACTGCCGGCCCCTCTCTGTCTCAGTCTGCCCCGTTGCCAGTTCGCACTCCGACTCGACGTGGAGGGTTCACGCAGATTGGGTCCCAAACGCTCTATACAGCTTATTCGACCGGACGAACCTATGATGCGTCGGGACCCCCGCCATACCCATGCAGCCGGTGCTCAAAAATGCACTGGAGCTGGCAAGGCTGCCCCCCGCCCGACCCGAATCCTGCTGCCCCGCCAGGGGGTCAGCCTGCGGCACCCACTTCCCCTGGATCTGTTCGCTCCCTGTCTACCGGGCCCCATGGCGATCCGGGGCCCCCGTGTGGGTGATGAACGCCCCGCTTCCACACCCCGAACTGCCCCCGGGGGTGTGGTACAACCCGGCGCTCAATCCGGGGGCACTGCTGATGAGCTCCGCTTTCTCAGCACCAGACTGCTTGACGCTCGGGCTCGGGACCCCTATGCCTCGGATCAGGCCCTTGCCTTGGGACGTTGGGCACCCAGCACCGTTGATTCTTGGGCAGGGCTGCTCAGAGGTCTTTCTGTCACAGCGACTAAATACCCTGAATTCACCAGAGCCCAGGTGCTGGCACAACACATTCGACTCCTCGCAGCACAGGGCCGCAAATCAGTCACCATTCGCGGATTACTTAGTGCGGTCCGACTATGCGAGAAGATCACCCTCATCCCCCCCACTGTCTCCCCCATCCACTGGGCCATGTCTGCGGGAGCCGACCGTATTTACGAACACCCCGCACCGTCCCCCGTGTGGGGCACCCCTGCCATGCTGGCCCATATGGCAGCACATGTCGACACCGACCTCGCCTTTCTTACCCTTGGACTCGCAGTTCTGTCAGTCTGCCACTTACTGCGCGTCGGCGAGGTTGCCTCCATCAGGAAATCCGACTTATGCACTGAGCGACGCCTGTCATTCTACCATTCCAAGGGCGCTAACCGCTGGATCACTGCGCCCATGGGAGCTTGGGGCGAGGCTTGGAGGAAGCGTCTTGTCTCCTCACCAGCGATTGCCGGCCGCCCAGACTTCCTGCCCGTTGCCGCGGGTACAGCAATCCTCCAGTCTACCATGCGCGCCCAGCTCTGGGGTACGGGGGCGCATGAAGCCGGCTGGCACTCCTGGCGCCGCATGGGAGCCGCCCTTCTTGCATGGGCGGGCGCTGCCTTCACCGTCATTGCCGTCTGGGGTCGATGGCTCACTGAGCGACAAGCCCGGTACTACAGCAGTCCACCATTGGCATGGAACGTCAAATTCCCCATCGATTTGCCGTGGCCGTGTGGAACCCGACGGGTGGAATTACGTCCTACGGCGGCGTTCCAATTATGGCCGGAAAACCTGCTGGCCCTGGTCCAGGGTACCCTCGCAGAACGCCCGCCCGTCGCCATGGACGGGGACGACAGCGATGACGCCCCCAGGCCCCCTGTCCCACGACCCCGCTCCCGGTTATTGGGGACCACTCGCCCGGTTCGTCGAGTATGCACCCCCTCTGACAGCCGGCCGCCCCAGTCAGCCAGGCGACATGCTTCTGTCGGGGTCAGTGGATCGCAAGACCGGACTTCGTCGACGGTTCCGCGTACCCGTCAAACCCCGGTGCAAACTTCGGGCGCGGCTCAAGCCCGCACAGGCCCCAGTGTCGCCACACAGCACTTTGCCGGCACCCGAGCACGTGCGGCGCTCCGTTCACGTAGCCCTTCGGGAGCCCACCCGTCCAGAGACTTGCGCTCAGTGCGGCGTCGCTTGGCATCAACATCTTGATGAATTTGCTGCCCTGTTTTCTTCTCATAAACGTGTCCCTTTGCCGCAAACGCGTGATCTTGTCCACCTCTGGTGGTCAGAGGTCTGCAAATGGGTGTATGATAGGCCTGCGTCTATGCGTCAGACCATTGCGCGAGACGCGGATTTGGCTGAGTCTGTTTTACACCATTTGGCCACTGCAGGCCCGCCTGATTCTGCCTCCTCCCCTACCCTGGGCTCCCGTGACCATGTTTCTATTGATGTTGCCCGTAAGGGCATTGGTCCTGCGGGGTCTGTTCGTGTTCCCCGTGATTTGTGGGATCTCTGGGCAGATCCACAGTTTGCTTTAGCTGGCAGCTCGGCGCCGCAGTGCCCGCCAACACATTGCCCTAAGGCGAGAGCTATGCTGCGTGCCCTTTTTCACGACGGGCTTCTTGCCCCGACGGATGAGCCAGCGAATGCCCAGGTGTTTGTAAAATATAAATCGGCGGAAAAGGCTGCCTTGATTGTAAATATGGTCAATTTTAATCGCTCTTGCGCCTCTAAGGCCCGCAGGTTTCGGTTGCCTACATTGGAGGGTCTTGCGGCCTCTCTTAGATCCATTTGCAGTGATGTGTACGCCTGTAAGATTGATTTGCGAAACTGTTATTGGTCTATACATTTGCCGCCTGACATGCTGAACTGTATACGCGTGGCGGCGGCCACTGACAGGTACGCCTTTGTCAGGGTACCATTCGGGTGGCATCAAGCCCCCGGGCTTGTTCAACACCTAATCGCACGCGTTTTGGAGACACTCCCCCCGTCATCAGTTCTGATCATCCAGTATTTGGATGATATTTTGTTTGTCGGTCCCCGGGATGATATACAGTCCATGGCTCAGTCTGCGGCTCATGTGTTGCAACAACAAGGGTACTTGATCAGTCCTAAAAGTGACTTTACTCCTTCCAAGAACGTCACGTGGATGGGCAAAGCCCTTAACCTTTCCGGGCCCCGGATAGCACCCTCTGTAGCATTTGTGGCTGACGTGGTCAGCCGCTGGCTGACCGTGGCCCTTCGCCCATATCGCTTTAAATCCCTCCAACGACTTTTGGGAAAAATCGTTTGGTTGGGGCGACCTGGAGCATCTGTGGGCGCCTTTCTTGCTGGGCCGCGTCAATGGCTGCGTCATGGACCTATGTCCTCGCCCCGCACCCCCTTTTCTGTGGTCCGCTCTTTGCTGGAGGCAATTGCAGCTTCTTTTCGAGGGTGGGAGCCAGCTTTGTCCTCTACCACCCCCCCGATCCGTATTTTTGCTGATGCTGCACCTGATCCCCAATTTCCAGGTAGATATATGGTGGGGCTCTGGACCAGGGCCGGGCCCACCATACGTCGTGCCCCAGTCTGGGTGGACAATCAACAGTCCGCCGAGTTATTTGGGGCCCTGGCGGCCCTTGATTTGGTTCGCGGTATAGACCAGCCTCATGTTGAGTTGATTCTCGATAACATGGGGGCCATTGGGCAACTCGTTTGGGGACGAGCGCATGCTGACCTTTGTCCTCAGCAGCGCATACTCCGTAGGTTGGCACACAAAATCCGTTGGATGGGCGCTGTGATTCACCTCTATTATGTAGAATCTGCTCTCAACCCTGCTGATCCTGTCAGCAGGGCCTGTTATTCTTGGTCCCCCCAATCTGTAGTTTTGCAGGCTCATGCCAGAGAACGGTTGTATTATAAGCTTGGCTCCCACGTGTCGTGGGGCCATGTTGCCGATAGAGACCGTGCCCCACATTGATTTTCTGTACGGCGCGCTTACTGTTGAGTTCGCCCAGATCCGTGCCCTGATTCTGTCTTGGAGGTGTTGTGTTAACATTTTGTTTTTTACCATTTCCGAGTTGGTTCTTGCTGCTGTCGTGGGATGTGGGTGACAGCTTTTGTCTTATGTGATGGGACGAGATCACTGTTTGCTTTGAGGGGGGGGGGACTACCGTAACCACAAAACTGAAGTTATGCAAATAACTGAAGTTTTGAGGCAGTGTGACAGGATCAGGACACTTGTGTGGTGGAGGGGTGGGTCAGAACACCACCGAGGGGATGATCCCAGGCAACCCCGTTCTCTGTCTTAGTTGATGTTCTGTTTTCCTGCTGCCAGTCAGCAGCGCATTCAGCCCGCACGCATGCACTCTTGCCCCAGTTCTGTACTATTCGGCGCCGACAAAGTGGCACCAGCTGCCATGGCGCTGAGCCAGCAGCCTGGCTCCATCATGCTCACTCTGAGCAAAGGACAACCATTTCCGAGTTGGTTCTTGCTGCTGTCGTGGGATGTGGGTGACAGCTTTTGTCTTATGTGATGGGACGAGATCACTGTTTGCTTTGAGGGGGGGGGGACTACCGTAACCACAAAACATATTCCGGGACCACCGGAACATGTTCCGGGACCACCGGAACATGTTCCGGAAGCACCGGAACATGTTCCGGAACCACCGGAACATGTTCCGGGAGCACCGAAACATGCTCCGGAACCACCGGAACATGTTCTGGGACCACCGGAACATGTTCCGGGACCAGCGGAACATGTTCCGGAACCAGCGGAACATGTTCCGGCACCACCGGAACATGTTCCGGGAGCACCGGAACATGTTCCGGAACCACCGGAACAGGTTCCGGGAGAACCGGAACATGTTTCGGAACCACCGGAACGTGTTCCGGCAGCACCGGAACATGTTCCGGGACCACCGGAACATGTTCCGGAACCACCGGCACATGTTCCGGGAGCACCGGAACATGTTCCGGAACCACCAGAACATGTTCCGGAACCACCGGAACATGTTCCCGAACCACCGGAACATGTTCTGGGACCACCGGAACATGTTCCGGAACCACCGGAACATGTTCCGGAACCACTGGAACATGTTCCGGAACCACCGGAACATGTTCCGCGACCACCGGACCATGTTCCGGGACCACCGGAACATGTTCCGGAACCACCGGAACATGTTCCGCAAGCACCGGAACATGTTCCGGGAACACCGGAACATGTTCCGGAACCACCGAACATGTTCCGCAAGCACCGGAAAATGTTCCGGGACCACCGGAACATGTTCCGGGAGCACCAGAACATGTTCCAGAACCACCGGAAGATGTTCCGGGAGCAACGGAACATGTTCCGGAACCACCGGAACATGTTCCGGCAGCACTGGAAGATGTTCCGGGAGCAACGGAACATGTTCCGGAACCACCGGAACATGTTCCGGCAGGACCGGGACATATTCCGGAACCAGCGGAACATGTTCTGGAACCACCGGAACATGTTCCGCAAGCACCGGAACATGTTCCCGAACCACCGGAAGATGTTCCGGGAGCACCGGAACATGTTCCGGAACCACCGGAACATGTTCCGGGACCACCGGAACATGTTCTGGAAGCACCGGAACATGTTCCGCAAGCACCGGAACATGTTCCGGGAGCACCGGAACATGTTCCGCAAAAACCGGAACATGTTCTGGAACCACCGGAACATGTTCTGGGAGCACCGGAAAATGTTCCGGAACCACCGGAACATGTTCCGGAACCACCGGAACATGTTCTGGCAGCACCGCAACATGTTCCGGAACCACCGAAAGATGTTCCGGGAGCACCGGAACATGTTCGGGAACCAACGGAACATGTTCCGGAACCACCGGAACATGTTCCGGGAGTACCGGAACATGTTCCGGAACCACCGGGACATGTTCCGGGACCACCGGAACATGTTCCGGAAGCACCAGAACATGTTCCGCAAGCAACGGAACATGTTCCGGGAGCACCGGAACATGTTCCCCAAGCACCGGAACCTGTTCCGGAACCACCGGAACCTGTTCTGGGAGCACCGGAACATGTTCCGGAACCACCGGAATATGTTCCGGAAACACCGGAACATGTTCTGGCAGCACCGCAGCATGTTCCGGAACCACCGGAAGATGTTCCGGGAGTACCGGAACATGTTTCGGAACCACCGGAACATGTTCCGGCAGCACCGGAACATGTTCTGGCAGCACCGCAACATGTTCCGGAACCACCGGAAGATGTTCCGGGAGTACCGGAACATGTTCTGGAACCACCGGAACATGTTCCGGACGCACCGGAACATCTTCCGGGACCACCGGAACATGTTCCGGAACCACCGGAACATGTTCCGGAACCACCGGAACATCTTCCGGAACCACCGGAACATGTTCCGCAAGCACCGGAACATGTTCCGCAAGTACCGGAACATGTTCCGGAACCACCGGAACATCTTCCGGAACCACCGGAACATGGTCCGCAAGCACCGGAACATGTTCCGGAAGCACCGGAACATGTTCCGCAAGTACCGGAACATGTTCCGGAAGCACCGGAACATGTTCCGCAAGTACCGGAACATGTTCCGGAAGTACCGGAACATGTTGCGGGAGCACCGGAACATGTGCTGCAAGCACCAGAACATGTTCCGGGACCAACGGAACATGTTCCGGAACCACCGGAAAATGTTCCGGGAGCACCGGAACCTTTTCCGGAACCACCGGAACATGTTCCGGACCCACCGGAACATGTTCCGGGACCACCGGAACATGTTCCGGGACCACCGGAACATGTTCCGGAAGCACCGGAACATGTTCCGGGAGCACCGAAACATGTTCCGGGACCACCGGAACATGTTCCGGGACCACCGGAACATGTTCCGGGACCACCGGAACATGTTCCTGAAGCACCGGAACATGTTCTGGAACCACCGGAACATGTTCCGGGAGCACCGAAACATGTTCAGGAACCACCGGAACATGTTTCGGGAACACCGGAACATGTTCCGGAACCACCGGAACATGTTCTGGGACCACTGGAACACGTTCCGGGACCACCGGAACATGTTTCGGAACCAGCGGAACATGTTCCGGCACCACCGGAACATGTTCCGGGAGCACCGGAACATGTTCCGGAACCACCGGAACATGTTCCGGGAGAACCGGAACATGTTTCGCAACCACCGGAACATGTTCCGGCAGCACCGGAACATGTTCCGGGACCACTGGAACATGTTCCGGAACCACCGGCACATGTTCCGGGAGCACCGGAACATGTTCCGGAACCACCGGAACATGTTCCGGGACCACCGGAACATGTTCCGGAACCACCGGAACATGTTCCGGGACCACCCGAACATGTTCCGGGACCACCGGAACATGTTCCGGAACCACCGGAACATGTTCCGGGACCACCGGAACATGTTCCGGAACCACCGGAACATGTTCCGGGACCACCGGAACATGTTCCGGGAGCACCGGAACATGTTCCGGGACCACCGGAACATGTTCCGGGAACACCGGAACATGTTCCGGAACCACCGAACATGTTCCGGGAGCACCGGAACATGTTCCGTAACCACCGGAACATGTTCCGGGACCACCGGAACATGTTCCGGGAGCACCGGAACATGTTCCGGAACCACCAGAACATGTTCCGGGAGAACCGGAACATGTTTCGCAACCACCGGAACATGTTCCGGCAGCACCGGAACATGTTCCAGGACCACTGGAACATGTTCCGGAACCACCGGCACATGTTCCGGGAGCACCGGAACATGTTCCGGAACCACCGGAACATGTTCCGGGACCACCGGAACATGTTCCGGAACCACCGGAACATGTTCCGGGACCACCCGAACATGTTCCGAGACCACCGGAACATGTTCCGGAACCACCAGAACATGTTCCGGGACCACCGGAACATGTTCCGGAACCACCGGAACATGTTCCGGGACCACCGGAACATGTTCCGGGAGCACCGGAACATGTTCCGGGACCACCGGAACATGTTCCGGGAACACCGGAACATGTTCCGGAACCACCGAACATGTTCCGGGAGCACCGGAACATGTTCCGTAACCACCGGAACATGTTCCGGGACCACCGGAACATGTTCCGGAAGCACCGGAACATGTTCCGCAAGCACCGGAACATGTTCCGGGACCACCGGAACATGTTCCGGGAGCACCGGAACATGTTCCGGGAGCACCGGAACATGTTCCAGAACCACCGGAAGATGTTCCGGGAGCAACGGAACATGTTCCGGAACCACCGGAACATGTTCCGGAACCACCGAACATGTTCCGGGACCACTGGAACATGTTCCGGAAGCACCGGAACATGTTCCGGGACCACCGGAACATGGTGGTTCAGGAACATGTTCCGGTGGTCCCGGAACAATTTCCCGAACCAGCGGAACATCTTCCGGAACCACCGGAACATGTTCCGGAACCACGGGAACATGTTCCGCAAGCACCGGAACATGTTCCGGGAGCACCGGAACATGTTCCGGAACCACCGCAACATGTTCCGGGACCACCGGGACATGTTCCGGAACCACCGGAACATGTTCCGGAACGACCAGAAGATGTTCCGGGAGCACCGGAACATGTTCCGGAACCACCAGAACATGTTCCGGCAGCACCGGTACATGTTCCGGAACCAGCGGAACATGTTCCGGAACCACCGGAACATGTTCCGGAACCACCGGAACATGTTCCGGAACCAGCGGAACATGTTCCGCAAGCACCGGAACATGTTCCGGGAGCACCGGAACATGTTCCGGAACCACCGGAACATGTTCCGGGAGCACCGGAACATGTTCCGGAACCAGCGGAACATGTTCCGGAACCACCGGAACATCCGGAACCACCGGAAGATGTTCCGGGAGCACCGGAACATGTTCCGGAACCAGCGGAACATGTTCCGGAACCAGCGGAACATGTTCCGGGACCACCGGAACATGGTCCGGAACCACCGGAACATGGTCCGGAACCACCGGAACATGTTATGGAACCACCGGAACATGGTCCAGGACCACCGGATCATGTTCCGGAAGCACCGGAACATGTTCCGGGACCACCGGAACATGTTCCGGAACCAGCAGCACATGTTCCGGAACCACCAGAACATGTTCTGGAACCAGCGGAACATGTTCCGCATGCACCGCAACATGTTCCGGGACCACCGGAGCATGTTCCGGAACCACCGGAACATGTTCCGGGAGTACCGGAACATGTTCCGGAACCACCGGAACATGTTCCGGGACCACCGGAACATGTTCCGGAAGCACCGGAACATGTTGCGCAAGCACCGGAACATGTTCTGGGAGCACCGGAACATTTTCCGCAAAAACCGGAACATGTTCCGGAACCACCGGAACATGTTCTGGCAGCACCGCAACATGTTCCGGGACCACCGGAACATGTTCCGGGAGCACCGGAACATGTTCGGGAACCACCGGAACATGTTCCGGAACTACCGGAACATGTTCCGGGAGTACTGGAACATGTTCCGGAACCACCGGGACATGTTCCGGGACCACCGGAACATGTTCCGGAAGCACCGCAACATGTTCCGCAAGCACCGGAACATGTTCCAGGAGCACCGGAACATGTTCCGCAAGCACCGGAACATGTTCCGGAATCACCGGAACATGTTCTGGGAGCACCGGAACATGTTCCGGAACCACCGGAATATGTTCCGGAACCACCGGAACATGTTCTGGCAGCACCGCAACATGTTCCGGAACCACCGGAAGATGTTCCGGGAGCACCGGAACATGTTCCGGAAGCACCGGAACATGTTCCGGCAGCACCGGAACATGTTCCGGAACCACCGGAACATGTTCCGGAAGCACCGGAACATCTTCCGGGACGACCGGAACATGTTCCGGAACCACCGGAACATGTTCCGGAACCACCGGAACATCTTCCGGAACCACCGGAACATGGTCCGCAAGCACCGGAACATGTTCCGGGACCACCGGAACATGTTCCGGAACCACCGGAACATGTTCCGGAACCACCGGAACATCTTCCGGAACCACCGGAACATGTTCCGGAAGCACCGGAACATGTTCCGCAAGTACCGGAACATGTTTCGAAAGTACCGGAACATGTTCCGGGAGCACCGGAACATGTTCTGCAAGCACCAGAACATGTTCCGGGACCACCGGAACATGTTCCGGGAGCACCGGAACATGTTCCGGAACCACCGGAACATGTTCCGGAACCACCGGAAAATGTTCCGGGAACACCGGAACCTTTTCTGGAACCACCGGAACATGTTCTGGAACCACCGGAACATATTCCGGGACCACCGGAACATGTTCCGGGACCACCGGAACATGTTCCGGAAGCACCGGAACATGTTCCGGAACCACCGGAACATGTTCCGGGAGCACCGAAACATGCTCCGGAACCACCGGAACATGTTCTGGGACCACCGGAACATGTTCTGGGACCACCGGAACATGTTCCGGAACCACCGGAACATGTTCCGGAACCACTGGAACATGTTCCGGAACAACCGGAACATGTTCCGGGACCACCGGAACATGTTCCGGGACCACCGGAACATGTTCCGGAACCACCGGAACATGTTCCGGGACCACCGGAACATGTTCCGGGAACACCGGAACATGTTCCGGAACCACCGAACATGTTCCGCAAGCACCGGAAAATGTTCCGGGACCACCGGAACATGTTCCGGAACCACCGGAACATGTTCCGGAACCACTGGAACATGTTCCGGAACCACCGGAACATGTTCCGGGACCACCGGAACATGTTCCGGGACCACCGGAACATGTTCCGGAACCACCGGAACATGTTCCGGGACCACCGGAACATGTTCCGGGAACACCGGAACATGTTCCGGAACCACCGAACATGTTCCGCAAGCACCGGAAAATGTTCCGGGACCACCGGAACATGTTCCGGGAGCACCAGAACATGTTCCAGAACCACCGGAAGATGTTCCGGGAGCAACGGAACATGTTCCGGAACCACCGGAACATGTTCTGGCAGCACTGGAAGATGTTCCGGGAGCAACGGAACATGTTCCGGAACCACCGGAACATGTTCCGGCAGGACCGGGACATATTCCGGAACCAGCGGAACATGTTCTGGAACCACCGGAACATGTTCCGCAAGCACCGGAACATGTTCCCGAACCACCGGAAGATGTTCCGGGAGCACCGGAACATGTTCCCGAACCACCGGAAGATGTTCCGGGAGCACCGGAACATGTTCCGGAACCACCGGAACATGTTCCGGGACCACCGGAACATGTTCCGGAAGCACCGGAACATGTTCCGCAAGCACCGGAACATGTTCCGGGAGCACCGGAACATGTTCCGCAAAAACCGGAACATGTTCCGGAACCACCGGAACATGTTCTGGGAGCACCGGAACATGTTCCGGAACCACCGGAACATGTTCCGGAACCACCGGAACATGTTCTGGCAGCACCGCAACATGTTCCGGAACCACCGAAAGATTTTCCGGGAGCACCGGAACATGTTCGGGAACCAATGGAACATGTTCCGGAACCACCGGAACATGTTCCGGGAGTACCGGAACATGTTCCGGAACCACCGGGACATGTTCCGGGACCACCGGAACATGTTCTGGAAGCACCGGAACATGTTCCGCAAGCAACGGAACATGTTCCGGGAGCACCGGAACATGTTCCGCAAGCACCGGAACATGTTCCGGAACCACCGGAACATGTTCTGGGAGCACCGGAACATGTTCCGGAACCACCGGAATATGTTCCGGAAACACCGGAACATGTTCTGGCAGCACCGCAGCATGTTCCGGAACCACCGGAAGATGTTCCGGGAGTACCGGAACATGTTTCGGAACCACCGGAACATGTTCCGGCAGCACCGGAACATGTTCTGGCAGCACCGCAACATGTTCCGGAACCACCGGAAGATGTTCCGGGAGTACCGGAACATGTTCCGGAACCACCGGAACATGTTCCGGACGCACCGGAACATCTTCCGGGACCACCGGAACATGTTCCGGAACCACCGGAACATGTTCCGGAACCACCGGAACATCTTCCGGAACCACCGGAACATGTTCCGCAAGCACCGGAACATGTTCCGGGACCACCGGAACATGTTCCGGAAGCACCGGAACATGTTCCGCAAGTACCGGAACATGGTCCGCAAGCACCGGAACATGTTCCGGAAGCACCGGAACATGTTCCGCAAGTACCGGAACATGTTCCGGAAGCACCGGAACATGTTCCGCAAGTACCGGAACATGTTCCGGAAGTACCGGAACATGTTCCGGGAGCACCGGAACATGTTCTGCAAGCACCAGAACATGTTCCGGGACCAACGGAACATGTTCCGGAACCACCGGAAAATGTTCCGGGAGCACCGGAACCTTTTCCGGAACCACCGGAACATGTTCCGGACCCACCGGAACATGTTCCGGGACCACCGGAACATGTTCCGGGACCACCGGAACATGTTCCGGAAGCACCGGAACATGTTCCGGGAGCACCGAAACATGTTCCGGGACCACCGGAACATGTTCCGGGACCACCGGAACATGTTCCGGGACCACCGGAACATGTTCCCGAAGCACCGGAACATGTTCTGGAACCACCGGAACATGTTCCGGGAGCACCGAAACATGTTCAGGAACCACCGGAACATGTTTCGGGAACACCGGAACATGTTCCGGAACCACCGGAACATGTTCTGGGACCACTGGAACACGTTCCGGGACCACCGGAACATGTTTCGGAACCAGCGGAACATGTTCCGGCACCACCGGAACATGTTCCGGAAGCACCGGAACATGTTCCGGAAGCACCGGAACATGTTCCGCAAGTACCGGAACATGTTCCGGAAGTACCGGAACATGTTCCGGGAGCACCGGAACATGTTCTGCAAGCACCAGAACATGTTCCGGGACCAACGGAACATGTTCCGGAACCACCGGAAAATGTTCCGGGAGCACCGGAACCTTTTCCGGAACCACCGGAACATGTTCCGGACCCACCGGAACATGTTCCGGGACCACCGGAACATGTTCCGGGACCACCGGAACATGTTCCCGAAGCACCGGAACATGTTCTGGAACCACCGGAACATGTTCCGGGAGCACCGAAACATGTTCAGGAACCACCGGAACATGTTTCGGGAACACCGGAACATGTTCCGGAACCACCGGAACATGTTCTGGGACCACTGGAACACGTTCCGGGACCACCGGAACATGTTTCGGAACCAGTGGAACATGTTCCGGCACCACCGGAACATGTTCCGGGAGCACCGGAACATGTTCCGGAACCACCGGAACATGTTCCGGGAGAACCGGAACATGTTTCGCAACCACCGGAACATGTTCCGGCAGCACCGGAACATGTTCCGGGACCACTGGAACATGTTCCGGAACCACCGGCACATGTTCCGGGAGCACCGGAACATGTTCCGGAACCACCGGAACATGTTCCGGGACCACCGGAACATGTTCCGGAACCACCGGAACATGTTCCGGGACCACCCGAACATGTTCCGGAACCACCAGAACATGTTCCGGGACCACCGGAACATGTTCCGGAACCACCGGAACATGTTCCGGGACCACCGGAACATGTTCCGGGAGCACCGGAACATGTTCCGGGACCACCGGAACATGTTCCGGGAACACCGGAACATGTTCCGGAACCACCGAACATGTTCCGGGAGCACCGGAACATGTTCCGTAACCACCGGAACATGTTCCGGGACCACCGGAACATGTTCCGGAAGCACCGGAACATGTTCCGCAAGCACCGGAACATGTTCCGGGACCACCGGAACATGTTCCGGCAGCACCGGAACATGTTCCAGAACCACCGGAAGATGTTCCGGGAGCAACGGAACATGTTCCGGAACCACCGGAACATGTTCCGGAACCACCGAACATGTTCCGGGACCACTGGAACATGTTCCGGGACCACCGGAACATGGTGGTTCAGGAACATGTTCCGGTGGTCCCGGAACAATTTCCCGAACCAGCGGAACATCTTCCGGAACCACGGGAACATGTTCCGCAAGCACCGGAACATGTTCCGGAACCACTGGAACATGTTCCGGGACCACCGGAACATGTTCCGGAAGCACCGGAACAAGTTCCAGAACCACCGGAACATGTTCCGGGACCACCGGATCATGTTCCGGAAGCACCGGAACATGTTCCGGTGGGTCCGGAACATGTTCCGGAACCACCGGAACATGTTCCGGAACCACGGGAACATGTTCCGCAAGCACCGGAACATGTTCCGGGAGCACCGGAACATGTTCCGCAAGCACCGGAACATGTTCCGGAATCACCGGAACATGTTCTGGGAGCACCGGAACATGTTCCGGAACCACCGGAATATGTTCCGGAACCACCGGAACATGTTCTGGCAGCACCGCAACATGTTCCGGAACCACCGGAAGATGTTCCGGGAGCACCGGAACATGTTCCGGAAGCACCGGAACATGTTCCGGCAGCACCGGAACATGTTCCGGAACCACCGGAACATGTTCCGGAAGCACCGGAACATCTTCCGGGACGACCGGAACATGTTCCGGAACCACCGGAACATGTTCCGGAACCACCGGAACATCTTCCGGAACCACCGGAACATGGTCCGCAAGCACCGGAACATGTTCCGGGACCACCGGAACATGTTCCGGAACCACCGGAACATGTTCCGGAACCACTGGAACATGTTCCGGAACCACCGGAACATGTTCCGGGACCACCGGAACATGTTCCGGGACCACCGGAACATGTTCCGGAACCACTGGAACATGTTCCGGGACCACCGGAACATGTTCTGGGAACACCGGAACATGTTCCGGAACCACCGAACATGTTCCGCAAGCACCGGAACATGTTCCGGAACCACCGGCACATGTTCCGGGAGCACCGGAACATGTTCCGGAACCACCAGAACATGTTCCGGAACCACCGGAACATGTTCCCGAACCACCGGAACATGTTCTGGGACCACCGGAACATGTTCCGGAACCACCGGAACATGTTCCGGAACCACTGGAACATGTTCCGGAACCACCGGAACATGTTCCGGGACCACCGGAACATGTTCCGGGACCACCGGAACATGTTCCGGAACCACCGGAACATGTTCCGGGACCACCGGAACATGTTCCGGGAACACCGGAACATGTTCCGGAACCACCGAACATGTTCCGCAAGCACCGGAAAATGTTCCGGGACCACCGGAACATGTTCCGGGAGCACCAGAACATGTTCCAGAACCACCGGAAGATGTTCCGGGAGCAACGGAACATGTTCCGGAACCACCGGAACATGTTCCGGAACCACCGGAACATGTTCCGGCAGCACTGGAAGATGTTCCGGGAGCAACGGAACATGTTCCGAAACCACCGGAACATGTTCCGGCAGGACCGGGACATATTCCGGAACCAGCGGAACATGTTCTGGAACCACCGGAACATGTTCCGCAAGCACCGGAACATGTTCCCGAACCACCGGAAGATGTTCCGGGAGCACCGGAACATGTTCCGGAACCACCGGAACATGTTCCGGGACCACCGGAACATGTTCCGGAAGCACCGGAACATGTTCCGCAAGCACCGGAACATGTTCCGGGAGCACCGGAACATGTTCCGCAAAAACCGGAACATGTTCCGGAACCACCGGAACATGTTCTGGGAGCACCGGAACATGTTCCGGAACCACCGGAACATGTTCCGGAACCACCGGAACATGTTCTGGCAGCACGGCAACATGTTCCGGAACCACCGAAAGATGTTCCGGGAGCACCGGAACATGTTCGGGAACCAACGGAACATGTTCCGGAACCACCGGAACATGTTCCGGGAGTACCGGAACATGTTCCGGAACCACCAGGACATGTTCCGGGACCACCGGAACATGTTCCGGAAGCACCGGAACATGTTCCGCAAGCAACGGAACATGTTCTGGGAGCACCGGAACATGTTCCGCAAGCACCGGAACATGTTCCGGAACCACCGGAACATGTTCTGGGAGCACCGGAACATGTTCCGGAACCACCGGAATATGTTCCGGAAACACCGGAACATGTTCTGGCAGCACCGCAGCATGTTCCGGAACCACCGGAAGATGTTCCGGGAGTACCGGAACATGTTTCGGAACCACCGGAACATGTTCCGGCAGCACCGGAACATGTTCTGGCAGCACCGCAACATGTTCCGGAACCACCGGAAGATGTTCCGGGAGTACCGGAACATGTTCCGGAACCACCCACCGGAACATGTTCCGGACGCACCGGAACATCTTCCGGGACCACCGGAACATGTTCTGGAACCACCGGAACATGTTCCGGAACCACCGGAACATCTTCCGGAACCACCGGAACATCTTCCGCAAGCACCGGAACATGTTCCGGGACCACCGGAACATGTTCCGGAAGCACCGGAACATGTTCCGCAAGTACCGGAACATGTTCCGGAACCACCGGAACATCTTCCGGAACCACCGGAACATGGTCCGCAAGCACCGGAACATGTTCCGGAAGCACCGGAACATGTTCCGCAAGTACCGGAACATGTTCCGGAAGCACCGGAACATGTTCCGCAAGTACCGGAACATGTTCCGGAAGTACCGGAACATGTTCCGGGAGCACCGGAACATGTTCTGCAAGCACCAGAACATGTTCCGGGACCAACGGAACATGTTCCGGAACCACCCGAAAATGTTCCGGGAGCACCGGAACCTTTTCCGGAACCACCGGAACATGTTCCGGACCCACCGGAACATGTTCCGGGACCACCGGAACATGTTCCGGGACCACCGGAACATGTTCCGGAAGCACCGGAACATGTTCCGGGACCACCGGAACATGTTCCGGAAGCACCGGAACATGTTCCGGGAGCACCGAAACATGTTCCGGGACCACCGGAACATGTTCCGGGACCACCGGAACATGTTCCGGCACCACCGGAACATGTTCCGGGAGCACCTGAACATGTTCCGGAACCACCGGAACATGTTCCGGGAGAACCGGAACATGTTTCGCAACCACCGGAACATGTTCCGGCAGCACCGGAACATGTTCCGGGACCACTGGAACATGTTCCGGAACCACCGGCACATGTTCCGGGAGCACCGGAACATGTTCCGGAACCACCGGAACATGTTCCGGGACCACCCGAACATGTTCCGGGACCACCGGAACATGTTCCGGAACCACCAGAACATGTTCCGGGACCACCGGAACATGTTTCGGAACCACCGGAACATGTTCCGGGACCACCGGAACATGTTCCGGGAGCACCGGAACATGTTCCGGGACCACCGGAACATGTTCCGGGAACACCGGAACATGTTCCGGAACCACCGAACATGTTCCGGGAGCACCGGAACATGTTCCGTAACCACCGGAACATGTTCCGGGACCACGGGAACATGTTCCGGAAGCACCGGAACATGTTCCGCAAGCACCGGAACATGTTCCGGGACCACCGGAACATGTTCCGGCAGCACCGGAACATGTTCCAGAACCACCGGAAGATGTTCCGGGAGCAACGGAACATGTTCCGGAACCACCGGAACATGTTCCGGAACCACCGAACATGTTCCGGGACCACTGGAACATGTTCCGGAAGCACCGGAACATGTTCCGGGACCACCGGAACATGGTGGTTCAGGAACATGTTCCGGTGGTCCCGGAACAATTTCCCGAACCAGCGGAACATCTTCCGGAACCACGGGAACATGTTCCGCAAGCACCGGAACATGTTCCGGAACCACTGGAACATGTTCCGGGACCACCGGAACATGTTCCGGAAGCACCGGAACAAGTTCCAGAACCACCGGAACATGTTCCGGGACCACCGGATCATGTTCCGGAAGCACCGGAACATGTTCCGGTGGGTCCGGAACATGTTCCGGTGTTCCGGAACCACCGGAACATGTTCCGGAACCACGGGAACATGTTCCGCAAGCACGGGAACATGTTCCGGAACCAGCGGAACATGTTTCGGAACCACCGGAACATGTTCCGGGACCACCGGAACATGTTCCAGAACCACCGGAACATGTTACGGAACCACCGGAACATGTTCCGAGACCACCGGAACATGTTCCGGCAGCACCGGAACATGTTCCGGGTCCACCGGAACATGTTCCGGAACCACGGGAACATGTTCCGCAAGCACCGGAACATGTTCCGGGAGCACCGGAACATGTTCCGGAACCACCGTAACATGTTCCGGAACCACCGGAACATGTTCCGGAACCACCGGAACATGTTCCGGGACCACCAGAAGATGTTCCAGGAGCACCGGAACATGTTCCGGAACCACCGGAACATGTTCTGGGACCACTGGAACACGTTCCGGGACCACCGGAACATGTTTCGGAACCAGCGGAACATGTTCCGGCACCACCGGAACATGTTCCGGGAGCACCGGAACATGTTCCGGAACCACCGGAACATGTTCCGGCCGCACCGGAACATGTTCCGAGACCACTGGAACATGTTCCGGAACCACCGGCACATGTTCCGGGAGCACCGGAACATGTTCCGGAACCACCGGAACATGTTCCGGGACCACCGGAACATGTTCCGGAACCACCGGAACATGTTCCGGGACCACCCGAACATGTTCCGGGACCACCGGAACATGTTCCGGAACCACCAGAACATGTTCCGGGACCACCGGAACATGTTCCGGAACCACCGGAACATGTTCCGGGACCACCGGAACATGTTCCGGGAGCACCGGAACATGTTCCGGGACCACCGGAACATGTTCCGGGAACACCGGAACATGTTCCGGAACCACCGAACATGTTCCGGGAGCACCGGAACATGTTCCGTAACCACCGGAACATGTTCCGGGACCACCGGAACATGTTCCGGAAGCACCGGAACATGTTCCGCAAGCACCGGAACATGTTCCGGGAGCACCGGAACATGTTCCGGGAGCACCGGAACATGTTCCAGAACCACCGGAAGATGTTCCGGGAGCAACGGAACATGTTCCGGAACCACCGGAACATGTTCCGGAACCACCGAACATGTTCCGGGACCACTGGAACATGTTCCGGAAGCACCGGAACATGTTCCGGGACCACCGGAACATGGTGGTTCAGGAACATGTTCCGGTGGTCCCGGAACAATTTCCCGAACCAGCGGAACATCTTCCGGAACCACCGGAACATGTTCCGCAAGCACCGGAACATGTTCCGGAACCACTGGAACATGTTCCGGGACCACCGGAACATGTTCCGGAAGCACCGGAACAAGTTCCAGAACCACCGGAACATGTTCCGGGACCACCGGATCATGTTCCGGAAGCACCGGAACATGTTCCGGTGGGTCCGGAACATGTTCCGGTGTTCCGGAACCACCGGAACATGTTCCGGAACCACGGGAACATGTTCCGCAAGCACGGGAACATGTTCCGGAACCAGCGGAACATGTTTCGGAACCACCGGAACATGTTCCGGGACCACCGGAACATGTTCCGTTACCACCGGAACATGTTACGGAACCACCGGAACATGTTCCGAGACCACCGGAACATGTTCTGGCAGCACCGGAACATGTTCCGGGTCCACCGGAACATGTTCCGGAACCACGGGAACATGTTCCGCAAGCACCGGAACATGTTCCGGGAGCACCGGAACATGTTCCGGAACCACCGTAACATGTTCCGGAACCACCGGAACATGTTCCGGGACCACCAGAAGATGTTCCAGGAGCACCGGAACATGTTCCGGAACCAGCGGACCAGTTCCGGAACCACCGGAACATGTTCCGGAACCACCGGAACATGTTCCGGGACCACCGGAACATGTTCCGGAACCACCGGAACATGTTCCGGAACCACCGGAACATGTTCCGAGACCACCGTAACATGTTCCGGAACCACCGGAACATGTTCCGGGTCCACCGGAACATGTTCCGGAACCACGGGAACATGTTCCGCAAGCACCGGAACATGTTCCGGGAGCACCGGAACATGTTCCGGAACCACCGTAACATGTTCCGGAACCACCGGAACATGTTCCGGAACCACCGGAACATGTTCCGGGACCACCAGAAGATGTTCCAGGAGCACCGGAACATGTTCCGGAACCAGCGGAACATGTTCCGGAACCACCGGAACATGTTCCGGAACCACCGGAACATGTTCCGGGACCACCGGAACATGTTCCGGGAGCACGGGAACATGTTCCGGAACCACCGGCACATGTTCCGGGAGCACCGGAACATGTTCCGGAACCACCGGAACATGCTCCGGAACCACCGGAACATGTTCCGGGGGCACCGGAACATGTTCCGGGAACACCGGAACATGTTCCGGAACCACCGAACATGTTCCGGGAGCACCGGAACATGTTCCGGAACCACCGGAACATGTTCCGGGAGCACCGGAACATGTTCCGGAAGCACCGGAACATGTTCTGCAAGCACCGGAACATGTTCCGGGAGCACCGGAACATGTTCCGGAACCACCGGAAGATGTTCCGGGAGCAACGGAACATGTTCCGGAACCACCGGAACATGTTCCGCAAGCACCGGAACATGTTCCGGAACCACCGGACGATGTTCCGGGAACACCGGAACATGTTCCGGAACCACCCAACATGTTCCGGGACCACCGGAACATGTTCCAGAACCACCGGAACATGTTCCGGGACCACCGGAACATGTTCCGGAAGCACCAGAACATGTTCCGGGACCACCGGAACATGTTCCGGAACCACCGGAACATGTTCCAAAACCAGCGGAACATCTTCCGGAACCACCGGAACATGTTCCGCAAGCACCGGAACATGTTCCGGAACCACCGGAACATGTTCCGGGACCACCGGATCATGTTCCGGGAGCACCGGAACATGTTCCGGAACTACCGTAACATGTTCCGGGAGCACCAGAACATGTTCCGGAACCACCGGAACATGTTCCGGGACCACCAGAAGATGTTCCGGGAGCACCGGAACATGTTCTGGAACCAGCGGAACATGTTCCGGAACCACCGGAACATGTTCCGGGACCACCGGAACATGTTCCGGAACCACCAGAACATTTTCCGGGACCACCGGAACATGTTCCGGGAGCACCGGAACATGTTCCGGAACCACCGGAACATGTTCCGGGAGCAACGGAACATGTTCCGGAACCACCGGAACATGTTCCGGAACCACGGGAACATGTTCCGGGACCACCGGAAATCTTTCCGGCAGCACCGGAACATGTTCCAGAACCACCGGAACATGTTCCGGGACCACCGCAACATGTTCCGGAAGCACCGGAACATGTTCCGTAACCAGCGGAACATGTTCCGGAACCACCGGAACATGTTCCGGGAGCACCGGAACATGTTCCGGGACCACCGGAACATGTTCCGGAAGCACCAGAACATGTTCCGCAAGCACCGGAACATGTTCCGGGAGCACCGGAACATGTCCCGCAAGCACCGGAACATGTCCCGGGAGCACCGGAACACGTTCCGGAACCACCGGAACATGTTCCGGAACCACCGGAAGATGTTCCGGAACCACCGGAACATGTTCTGGGAGCACCGGAACATGTTCCAGAACCACCGGAAGATGCACCGGGAGCAACGGAACATGTTCCGGAACCACCGGAACATGTTCCGGCAGCACCGGGACATATTCCGGAACCAGCAGTACATGTTCCGGAACCACCGGAACATGTTCCGGGAACACCGGAAC
Organism: Eutreptiella sp. 'Long Island Sound 2002'; assembly: GCA_964036045.1. Lineage (NCBI taxonomy): Eukaryota > Euglenozoa > Euglenophyceae > Eutreptiales > Eutreptiaceae > Eutreptiella > Eutreptiella sp. 'Long Island Sound 2002'. Next base: position 24,501,941 of record OZ038403.1, read on the forward strand.
ATTTTCTGGAACCACCGAACATGTTCCGGGACCACCGGAACATGTTCCGGAAGCACCGGAACATGTTCCGGGACCACCGGAACATGTTCCGGAACCACCGGAACATGTTCCGGGACCACCGGAACATGTTCCGGAACCAACAGAACATGTTCCGGACCCACCGGAACATGTTCCGGAACCACCGGAACATGTTCCGGGACCACCGGAACATGTTCCGGAAGCACCGGAACAAGTTCCAGAACCACCGGAACATGTTCCGGGACCGCCGGATCATGTTCCGGAAGCACCGGAACATGTTCCGGTGGGTCCGGAACATGTTCTGGAACCACCGGAACATGTTCCGCAAGCACCGGAACATGTTCCGGAACCACCGGAACATGTTCCGGAACCACCGGAACATGTTCCGGGACCACCGGAACATGTTCCGGGACCACCAGAAGATGTTCCGGGAGCACCGGAACATGTTCTGGAACCAGCGGAACATGTTCCGGAACCACCGGAACATGTTCCGGGACCACCGGAACATCTTCCGGAACCACCAGAACATTTTCCGGGACCACCGGAACATGTTCCGGGAGCACCGGAACATGTTCCGGAACCACCGGAACATGTTCTGGGAGCAACGGAACATGTTCCGGAACCACTGGAACATGTTCCGGAACCACGGGAACATGTTCCGGGACCACCGGAACATTTTCCGGCAGCACCGGAACATGTTCCAGAACCACCGGAACATGTTCCGGGACCACCGCAACATGTTCTGGAAGCACCGGAACATGTTCCGTAACCAGCGGAACATGTTCCGGAACCACCGGAACATGTTCCGGAAGCACCGGAACATGTTCCGCAAGCACCGGAACATGTTCCGGGAGCACCGGAACACGTTCCGGAACCACGGGAAGATGTTCCGGGAGCACCGGAACATATTCCGGAACCACCGGAACATGTTCCGGAAGCACCGGAACATGTTCCGCAAGCACCGGAACATGTTCCGGGACAACCGGAACATGTTCTGGGAGCACCGGAACATGTTCCAGAACCACCGGAAGATGCCCCGGGAGCACCGGAACATGTTCCGGAACCACCGGAACATGTTCCGGCAGCACCGGGACATATTCCGGAACCAGCAGTACATGTTCCGGAACCACCGGAAGATGTTCTGCAAGCACCGGAACATGTTCCGGAACCACCGGAAGATGTTCCAGGAGCACCGGAACATGTTCCGGGAGCACAGGAACATGTTCCGGGAACACCGGAACATGTTCCGGAACCACCGAACATGTTCCGGGACCGCCGGATCATGTTCCGGAAGCACCGGAACATGTTCCGGTGGGTCCGGAACATGTTCCGGAACCACCGGAACATGTTCCGGAACCACCGGAACATGTTCCGGGACCACCGGAACATGTTCCGGAACCACCGGAACATGTTCCGGAACCACCCAACATGTTCCGGGACCACCGGAACATGTTCCGGAACCACCGGAACATGTTCCGGGACCACCGGAACATGTTCCGGAAGCACCAGAACATGTTCCGGGACCACCGGAACATGTTCCGGAACCACCGGAACATGTTCCAAAACCAGCGGAACATCTTCCGGAACCACCGGAACATGTTCCGCAAGCACCGGAACATGTTCCGGAACCACCGGAACATGTTCCGGGACCACCGGATCATGTTCCGGGAGCACCGGAACATGTTCCGGAACCACCGTAACATGTTCCGGGAGCACCAGAACATGTTCCGGAACCACCGGAACATGTTCCGGGACCACCAGAAGATGTTCCGGGAGCACCGGAACATGTTCTGGAACCAGCGGAACATGTTCCGGAACCACCGGAACATGTTCCGGGACCACCGGAACATGTTCCGGAACCACCAGAACATTTTCCGGGACCACCGGAACATGTTCCGGGAGCACCGGAACATGTTCTTGAACCACCGGAACATGTTCCGGGAGCAACGGAACATGTTCCGGAACCATCGGAACATGTTCCGGAACCACGGGAACATGTTCCGGGACCACCGGAACATTTTCCGGCAGCACCGGAACATGTTCCAGAACCACCGGAACATGTTCCGGGACCACCGCAACATGTTCCGGAAGCACCGGAACATGTTCCGTAACCAGCGGAACATGTTCCGGAACCACCGGAACATGTTCCGGGAGCACCGGAACATGTTCCGGGACCACCGGAACATGTTCCGGAAGCACCAGAACATGTTCCGCAAGCACCGGAACATGTTCCGGGAGCACCGGAACATGTTCCGCAAGCACCGGAACATGTCCCGGGAGCACCGGAACACGTTCTGGAACCACCGGAACATGTTCCGGAACCACCGGAAGATGTTCCGGAACCACCGGAACATGTTCCGGAAGCACCGAAACATGTTCCGCAAGCACCGGAACATGTTCCGGGACCACCGGAACATGTTCTGGGAGCACCGGAACATGTTCCAGAACCACCGGAAGATGCACCGGGAGCAACGGAACATGTTCCGGAACCACCGGAACATGTTCCGGCAGCACCGGGACATATTCCGGAACCAGCAGTACATGTTCCGGAACCACCGGAACATGTTCCGGGAACACCGGAACATTTTCTGGAACCACCGAACATGTTCCGGGACCACCGGAACATGTTCCGGAAGCACCCGAACATGTTCCGGGACCACCGGAACATGTTCCGGAACCACCGGAACATGTTCCGGGACCACCGGAACATGTTCCGGAACCAGCGGAACATCTTCCGGAACCACCGGAACATGTTCCGCAAGCACCGGAACATGTTCCGGAACCACCGGAACATGTTCCGGGACCACCGGAACATGTTCAGGAAGCACCGGAACAAGTTCCAGAACCACCGGAACATGTTCCGGGACCGCCGGATCATGTTCCGGAAGCACCGGAACATGTTCCGGTGGGTCCGGAACATGTTCTGGAACCACCGGAACATGTTCCGCAAGCACCGGAACATGTTCCGGAACCACCGGAACATGTTCCGGAACCACCGGAACATGTTCCGGGACCACCGGAACATGTTCCGGGACCACCAGAAGATGTTCCGGGAGCACCGGAACATGTTCTGGAACCAGCGGAACATGTTCCGGAACCACCGGAACATGTTCCGGGACCACCGGAACATCTTCCGGAACCACCAGAACATTTTCCGGGACCACCGGAACATGTTCCGGGAGCACCGGAACATGTTCCGGAACCACCGGAACATGTTCTGGGAGCAACGGAACATGTTCCGGAACCACCGGAACATGTTCCGGAACCACGGGACCATGTTCCGGGACCACCGGAACATTTTCCGGCAGCACCGGAACATGTTCCAGAACCACCGGAACATGTTCCGGGACCACCGCAACATGTTCTGGAAGCACCGGAACATGTTCCGTAACCAGCGGAACATGTTCCGGAACCACCGGAACATGTTCCGGGAGCACCGGAACATGTTCCGGGACCACCGGAACATGTTCCGGGACCACCGGAACATGTTCCGGAAGCACCGGAACATGTTCCGCAAGCACCGGAACATGTTCCGGGAGCACCGGAACACGTTCCGGAACCACGGGAAGATGTTCCGGGAGCACCGGAACATATTCCGGAACCACTGGAACATGTTCCGGAAGCACCGGAACATGTTCCGCAAGCACCGGAACATGTTCCGGGACAACCGGAACATGTTCTGGGAGCACCGGAACATGTTCCAGAACCACCGGAAGATGCCCCGGGAGCACCGGAACATGTTCCGGAACCACCGGAACATGTTCCGGCAGCACCGGGACATATTCCGGAACCAGCAGTACATGTTCCGGAACCACCGGAAGATGTTCTGCAAGCACCGGAACATGTTCCGGAACCACCGGAAGATGTTCCGGGAGCACCGGAACATGTTCCGGGAGCACAGGAGCATGTTCCGGGAACACCGGAACATGTTCCGGAACCACCGAACATGTTCCGGGACCACCGGAACATGTTCTGGAAGCACCGGAACATGTTCCGGGACCACCGGAACATGTTCCGGAAGCACCGGAACATGTTCCGGGACCACCGGAACATGTTCCGGAACCAGCGGAACATCTTCCGGAACCACCGGAACATGTTCCGCAAGCACCCCAACATGTTCCGGAACCACCGGAACATGTTCCGGGACCACCGGAACATGTTCCGCAAGCACCGGAACAAGTTCCAGAACCACCGGAACATGTTCCGGGACCGCCGGATCATGTTCCGGAAGCACCGGAACATGTTCCGGTGGGTCCGGAACATGTTCCGGAACCACCGGAACATGTTCCGGAACCACCGGAACATGTTCCGGGACCACCGGAACATGTTCCGGAACCACCGGAACATGTTTCGGAACCACCGGAACATGTTCCGAGACCACCGGAACATGTTCCGGAACCACCGGAACATGTTCCGGGTCCACCGGAACATGTTCCGGTGCTTGCGGAACATGTTCCGGTGCTTGCGGAACATGTTCCGGTGCTCCCAGAACATGTTCCGGTGGCACCGGAACATGTTCCGGAACCACCGGAACATGTTCCGGAACCACGGGAACATGTTCCGGGACCACCGGAAGATGTTCCGGGAGCAACGGAACATGTTCCGGAACCACCGGAACACGTTCCGGAACCACGGGAACATGTTCCGGGACCACCGGAACATTTTCCGGCAGCACCGGAACATGTTTCGGGGAGCACCGGAACATGTTTCGGGACCACCGCAACATGTTCCGGAAGCACCGGAACATGTTCCGGAACCAGCGGAACATGTTCCGGAACCACCGGAACATGTTCCGGGAGCACCGGAACATGTTCCGGGACCACCCGAACATGTTCCGGAAGCACCAGAACATGTTCCGCAAGCACCGGAACATGTTCCGGGAGCACCGGAACACGTTCCGGAACCACCGGAACATGTTCCGGAACCACCGGAAGATGTTCCGGGAGCACCGGAACATATTCCGGAATCACCGGAACATGTTCCGGCAGCACCGGAACATGTTCCGGAACCAGCGGAACATGTTCCGGAACCACCGGAACATGTTCCGGAAGCACCGGAACATGTTCGGGGACCACCGGAACATGTTCCGGAACTACCGGAACATGTTCCGGAACCACCGGAACATGTTCCGGAACCAGCGGAACATCCTTCGGAACTACCGGAACATGTTCCGCAAGCACCGGAACATGTTCCGGAACCACCGGAACATCTTCCGGAACCACCGGAAAATGTTCCGCAAGCACCGGAAAATGTTCCGGAACCACCGGAACATGTTCCGGAACCACCGGAACATGTTCCGGGACCACCGGAACATGTTCGGGAACCACCGGAACATGTTCCGGAACCAGCAGAACATGTTCCGGAACCAGCGGATCAGCTTCCGGAACCACCGGAACATGTTCCGGGACCACCGGAACATGTTCTGGGAGCTCTGGAACATGTTCCGGAACCACCGGCACATGTTCCGGGAGCACCGGAACATGTTCCGGAACCACCGGAACATCTTTCGGGACCACCGGAACATGTTCCGGAACCACCGGAACATGCTCCGGAACCACCGGAACATGTTCCGGGACCACCGGAACATGTTCCGGAACCAGCGGAACATGTTCCGGAACCACCGAACCATGTTCCGGAACCATCGGAACATGTTCCGGGAGCACCGGAACATGTTCCCGAACCACCGGAACATGTTCCTGAACCACCGGAACAGGTTCCGGGACCACCGGAACATGTTCCGCAAGCACCGGAACATGTTCCGGAAGCACCGGAACATGTTCCGGGAGCACCGGAACATGTTCTGCAAGACACCGGAACATGTTCCGCAAGCACCGGAACATGTTCCGGAACCACTGGAACATGTTCCGGAACCACCGGAACATGTTCCTGGAGCACCGGAACATGTTCCGGGAGCACCGGAATATGTTCCGGGACCACAAGAACATGTTCCAGAAGCACCGGAACATGTTCCGTAAGCACCGGAACATGTTCCGGGAGCACCGGAACATGTTCCGGAACCACCGGAACATGTCCCGGGAGCACTGGAACATATTCCGGAACCACCGGAAGATGTTCCGGGAGCACCGGAACATGTTCCGGAACCGCCGGAACATGTTCCAGCAGCACCGGAACATGTTCCGGAACCAGCGGAACATGTTCCGGCGCTTCCGGAACATGTTCCGGCGGTTGCGGAACACGTTCCGGCGGTTCCGGAACACGTTCCGGCGCTTCGGGAACATGTTCCGGCAGTTCCCGAACATGTTCCGGTGCTTCCGGAACATGTTCCGGCGGTTCCGGAACATGTTCTGGCGCTTGCGGAACATGTTCCGGTGCTTCCGGAACATGTTCCGGCGGTTCCGGAACATGTTCCGGTGCTTCTGGAACATGGTCCGGCGCTTCTGGAACATGTTCCGGCGGTTCCGGAACATGTTCCGGCGGTTCCGGAACATGTTCCGGTGCTTCCGGAACATGTTCCTGTGCTTCCGGAACATGATCCGGTGCTTCCGGAACATGTTCCGGCGCCTCCGGAACATGTTCCGGCGGTTCTGGAACATGTTCCGGCGTTTCCGGAACATGTTCCGGAGCTTCCGGAACATGTTCCGGCGGTTCCCGAACATGTTCCGGTGCTTCCGGAACATGTTCCGGCGCTTCCGGAGCATGTTCCGGTGATTCCGGAACATGTTCCGGCGGTTCCGGAACATGTTCCGGTGCTTCCGGAACATGTTCCGGCGCTTCCGGAACATATTCCGGTGCTTCCAGAACATGTTCCGGCGCTTCCGGAACATGTTCCTGCGGTTCCGGAACATGTTCCGGCAGCTCCAGAACATGTTCCGGTGCTTCCGGCGCATGTTCCGGTGCTTCCGGAACATGTTCCGGTGCTTCCGGAACATGTTCCGGCAGTTCTGGAACATGTTTTGGAGCTTCCGGAACATGTTCCGGCGGTTCCGGAAAATGTTCCGGCGCCTCCGGAACATGTTCCGGCGGTTCCGGAACATGTTCCGGCGTTTCCGGAACATGATCCGGCGCTTCCGGAACATGTTCCGGCGGTTCCTGAACATGTTCCGGTGCTTCCGGAACATGTTCCGGCGCTTCCGGAGCATGTTCCGGTGATTCCGGAACATGTTCCGGCGGTTCCGGAACATGTTCCGGCGGTTCCGGAACATGTTTCGGTGCTTCTTGAACATGTTCCGGCGCTTCCGGAACATGTTCCGGTGCTTCCAGAACATGTTCCTGCGGTTCCGGAACATGTTCCGGCAGCTCCAGAACATGTTCCGGTGCTTCCGGCGCATGTTCCGGCGCTTCCGGAACATGTTCCTGCGGTTCCGGAACATGTTCCGGCAGCTCCAGAACATGTTCCGGTGCTTCCGGCGCATGTTCCGGTGCTTCCGGAACATGTTCCGGCGGTTCCGGAACATGTTCCGGCGGTTCCGGAACATGTTCCGGTGCTTCCGGAACATGTTCCGGCGGTTCCGGAACATGTTCCGGCAGTTCCGGAGTATGTTCCGGCGGTTTGAAAAAATGTTCCGGCAGTTCCGGAACCTGTTCCGGCGCTTCCGGAAAATGTTCTGGCGGTTCCGGAACATGTTCCGGTGCTTCCGGAACATGTTCCAGAGCTTCCGGAACATGTTCCGGCTGTTGCGGAAAATGTTTCGGCGCCTGCGGAACATGTTCCGGCGGTTCCGGAACATGTTCCGGTGCTTGCGGAACATGTTCCGGGCCGGCGGTTCCGGAACATGTTCTGGCGGTTCCGGAACATGTGAACATGTTCCGGCGGTTCCGGAAAATGTTCCAGTGCTTCCGGAACATGTTCCGGCGGTTCCGGAACATGTTCCGGTGCCTCCTGAAGATGTGCCGGCCGTTCCAGAACATGTTCCGGCGCTTCCGGAAGATGTTCCGGCGGTTCTGGAATGTTCCGGTGCCTCCGAAACATGTTCCGCTGGTTCCGGAACATGTTCCGGCGTTTCCGGAACATGTTCCGGCGGTTCCGGAACATGTTCCGGCGGTTCCAGAACATGTTTCGGTGCTTCCGGAACATGTTCCGGCTGTTCCGGAACATGTTCCGGCGCGTCCGGAACATGTTCCTGCGGTTCCGGAACCTGTTCCGGTGCTTCCGGAACATGTTCCGTTGCTTCCGGAACATGTTCCGTTGCTTCCGGAAGATGTTCCAGCGGTTCCGGTACATGTTCCGGCGCTTCCGGAACATATTCCGGCGCTTCCGGAACATGTTCCGGCGGTTCTGGAATGTTCCGGTGCCGCCGAAACATGTTCCGGTGCTCCCGGAACATGATCCGGTGCTTCCGGAACATGTTCCGGTGCTTCCGGAACATGTTCCGGCAGTTCCGGAACATGTTCCGGCGCTTCCGGAACATGTTCCGGCGGTTCCGGAAAATGTTCCGGCGCCTCCGGAACATGTTCCGGCGGTTCTGGAACATGTTCCGGCGTTTCCGGAACATGTTCCGGAGCTTCCGGAACATGTTCCGGCGGTTCCCGAACATGTTCCGGTGCTTCCGGAACATGTTCCGGCGCTTCCGGAGCATGTTCCGGTGATTCCGGAACATGTTCCGGCGGTTCCGGAACATGTTCTGGCGCTTGCGGAACATGTTCCGGTGCTTCCGGAACATGTTCCGGCGGTTCCGGAACATGTTCCGGTGCTTCTGGAACATGGTCCGGCGCTTCTGGAACATGTTCCGGCGGTTCCGGAACATGTTCCGGCGCTTCCGGAACATGTTCCGGTTCTTCCAGAACATGTTCCGGCGGTTCCGGAACATGTTCTGGCGCCTCTGGAGCATGTTCCGGCGGTTCCGGAACATGTTCCGGTGCTTCCGGAACATGGTCCGGCGCTTCTGGAACATGTTCCGGCGGTTCCAAAACATGTTCCAGTGCTTCCGGAACATGTTCCGGTGCTTCCGGAACATGTTCCGGTGCTTCCGGAACATGATCCGGTGCTTCCGGAACATGTTGCGGCGGTTCTGGAACATGTTCCGGCGTTTCCGGAACATGTTCCGGAGCTTCCGGAACATGTTCCGGCGGTTCCGGAAAATGTTCCGGCGCCTCCGGAACATGTTCCGGCGGTTCTGGAACATGTTCCGGCGTTTCCGGAACATGTTCCGGAGCTTCCGGAACATGTTCCGGCGGTTCCCGAACATGTTCCGGTGCTTCCGGAACATGTTCCGGCGCTTCCGGAGCATGTTCCGGTGATTCCGGAACATGTTCCGGCGGTTCCGGAACATGTTCCGGTGCTTCCGGAACATGTTCCGGCGCTTCCGGAACATATTCCGGTGCTTCCAGAACATGTTCCGGCGCTTCCGGAACATGTTCCTGCGGTTCCGGAACATGTTCCGGCAGCTCCAGAACATGTTCCGGTGCTTCCGGCGCATGTTCCGGTGCTTCCGGAACATGTTCCGGTGCTTCCGGAACATGTTCCGGCAGTTCTGGAACATGTTTTGGAGCTTCCGGATCATGTTCCGGCGGTTCCGGAAAATGTTCCGGCGCCTCCGGAACATGTTCCGGCGGTTCCGGAACATGTTCCGGCGTTTCCGGAACATGATCCGGCGCTTCCGGAACATGTTCCGGCGGTTCCCGAACATGTTCCGGTGCTTCCGGAACATGTTCCGGCGCTTCCGGAGCATGTTCCGGTGATTCCGGAACATGTTCCGGCGGTTCCGGAACATGTTCCGGCGGTTCCGGAACATGTTTCGGTGCTTCTTGAACATGTTCCGGCGCTTCCGGAACATGTTCCGGTGCTTCCAGAACATGTTCCGGCGCTTCCGGAACATGTTCCTGCGGTTCCGGAACATGTTCCGGCAGCTCCAGAACATGTTCCGGTGCTTCCGGCGCATGTTCCGGTGCTTCCGGAACATGTTCCGGCGGTTCCGGAACATGTTCCGGCGGTTCCGGAACATGTTCCGGTGCTTCCGGAACATGTTCCGGCGGTTCCGGAACATGTTCCGGCAGTTCCGGAGTATGTTCCGGCGGTTTCAAAAAATGTTCCGGCAGTTCCGGAACCTGTTCCGGCGCTTCCGGAAAATGTTCTGGCGGTTCCGGAACATGTTCCGGTGCTTCCGGAACATGTTCCAGAGCTTCCGGAACATGTTCCGGCTGTTGCGGAAAATGTTTCGGCGCCTCCGGAACATGTTCCGGCGGTTCCGGAACATGTTCCGGTGCTTGCGGAACATGTTCCGGGCCGGCGGTTCCGGAACATGTTCTGGCGGTTCCGGAACATGTGAACATGTTCCGGCGCTTCCAGAGCATGTTCAGGTGCTTCCGGAACATGTTCCGGCAGTTTCGGACCATGTTCCGGCGCTTCCGGAACATGTTCCCGCGGTTCCGGAACATGTTCCGGTGCCTCCTGAAGATGTGCCGGCCGTTCCGGAACATGTTCCGGCGCTTCCGGAAGATGTTCCAGCGGTTCTGGAATGTTCCGGTGCCTCCGAAACATGTTCCGCTGGTTCCGGAACATGTTCCGGCGTTTCCGGAACATGTTCCGGCGGTTCCGGAACATGTTCCGGCGGTTCCAGAACATGTTTCGGTGCTTCCGGAACATGTTCCGGCTGTTCCGGAACATGTTCCGGCGCGTCCGGAACATGTTCCTGCGGTTCCGGAACCTGTTCCGGTGCTTCCGGAACATGTTCCGTTGCTTCCGGAACATGTTCCGTTGCTTCCGGAAGATGTTCCAGCGGTTCCGGTACATGTTCCGGCGCTTCCGGAACATATTCCGGCGCTTCCGGAACATGTTCCGGCGGTTCTGGAATGTTCCGGTGCCGCCGAAACATGTTCCGGTGCTCCCGGAACATGATCTGGTGCTTCCGGAAAATGTTCTGGCGGTTCCGGAACATGTTCCGGTGCTTCCGGAACATGTTCCAGAGCTTCCGGAACATGTTCCGGCTGTTGCGGAAAATGTTCCGGCAGCTCCAGAACATGTTCCGGTGCTTCCGGCGCATGTTCCGGTGCTTCCGGAACATGTTCCGGTGCTTCCGGAACATGTTCCGGCCCTTCTGGAACATGTTTTGGAGCTTCCGGAACATGTTCCGGCGGTTCCGGAAAATGTTCCGGCGCCTCCGGAACATGTTCCGGCGGTTCCGGAACATGTTCCGGCGGTTCCGGAACATGTTTCGGTGCTTCTTGAACATGTTCCGGCGCTTCCGGAACATGTTCCGGTGCTTCCAGAACATGTTCCGGCGCTTCCGGAACATGTTCCTGCGGTTCCGGAACATGTTCCGGCAGCTCCAGAACATGTTCCGGTGCTTCCGGCGCATGTTCCGGTGCTTCCGGAACATGTTCCGGCGGTTCCGGAACATGTTCCGGCGGTTCCGGAACATGTTCCGGTGCTTCCGGAACATGTTCCGGCGGTTCCGGAACATGTTCCGGCAGTTCCGGAGTATGTTCCGGCGGTTTCAAAAAATGTTCCGGCAGTTCCGGAACCTGTTCCGGCGCTTCCGGAAAATGTTCTGGCGGTTCCGGAACATGTTCCGGTGCTTCCGGAACATGTTCCAGAGCTTCCGGAACATGTTCCGGCTGTTGCGGAAAATGTTTCGGCGCCTCCGGAACATGTTCCGGCGGTTCCGGAACATGTTTCGGTGCTTGCGGAACATGTTCCGGGCCGGCGGTTCCGGAACATGTTCTGGCGGTTCCGGAACATGTGAACATGTTCCGGCGCTTCCAGAGCATGTTCAGGTGCTTCCGGAACATGTTCCGGCGGTTCCGGAAAATGTTCCGGTGCTTCCGGAACATGTTCCGGCGGTTCCGGAACATTTTCTGATGCTTCCAGAACATTTTCCGGTGCTTCGTGAACATGTTCCGGCGCTTCCAGAGCATGTTCAGGTGCTTCCGGAACATGTTCCGGCGGTTCCGGAAAATGTTCCGGTGCTTCCGGAACATGTTCCGGCGGTTCCGGAACATTTTCTGATGCTTCCAGAACATTTTCCGGTGCTTCCGGAACATGTTCCGGCAGTTTCGGACCATGTTCCGGCGCTTCCGGAACATGTTCCCGCGGTTCCGGAACATGTTCCGGTGCCTCCTGAAGATGTGCCGGCCGTTCCAGAACATGTTCCGGCGCTTCCGGAAGATGTTCCGGCGGTTCTGGAATGTTCCGGTGCCTCCGAAACATGTTCCGCTGGTTCCGGAACATGTTCCGGCGTTTCCGGAACATGTTCCGGCGGTTCCGGAACATGTTCCGGCGGTTCCAGAACATGTTTCGGTGCTTCCGGAACATGTTCCGGCTGTTCCGGAACATGTTCCGGCGCGTCCGGAACATGTTCCTGCGGTTCCGGAACCTGTTCCGGTGCTTCCGGAACATGTTCCGTTGCTTCCGGAACATGTTCCGTTGCTTCCGGAAGATGTTCCAGCGGTTCCGGTACATGTTCCGGCGCTTCCGGAACATATTCCGGCGCTTCCGGAACATGTTCCGGCGGTTCTGGAATGTTCCGGTGCCGCCGAAACATGTTCCGGCGCTTCCGGAACATGTTCTGCCGGTTCCGGAACATGTTCCGGTTCTTCCGGAACATGTTCCGGCAGTTCCAGAACATGTTCCGGCGGTTCCGGAAAATGTTCCGGCGCCTCCGGAACATGATCCAGCGGTTCCGGAACATGTTCCGGCGGTTCCGGAACATGTTCCGGCGGTTCCGGAACATGTTCCGGCGGTTTTGGAACATGTTCCGGTGCCTCTTTAACATGTTCCGGCGGTTCCGGAACATGGTCCGGTGCTTCCGAAACATGATCCGGTGGTTCCCGAACATGTTCGGGTGCGTCCGGAACATGTTCCGGCAGTTCAAGAACATGTTCCGGCGGTTCCGGAACATGTTCCGGTGGTTCCGGAACATGTTCTGGCGGTTCCGGAACATCTTCCGGTGCCTCCTTAACATGTTCCGGCGGTTCCGGAACATGTTCCGGTGCTTCCGGAACATGATCCGGTGGTTCTGGAATGTTCCGGTGCCTCCGGAACATGTTCCGGTGCTTCCGGAACATGTTCCGGCAGTTCCAGAACATGTTCCGGCGGTTCCGGAAAATGTTCCGGCGCCTCCGGAACATGTTCCGGCGATTCCGGAACATGTTCCGGTGCTTCAGGAACAGGTTCGGGCGCTTCCGGAACATGTTCCGGCGGTTCCAGAACACGTTCCGGCGCTTCCGGAACGTGTTCCGGCGGATCCGGAACATGTTCCGGTGTTTCTGGAATGCTCCGGTGCCTCCGGAACTTGTTCCACTGCTTCCGGAACACGTTCCGGCGGTTCCCGAACATGTTCTGGTGCCTCCAGAAGATGTTCCGGCAGTTCCAGAACATGTTCCTGCGGTTCCGGAACATGCTCCGGTGCTTCCGGAACATGTTCCGGCGGTTCTGGAATGTTCCGGTGCCTCCGGAACATGTTCCGCTGCTTCCGGAACATGTTCCGGCGCTTCCGGAACATGTTCCGGTGCTTCCGGAGCATGTTCCGGCGGTTCTGGAATGTTTCGGTGCCTCCGGAACATGTTCCGCTGCTTCCGGAACATGTTCCGGCGCTTCCGGAACATGTTCCTGCGCTCCCGGAACATGTTCCGGTGCTTCCGGAACATGATCCGGTGCCTCCGGAACATGTTCCGGCGGTTCCGGAACATCTTCCGGTGCTTCCTGAAGATGTTCAGGCGGTTCCGGAACATCTTCCGGTGCCTCCTGAAGATGTTCCGGCGGTTCCGGAACATGTTCCGGTGCTTCCGGAACATGTTCCGGCGGTTCCGGAACATGTTCCGGTGCTTCCGGAAGATGTTCCGGCGCTTCCAGAACATGTTCCGGCGCTTCCGGAACATGTTCTGGCAGTTCCGGAACATTTTCCGGTGCTTTCAGAACATTTTCCGGTGCTTCCGGAACATGTTCCGGCGCTTCCGGAACATGTTCCGGCGCTTCCAGAACATGTTCCAGCGGTTCCGGAACATGTTCCGGCGCTTCCAGAAAATTTTCCGGTGCTTCCGGAAGATGTTCCGGCGCTCCCGGAACATTTTCCGGTGCTTCCAGAACATTTTCCGGTGCTTCCGGAACATGTTTCGGCGGTTCCGGAACATGTTCCGGTGCTTCCGGAAGATGTTCCGGCGCTTCCGGAACATGTTCCGGCGGTTCCGGAACATGTTCCGGCGGTTCCGGAACATGTTCCGGTGCCTCCTGAAGATGTTCCTGCCGTTCCAGAACATGTTCCGGCGCTTCCGGAAGATGTTCTGGCGGTTCTGGAATGTTCCGGTGCCTCCGGAACATGTCCCGCTGCTTCCGGAACATGTTCCGGCGGTTCCGGAACATGCTCCGGTGCTTCCGGAACATGTTCCGGCAGTTCCTGAACATGTTCCGGCGCTTCCGGGAACATGTTCCGGCGCTTCCGGAACATGTTCCGGCGGTTCCCGAACATGTTCCTGCAGTTCCGGAACATGTTCCGCTGCTTCCGGAAAATGTTCCGGCGGTTCCGGAAGGTGCTTCCGGAACATGTTCCGGCAGCTCCGAAACATGTTCTGGCGCTTCCGGAACATGTTCCGGTGCTTCCGGAACATGTTCCGGCGGTTCCGGAACATGTTCCGGCGGTTCCGGAAAATCTTCCGGTGCTTCCGGAACATGTTCCGGCGGTTCTGGAATGTTTCGGTGCCTCCGGAACATGTTCCGCTGCTTCCGGAACATGTTCCGGCAGTTCCAAAACATGTTCAAGCGCTTCCGGAACATGTTCCGGTGCTTCCGGAACATGTTCCGGCGTTTCCGGAACATGTTCCGCTGCTTCCGGAACATGTTCCGGCGGTTCCAGAATATGTTCCGGTGCTTCCGGAACATGTTCCTGCAGTTCCGGAACATGTTCCGCTGCTTCCGGAAAATGTTCCGGCGGTTCCGGAAGGTGCTTCCGGTACATGTTCCGGCAGCTCCGAAACATGTTCCGGCGCTTCCGGAACATGTTCTGGTGCTTCCGGAACATGTTCCGGCGGTTCCGGAACATGTTCAGGTGCTTCCGGAACATGTTCCGGCGGTTCCGGAACATGTTCCAGTGCCTCCTGAAGATGTTCCGGCGGTTCCAGAACATGTTCCGGTGCTTCCGGAACATGTTCCGGTGCTTCCGGAACATGTTCCGGCGGTTCCGGAACATGATCCAGCGGTTGCGGAACATGTTCCAGTGCCTCCTGAAGATGTTCCGGCGGTTCCAGAACATGTTCCGCTGCTTCCGGAACATGTTCCAGCGGTTGCGGAACATGTTCCAGTGCCTCCTGAAGATGTTCTGGCGGTTCCAGAACATGTTCCGGTGCTTCCGGAACATGTTCCGGCGGTTCCGGAACATGATCCGGCAGTTCCGGAACATGTTTCGGTCCTTCCGGAACATGTTCCGGTGCCTCCTGAAGATGTTCCAGCGGTTCCAGAACATGTTCCGGTGCTTCCAGAACATGTTCCGGCGGTTCTGGAATGTTCCGGAACTTCCGGAACATGTTCCGGCGGCTCCAGAACATGTTCCGGCGGTTCCGGAACATGTTCTGGCAGTTCCGGAACATGTACCGGCGCTTCCGGAACATGTTCCTGCGGTTCCGGATCATGTTCCGGTGCTTCCGGAACATGCTCCGGCATATCCGAAACATGTTCCGGCGGTTCCGGAACATGTTCCGGTGCCTCCGAAACATGTTCCGCTGCTTCCGGAACATGTTCCGGCGGTTCCGGAACATGTTCCTGCGGTTCCGGAACATGTTCCGGTGCTTCCAGAACATGTTCCGGCAGTTCCGAAACATGTTGCGGCGGTTCCGGAACATGTTCCGGTGCTTCCGGAAGATGTTCTGGCGGTTCGGAACATATTCTTGCGGTTCCGGAACATGTTCCGGTGCTTCCAGAACATGTTCCGGCAGTTCCGAAACATGTTGCGGCGGTTCCGGAACATGTTCCGGTGCTTCCGGAACATGTTCCGGCGCTTCCAGAACATGTTCCGGCATATCCGAAACATGTTCCGGCGGTTCCGGAACATGTTCCGGTGCCTCCGAAACATGTTCCGCTGCTTCCGGAACATGTTCCGGCGGTTCCGGAACATGTTCCGGTGCCTCCGAAACATGTTCCGCTGCTTCCGGAACATGTTCCGGCGGTTCCGGAACATGTTCCGGTGCTTCCGGAACATGTTCCGGCGGTTCCAGAACATGTTCCGGCGGTTCCGGAACATGTTCCGGTGCTTCCGGAACATGGTGCGGCGGTTCCAGAACATGTTCCGGCGTTTCCGGACCATGTTCCGCTGCTTCCGGACCATGTTCCGGCGGTTCCGGATCATGTTCCGGTGCTTCCGGAACATGTTCCGGCGGTTCCGGAACACGTTCCGGCGGTTCCGGAACATGTTCCGGTGCCTCCTGAAGATGTTCCGGCGGTTCCAGAACATGTTCCGCTGCTTCCGGAACATGTTCCGGCGGTTCCGGAACATGTTCCCGTGCTTCCGGAACATGTTCCAGCAGTTCCGGAACATGTTCCGGTGCTTCCGGAACATGTTCCGGCGGTTCCGGAACATGTTCCGGTGCCTCCTGAAGATGTTCCGGCGGTTCCAGAACATGTTCCGCTGCTTCCGGAACATGTTCCGGCGGTTCCGGAACATGTTCTGGTGCTTCCGGAACATGATCCGGCAGTTCCGGAACATGTTCCGGTGCTTCCGGAACATGATCCGGCAGTTCCAGAAAATGATCCGGCGGTTCCGGAACATCTTCCGGTGCCTCCTGCAGATGTTCCAGCGGTTCCAAAACATGTTCCGGTGCTTCCGGAACATGTTTTGGCGGATCTGGAATGTTCCGGTGCCTCCGAAACATGTTCCGCTGCTTCCGGAACTTGTTCCGGCAGTTCCGGAACATGTTCCGGTGCTTCAGGAAGATGTTCTGGCAGTTCCGGAACATGTTCCGGTGCTTCCGGAACATGTTCCGGCATATCCGAAACATGTTCCGGCGGTTCCAGAACATGTTCCGGTGCTTCCGGAACATGTTCCGGCGGTTCCGGAACATGTTCCGGTGCTTCCGGAACATGTTCCGGCGTTTCCGGATCATGTTCCGCTGCTTCCGGAACATGTTCCGGCATATCCGAAACATGTTCCGGCGGTTCCAGAACATGTTCCGCTGCTTCCGGAACATCTTCCGGCGGTTCCAGATAATGTTCCGGTGCTTCCGGAAGATGTTCTGGCAGTTCCGGAACGTGTTCCGGCGCTTCCGTAACAGGTTCCTGCGGTTCTGGAACATGTTCCGGTGCTTCCGGAACATGTTCCGGCATATCCGAAACATGTTCCGGCGGTTCCGGAACATGTTCCGCTGCTTCCGGAACATGTTCCGGCGGTTCCGGAACATGTTCCGGTGCTTCCGGAACATGTTCTGGCGGCTCCAGAACATGTTCTGGCGGTTGCGGAACATGTTCCGGTGCTTCCGGAACATGATCCGGCGGTTCCGGAACATGTTCCGGCGGTTCCGGAACATGTTCCGGTGCCTCCTGAAGATGTTCCGGCGGTTCCAGAACATGTTCCGGTGCTTCCGGAACATGTTCCGGCGGTTCCGGAACATGTTCCGGTGCTTCCGGAACATGTTCCGCTGCTTCCGGAACATGTTCCGGCGGTTCCGGAACATGTTCCGGTGCTTCCGGAACATGTTCCGGCAGTTCCGGAACATGTTCCGGTGCTTCCGGAACATGATCCGGCAAATCCGGAACATGTTCCGGCGGTTCCGGAACATGTTCCGGTGCCTCCTGCAGATGTTCCAGCGGTTCCAGAACATGTTCCGGTGCTTCCGGAACATGTTCCGGCGGATCTGGAATGTTCGGATGCCTCCGAAACATGTTCCGGTCGTTCCGGAACATGTTCCCGTGCTTCCGGAAGATGTTCTGGCAGTTCCGGAACATGTACCGGCGCTTCCGGAACATGTTCTTGCGGTTCCGGAACATGTTCCGGTGCTTCCGGAACATGTTCCGGCATATCCGAAACATGTTCCGGCGGTTCCGGAACATGTTCCGGTGCCTCCGAAACATGTTCCGGTGCTTCCGGAACATGTTCCGGCGGTTCCGGAACATGTTCCGGTGCTTGCGGAACATGGTGCGGCGGTTCCAGAACATGTTCCGGCGTTTCCGGAACATGTTCCGCTGCTTCCGGAACATGTTCCGGCGGTTCCGGAACATGTTCCGGCGGTTCCGGAACATGTTCCGGTGCTTCCGGAACATGTTCCGGCGGTACCGGAACATGTTCCGGCGGTTCCTGAACATGTTCCTGCGGTTCCGGAACATGTTCCGGTGCCTCCGAAACATGTTCCGCCGCTTCCGGAACATGTTCGGCGGTTCCGGAACATGTTCCGGTGCTTCCGAAACATGTTCCGGCACTTCCGAAACATGTTCCGGCGGTTCCGGAACATGTTCCGGTGCTTCCGGAACATGTTCCGGCGGTTCCGGAACATGTTCCGGTGCTTCCAGAACATGTTCCCGCGGTTCCGGAACATGTTCCGGTGCTTCCGGAACATGTTGCGGCGGTTCCAGGGCATGTTCCGGCGTTTCCGGAACATGTTCCGCTGCTTCCGGAACATGTTCCGGCGGTTCCGGAACATGTTCCGGAACCACCGGAACATGTTCCGGCGCTTCCGGAACATGTTCTGGCAGTTCCGGAACATGTTCCGGTGCTTCCGGAACATGTTCGGGCGGTTCCAGAACATGTTCCGGCGGTTCCGGAACATGTTCCGGTGCTTCCGGAACATGATCCGGCGGTTCCGGAACATGTTCCGGCGGTTCCGGAACATGTTCAGGCGGTTCCGGAACATGTTCCGGCGGTTCCGGAACATGTTCCGGTGCTTCCGGAACATGTTCCGGCAGTTCCGGAACATGTTCTGGCGGTTCCGGATCATGTTCCGGTGTTCCGGAACATGTTCCGGCGGTTCCAGAACATGCTCCGGTGCTTCCGGAACATGTTCCGGCGTTTCCCGAACATGTTCCGCTGCTTCCGGAAGATGTTCTGGCAGTTCCGGAACATGTTCCGGCGCTTCCGGAACATGTTCTGGCGGTTCCGGAACATGTTCCGGCGATCCTGGAATATTCCGGTGCCTCCGGAACATGTTCCGGCGGTTCCGGAAAATGTTCCGGTGCTTCCGGAACATGTTCCGGTAGTTCCGAAGCATGTTCTGGTGGTTCCGGAACTTGTTCCGGTGCCTCCGGAACATGTTCAGGCAGTCCTGAAACATGTTCCGGCGGTTCCGGAACATGTTCCGGTGCTTCCGGAACATGTTCCGGCGGTTCCGGAACATGTTCCGGTGCTTCCGGAACATGTTGCGGCGGTTCCAGAACATGTTCCAGCGTTTCCGGAACATGTTCCGCTGCTTCATGCGGGGAGGATGCAGGGATGATCGGCGAGGATGCGGGGAGGATGCGGGGAGGACCGGGGAGGATGCTCGGAGGATCAGGGAGGATCCGGGGAGGATCGGGGAGGCTGCGCGGAGGATCCGGGAGGATGCGGGGAGGACCGGGGTTGATGCGGGGAGGATCGGGGAGGATGCGGGGAGAATCGGGGAGGATGCGGGGCCCGGGCGGGGCAACCCCTCAGTTCTGGACGCCAACTACCCCCCCAACTAACTGTTGGCCGGAGGCTCCTTGGGGGGGGCGGGGGGGGCATTGGAGGTGGGGTTCAGGGAGGGGAGAATTCGGGGGGGGGTCTAGGAGGGGCTTGGGGGGGGGGGGTCCGGGAGGGTCGGTTGGGGGGGGGGGTTCTGGGAGGGTCGGTGGAGAGGGGGGCATAGGCTCCCCTTACCTCCCCTTGCCCTCCCTCTAACCATACCATCACCATAAACCTAACCCTAACCTTTGCAGCCAGTTGGTTTGGCCATGCCAGCCATGTTGATTGCGCTGAACAAGATCCCCCCAATTATGTTCATGGCTTCTTTTGCCACATCATTGCTCCATTTTGGACCCCAACACTCACTCTAACCCTAGCCTAGGGTGAGAGCCAGGGCTAGGGTTAGGGCTAGGGTTAGGTTTAGGGTTAGGGTCACCGAGCTAATGGAACCAGTCTTGGTTTTATAACCCTTTTTAGTGTCTAGGGTGGACCTACGAGGTTTAGCAAGCAAGCAAGCAGCAAGCCAGCAGCAAGCAAGCAGCACACGCGAAATGTGTAAAAATCAGAACTCCGTCGTGGTGCTTTGGATTTGGTTGAAATTTTGGTGGATGATACCTATAGGTGTGAGGTACAATGACACAAAGTTTGAGCAAGAAACTCAACGGTGGCGGCCGGGAACGGGATTCACAAGTGGCGGACCTCAGTTTCAAAAACTGCAGTTTGGGGCCAAAAACAGCCTTTTTTGGGCCAAAAAAGCCCTTGAACAGATTCAAAACGGCCAAATGAAGGGAAACGGTGGGTACACTACACGTGCGGCTTGACTTCCCCGTGTCAACGAGCTCTTTGCGGGCAACTCCATGATATGTCCAAATGCCGACAGCCACAAACCAAGAATAGGCCATATCTTTGGGTACATGGCTCAAAATGCGATTCCGAGGGCACGTACTCCACCCGCAACCCCCCACTTTTTGTGGTTTCCACCCCTCAGAATTGCCCAAACGGACGCCTAGACCCCCATACCTAGGCCCACTAGGCTGCGGCAAGCTGCAAGCTCAAGCCCAAACACGTGGGTGCCCAAATGGGTCAACAGGGTCCAGTAGGGGCAAAAAGATGACTTTTCTCAAAAATGTTCCCAGACCATGTGCGACGCTAAAACAAGTGTTTTTCGACCGTTTCGGGCTTGTGGTGGCCCATTTTGGTCCTCCGAAAATCCCCAAATGAAAATGGGCCGTTTTGGGACCAAAAGTGGGTCAAAAATGGGTCAAAAACGCATTTTTCCAAACCTCATCCTAGACCATTTGGGGTGCACAAACGGGTGAAATGAGCCCATTTGGAGCCCATTTCGGGGTATTTTGGCCCCTCAGAAGTCCAAAAAATCTTGAAAGTGGGCCTCGTGGTGATGGGGTTCACAAGCTGATTTCACTTTTGTCAAGAGCCATCAATGCGTGAATCAATTATTCTTGATGTCCCTCACCAGTCATAGCTGATTTTCCCTCCCCCACCAGCTCGGTCCCAATATTCAGTCTTCATTAGGGTTAGGTGTAGGTGTAGGGATAGGAGTAGGCTGAGGGTTGGGGGTGGGTGTTAGAGTCAAGGTTGGGTTCAAGGATAGTGTTGGGGTGCAAATTGGAAAAAATTTTCCTCAGGGCACCTTTGGGGTTCATGGAGCATCGGGCGCCTTAGGCGCCCATGGACGCCTGGGGGCGACACCTTTGGCAACTAATTATTTTCAACGAAGGCCCCTAGGGGGGGGGGGGGGGGGGGCTAGGGGGGGGGGGGTAGTTGGCGTCATGGGACCCGCGGAGTCGCCCACCCCGGGATGCGGGGAGGATCCGGGAAGATGCGGGGAGGATCGGGGAGGATGCGGGGAGGATCAGGGAGGATGCGGGGAGGACCGGGAAGGATGCGGGCAGGATCCGGGAGGATGCGGGGAGGATCGGGGAGGATGCGGGGAGGATGCGGGGAGGATCCGGGAGGATGCGGGGAGGACCGGGGAGGATGCAGGGAGGATCGGGGAGGATACGGGGAGGACCGGGGAGGATGCGGGGAGGACCGGGGAGGATGCGGGGAGGATCGGGGAGGATGCGGGGAGGATCGGGGAGGATGCGGGGAGGATGCGATGAGGATGCGGGGAGGATGCGGGGAGGATGCGGGGAGTACCGGGGAGGATGCGGGGAGGATCAGGGAGGATGCGGGGAGGACCGGGGAGGATGCGGGGAGGATCGGGGAGGATGCGGTGAGGATGCGGGGAGGATCCGGGAGGATGCGGGGAGGATGGGGGAGGATGCGGGGAGGACCGGGGAGGATGCGGGGAGGATCGGGGAGGAGGCGGGGAGGATCGGGAACGATGCGGGGAGGATACGGGGAGGACCGGGGAGGATGCGGGGAGGATCGGGGAGGATGCGGGGAGGACCGGGGAGGATGCGGGGAGGACCGGGGAGGATGCGGGGAGGATCGGGGAGGATCCGGGGAGGATCGGGGAGGACCCGGGGGGGATGCGGGGAGGACCGCGGAGGATGCGGGGAGGACCGGGGAGGATGCGCACAGGATCCGGGAGGATGCGGGGAGGACCGGGGAGGATGCGGGGAGGATCGGGGAGGATGCGGGGAGGATGCGGGGAGTACCGGGGAGGATGCGGGGAGGATCAGGGAGGATGCGGGGAGGACCGGGGAGGATGCGGGGAGGATCGGGGAGGATCCGGGGAGGATCGGGGAGGACCCGGGGGGGATGCGGGGAGGACCGCGGAGGATGCGGGGAGGACCGGGGAGGATGCGCACAGGATCCGGGAGGATGCGGGGAGGACCGGGGAGGATGCGGGGAGGATCGGGGAGGATGCGGGGAGGATGCGGGGAGTACCGGGGAGGATGCGGGGAGGATCAGGGAGGATGCGGGGAGGACCGGGGAGGATGCGGGGAGGATCGGGGAGGATGCGGGGAGGATCGGGAAGGATGCGGGGAGGATACGGGGAGGACCGGGGAGGATCGGGGAGGACCCAACCAGTGCTTGCAACCTCTTCAATGATGGTACGTGCCCCCCCCCCCCCCACCCCACCCCACGCCATTCTCTCTGACTCAAACCGATCGGGGGGCTCATATCTGACTGAAGACAAGTGGGAACAGAATCCTGATGTCTGGCCCAAGCAACCTCACCTGAGCTAATCGGGTCAGTTTTGCTGGTGGGGTGGGTGGCTGGGGGTTCATCAGGTTGGGCCGGAACTGTGGAGAGGGGGGGTAGTGGGTTTTGAGCACGGCACAACACAGCACGGCACAGCACAGCACATCACAGCACATCACAGCACACCACAGCACAGCACAACATACAGCATAGCACAGCATATTACAGCACAACACAGCACAACACAGCCCCTACGGCCGCCCAAGAGAGCCTCCCTCCCTCCCCTCCCTCCCTCCCTCCCCTCCCTCCCTCCCTCCCACCCTGTCATTTCCCTGCTTGTGGAGTTGAGGTTAGGGAGGGTATGCCTGTTTTTCTTTTTCAGGTTTTTCTTTTCTAGTAGAGTGCTTTCCCGCCAGCTTACCAAGGTCCGAACCCCAAAAAAATTAAAATAGGAGGTATGTTACTCCGTTCCTTAGTTAGTTCCGGCGATGACACTGGGGCACACGGTCCTGTTTGATTACCCCACTTTGGATGCATTGGTGCAGCACCTTGCAAGGACGCTATTCGGGAGAGAGGATACGGGGAGGGCAGTGGCTATGCCTGTGGAGATGCAGCCGATGGCGATAGTGGGGATGGCCTGCCGGTCCCCTGGCAGATGCAACAGCGCTGAGGAGTACGGGCGACCACCGGCCTGTGAGTCTTATTCCTGTGGAGATGCAGCTGATGGCGATAGCAGGAAATCTACTCGTGCACGAGCACCCAACTCCTACAACCACAACCACAAGACTTGCTGGCGCCGAGCCGACTCGGCAGATGGACGAGGACGCGCCGTGCAACAGCCGCAGGCAAAGGACTCTGTCGACCGAGTGAAGTACTCGACCCGGGACACGGCGATCGGTCGGCGGAGGATGCCTAAAACTCAGTTGCCCAGGGAGACGGAGGAAGCGACTTCGAGCACCTCTCCATCAGCCAGCACTACACAGTCTCGGGAGAGACTACCGACCAAAGCAAACCCAAATCATTCGATAGTGCGTCCAGGGGTACACACTGAGGTACCCACACAAAAAGACCGGTCGGACAAGAATGCAGTCCCGCCGAGAGAAAAGCCCGCAGTAGGGCGACATCAACACATGGAGGAGGATAACAGGCGCTTACCAATGGTGGAGCCTTATGACAAGCATGACCGAACACAAACACACCCACCATCAACGCGGTACAAGGACTGGACCTGGCGGGGATGGCGGGAGTGGCTACGACGGTCCTGGGACCGTCCAACGGAGGACTGGAGGACAACGACAATCAGGAATTTTCTGAGAAACAGAGATGCAGATCCAGCAGCCGCAACATGGAAGGGGAAAACAGGGGAAGAAATAGCAGGTATGGTTGGATGGATATACGGACTTTACCATTACGCAACTAGGAGATGGTACGTGGGACAAACAATTACGTGGATCTGGGACAGAGGACGTGGACACTGGTACGATGGCCAACGGAAGGACGACATGCTGCACGAAGCATTGGGGAGTGAAACGTCCCCCTTCGCCTTCCTCTTGGTTCCGTTGGAGTGGATCGCGCCAGACAAGTACAAGTCCACCAGCAACCGGCGCATGGACCTCAAAAATCGATTCCGATGGTACGCCACGAAGCGCGAGACATACTGGGTGCAGATGCAACACACATTGTGGCCAAAAGGGTGGAATTCCCAGTGGCCGGGGCAACCAGTAACAACAGAAGCCGCGCGCAAGGCACGATTTTTGGGCCCAGAAGACACCCAGGAGACACGGGTGGATGCTGCACAGTGGCTGCAACAGTATGAGCGGGATCCAAAGGAGGCAATGGCCGGGCTGGCCGTGAAGACGAAGGCCCAGGTACGGGATTTACTACATGATGTGCAACTGCAAATGCCGGAGCCAATGGCGAAGCATTTCTGGTGTACCCCAAAAGCAATGGGACCCAGAGAGCAGTTGGTGGAGATGTTACGGAAGCGACGAGAAGAACCGCCGCGAAGGCAGTTTTTGAAGGTCACCTTTGTCAACAAACAGGCGGAGCACATGAAGCTGCGGCAAGTACTGCGAATGCCGCAGGTCATCATGCTGCATCCAGAACCAGCACAAGCAGAACGGATCCAGCTCTGTGAGCAGTTCCAGCCACAGATACAGTCGTATCTGTTGAATTATACGCGACTGGCCAAAACCTTCTGCTTGGAAGAATGTGCTGCTGACACGCTGGAAAACTGTGACTGCAAAACCTGCTTCAAGTACTTGAAACCGCAAGAGATCATGCCAAATGGGCATGTGGTCAGTGCAGACACGCGCGGACTCAAATGGGCCTGGTTAAGTGAGTTGTCGCGCAAGGGCAAAAAATACCGGTTACCGGACAATCCGCAGGTGATGTTCGAAAGCTTGCAGACGGGACTGCTGGATTATATCGATTATGCCATGCGCGGCACGGAGGATACAAGCAGACAGGAGAAATTGGAGCAGTGGGCTGCAGAAGTCCTAAAACACGCTAAATTAAATTACCTACTGCACGGAGAGCAGTCAGGGCCACAGGATTATGGAGGACTGAAGAACGAAATCCAAAAAGCGCAAGAACATTTGGCCTTCATCCCCGATGACAGAGCACCACATGGATTTGTCATGCTGTGTAAACGTTGGTACCTGAAAACGGTGGCGATGCATCTGACGCAAGACCAGGTATTTCAGCCAATGGACGGGACATGGCATGATATCCAGGAACGCGTGGCGAAGGACTTGGAGCCACTGGGATATGTCGTGGGCCGAGGGGTGCCGTATACGTATGGGGTATGGAAGCCAAAGAAGGCAACGCTGCGCTACATAACCGGCACAAGGCGAGCCGATCAACCGGAGGTGCCCCAAGCGCGCAGGACGAGCAGCAAGCAGGAGAATTTGGAATGGTTAGATCACGTGGGGCAAGAAATGGTCCAGCTACTGAAAGTGGTGTGCGCGACCTTGAAAGAGATTGATATCCGCAGACAAGCAGATGGGGGGCCATCATGCTATTGGATACTGGATTCAATTGAAGATTACACGCGCTGTGTAAAGGCCAATGAGCAATATGTGGTGCAAACGCCGATGGAATGCTTTGATTTTGTGGGAATGTATACCCGATTGGAACATGCCCGCATCAAGGACCATATTGCGGAGGCCCTACGGGAAGCATGGGAGTATCAAGCACGGTCCGGCGAAGGCCGGGGGCTGTTGTTGGGCACGAAAGGATGGTCATGGACGAATGGGTTCACCGCGGATGAAGTCCTGGCCAGGGTCCAGATTTTACTGGACCACTGCTATACCTGTGATGGAGGACGTATTGCACGGCAAATGAAAGGAATACCAATGGGTATACGACCAGGACCGCAGTTTGCAAACGTGTACTGCTATCCGATTGAGCGTTTCTACGCATTGTCAACACGTTTAACCGGACTGATCCGCCGATTCATCGACGATTTGTGGACATGCGGAGCGCGTCCACCCCCGGAGGAGGCGTACAACATGGAATATAAGGCGACGTCGGCGCGGGGAGGAGAAGTGGTGTATTTGGGCGTGCATACACAAGTCCGAGACGGCCGTGTACATACAACTCTGTATGATAGGGAGTATGAATATCCCTATCATATACAGAGATATCCGGTGCAGGACACCACAGCATCCCAAGCACAACTCAACGGAGTCCTCGTGAATCGATTGTGCGCCGCAATGGAAACGGCAAATTATTTGACGGATTTCAAGGAGTCGGTGGCGCATGTGCTACGTCGGCACATAGCGCGGCACATGCCCATGCAGCAAGCTTTGAAGGTGTTTTCCAATTTTTTGGCCCGTAAGTGGCAGGCGGGCGATATCCGGAAACCGGAGTTGATGAGGTGGTTCCGAAGCACATGGCTGCATTTTGACATCCCGTTCTACAGGAACGCGCACGCGGATGCCTGGACCCCCATACGGCAAGGGGAGTCAGAGTCGGAGTTCATGCGGCTCTTTGGAATTCCACGAGAGCAAAGTCAACGACCACGACCAGAGCACCCGCAGCCACACAGCACAAGCTCAGAGCGGACACCAACCACGCCTTCACGAACCAGAAAGCGAACCGATGCAGACGCTGAGTTGCCAGATCAACCCCCACGGAAGAAGCATGTCACCGTGGACACGGTGGAGCAACCGGACATGGAGGTGGATCTGGAATATGGAGCAGCAGTATCCGGACCGGCCCCAGCAGATTTGGGGGGCTGTGTGGATTCGGACACGGAGGAGTTGGCGGAAATCTTGGGGAATTTGAAGAATTCAGCGCCCCTGCGGAAGTGGCGAGTGCGACAGGATTCAGCCCCGCCGGCATCGTCATCTTCTTCTTCATCTGCTTCTTCATCTTCGCCATCTTCTTCCTCTTCTTCTTCTTCTTCATCTTCATCTTCATCTTCAGCTTCGTCTTCGTTGCCCCCGCGCACGGCAACTACGGCATCATCGTCCCCACGATCTTCGCGTCCACCGACACCACCCTCACCGAGCCCCCACCAACCATCCCCACCCCGGCGGCCATCACCGCCAACCTCCCCGCGCTCACCACGGCCACCAACACCATCCCCACCGAGCCAGCCATCCGCGCCATCGCCGACACCACCGCCACCCCCACGGCCGCCAACACCATCCCCACCCAACCCACGACACCCACCACCATCGCCCACGTCAATGCCACCACCGCAGCCATCAACGTCATCGTCGACCCCATCATCATCTCCGTCGAGCCCGCATCAACGACCGCTACCCCAGCAATCGTCGACGCCATCCCCGATCTACAGTGACCCCTGCTCGCAGCAACCCTCTTTTCGGCCCCAGCAGTCACCCACGCCTACGCCCTCACCGCGAGCACCGGGACCAGCCTCACGGAGAACAACAACAGCGCGTCGGCAACACTCAAAAAGGGCACAGCCCGCGGATTTCCCCCAGCCACCACAACAGGCAGCCCATTTTGCCTTTGCGGATATTTTGGAACCAGAAGCAGAGCATGGAATATCCGGCGAGGACGATAGTGAAATAGCATCGGACCAGGAGTGGACTGACGCGGAGGACGTCCAAATCCAACGCCTGCTACAGCTGGACCCATGGGAGGAGCCGTGGGAATGTTTTGAAGCAACAGAGCAGTGCCAACGGGCAGATTTGGTGCGCGTTTATCGACGGAAGGCACGGGATTTACATCCTGACCGATGTCATCATCCGAGGGCGACAGCAGCACTACAGATATTGAACGAGGCGTACCAATGGGTCACAGATCCGGAGCAATGGCATCGGGAAAAGTTGAGTAGGCAGATGCAGCAAGCAGAACGAGATCAAGCCCAACAAAAATGGATGGAGGATCTGCGGACCGGACGGGCGTTAGGGGTGTTTGAGGAGCAGGAAACAACAGCCAGGTTTTATCTGGAATGCGAGCAAGTATTGGAATGGTGTTATGGAATGGAATTAGATGAATGGTGGCGAATGCTGCTATGGGGGGCAGCAGGCGAGTCTGCCATACGGCAAGGCCATGATTGGACAGCAGGCTATCGTTTTGGAGAAGCAAGAAATCCGGGACCAAAGCAGACACGCACCAGCGCAGAGGAAGTGGAGTATTTACTGTCAATGACCACCAGCCCGGCGTGGTTCATTCTGGAGGTGCCCCCAGACAGCACCGAGGAGGAACGCAAACGGCAATATTATGTAAAGCTGTTTAAGGTGCACCCAGATGATTGCAATCACCCACACGCCAGGGCGGCTATGGAGGTGTTGCAGAGCGTGTGGCCTTGGGTTCATGGAATGCAGTCAAAATCGGAGCCGGCACCGGTGCGTACATCTCTGCTGCCCCAGGGAACGTCTGCCGTGTCTACCCAACGGGGTACTTGGTTGCACTTGCAGTGGAGAAACCGTGTATACCAATGTTTTGGTCGGGAACGATCGCATCGGGTGGTGCAGGAGGCGGAAGAACGACGAGCGCGCCATTTTCTGTCCCAGTTGCGACTGGACGGCCTGGCGGATCTTTCACGACCGAAGGTGGAACGAGTACAAGAGCACGAAGGACAGCAGCGACGAGCCATACAGTGGGCGGAGCAGGCGCAACGACCGCCCCAGCCGGCAGAGCGAACATCATGGCCTAAGCAGACGATACATCGGCGAACGTGGTGGGATCTATCCGCGTACTCAGAAGCCCGGCAACAAACAGTGGGAGCCGCACAGCAGAGTACAGTCCCAGCCCGGCAACAGGCAGTGGACACTGCACAGCAGAGTACAATTTCAGATCCGGACACGGAGGCTAGTGCCAGTGGCGCGTGGGAACACATATGGGAACTGGACGGCCCGTGTCAACCACCATGGGAACGATGGTATCAAGTATCGGAATGGGATGTACACACGCCGCGCAATTCTGACGGAGATACAGACACAACTTATGGGGTACAGCAGTATGAGGACGAAGAGGCCCAGCAGGTGCGGCAGTTATGGCATGAGCTGGGCATGGAAGAGATGTCCGAGGTGTCTTCAGATGCACCATCAACCCCAAGTACAGTGTCGAACAGTGATAGGATGTGGACGTCATCATCCCAGTCGTCCTCCAGTAATGGATGGCACTGACTGTGCCGGGACAGGGAGCAAAGAGGTAGACGGCGGCACACGGGGGCGAACCGGCGCCGGAACAAAGGCCGGGTCGGCTTCGGTTCACGGGAGGGTTACCCCGGGGATCCCGGGCCCCTCCACCCCCCGGCTGATTTATCGCTGGCGGGTGCTGATGCCCTACCCTAGGCCTTCCCGCAGGATGACTTGCATCGGGGGCAACGGTCCAGAATGTATGAGTCCCCCAGTGCAGGAGCACAGGAAGGAGACGAGGCAGAGCACCAGAATGCTTTTGAAACGAAGGGGCCGATGGAGGTCAGAATCCACCACCATCCATTTGGCCCAACCGGGGAAGAGAAAATCCCCCGGTACCCAGGATTCACACCCGGGAGACGCGGCCCCAGGGTGATACAGTAATCAGGCAACAGAAAGGGGACCGAGGCGCGACCGCGAACGCGCCAACGAATCCCCAGCCCAACGAAGGCGACACCGTCGACCACGTTGGATGCGCCGGAGCTACCGCAACGCGCAGCGAGCTTTTCAACTCTCGCCGGCGGAGCAGACGGCAAGGCCAAATTTTCGGCAGGGGGAAGGCAACCCCCGAGAATTGCATCAGCCAGGGTGGTGACCAACACCATCAACAATGATGAAGCAACCACGTGCACCGAGTTCTTCTCGGGGGGCCCGCGGGGGCCCCAGCGAGATGCCCGGCATGGCAACGCAAGCCGGCCGGGGGCCGCACTCTTGCGGGAGTGATCACGGCAGTAAGTCCCAGCGTGCTGGCGCTGAGAAACGAGCAGGGACGAGTGCGGGCTCGGAGAAGCGAGTGGGAATGAGCACCCGACCCTCGCAAAGTGACTCAACCAGAAAAGGGACGCAAAGTGAGCAGTGGAGAAGGGAAGCAGGCACATCCACCTATGCGGACAGAGTGAGAGAAGGCCAGCCTCACACCCGGAAGGTGCAATGGTGTGCCTATCCGACCCACAAATGGGTCCCCACAGGGCGCGTTTTGCCCATTGGGCGACAGACACGAGAAACCGCCCCCTGCAGATATGGGCAGACACCAGGGCGTCTGGCGCATCAGGGGCGGCAACAGCGGCACAACGCGCCCACGGGTTATCAGCAACGACACATCGCCCCGTGCAAACCGTATGGGCAGAAACCAAGGTATATGGGGCGTTCGTGGCGGCAACAGCCACGGTATCCACAGCATCGACAACAAGGCCAGCGGCAGGGCTGGCGGGTCCCGCAGCGGTATCAGGGGCGAGACCCACGATCGCCACGATGCTCTCCAGGACGAACCACGCAAATGGATGAAGAGGGCTATAAGCAAGTGCATGGTTCGCATCGGAGGAAGACAGCACCACGAGGTCAACCACCGCAAGTTTGGCTGCATACATCCAACCGGTGGAGTGTATTGCAGCGACCATCGTCCAAGGGCGGAAAAGGCAGCCAATTCCGGGGGCCACGAGTGGCCCCGGATCGTATCTATCTCGATTCCGCCCGTTCGACGCACTCACAGCCCGGTGCTCGCCCGCGCCCAGGGGCGTACGGGCGACCACCGGCCTGTGAGTCTTATTCCTGTGGAGATGCAGCTGATGGCGATAGCAGGAAATCTACTCGTGCACGAGCACCCAACTCCTACAACCACAACCACAAGACTTGCTGGCGCCGAGCCGACTCGGCGGATGGACGAGGACGCGCCGTGCAACAGCCGCAGGCAAAGGACTCTGTCGACCGAGTGAAGTACTCGACCCGGGACACGGCGATCGGTCGGCGGAGGATGCCTAAAACTCAGTTGCCCAGGGAGACGGAGGAAGCGACTTCGAGCACCTCTCCATCAGCCAGCACTACACAGTCTCGGGAGAGACTACCGACCAAAGCAAACCCAAATCATTCGATAGTGGGGATGGCCTGCCGGTCCCCTGGCAGATGCAACAGCGCTGAGGAGTTCTGGAGGTTCCCGGAGGACAGAGGGGATGGAGCAGGGGAGCTCCCATTGACTCGAATGGATTGGAGGAAGAGGTACAATCCTGAACAGAGCGTAGGCAAGTCATACACGCACTGAGGGGCGTTCATTGAAGAAGTGACGATGTTTGACCACAAGCGGTTCAGGATCTCAGCGGCCTAGGCGGAGATGATCGTTCCGGAACAGCGGATTGCGCTGGAGACGGTATACCAGGCATTTTGTAAAAACAATATCAATATCAATACACCCCCCAAATATTTGACGGACATACGTCCGTCAAATATTTTGGCCCCAAATATTTGACGGACATACGTCCGTCAAATATTTTGGGGGTCTACACCCCCCAGATAACTGACACATGGGCATGCGTCAGATATTTGACGGACATGCATCCGTCAAATATTTCGGGGGTGTAGTCCCCCCAAATATTTGACGGACATACATCCGTCCAATATTTTGGGGGTCTACAACCCCCAGATAACTGACGCATGGGCATGCGTCAAATATTTGACGGACATACATCCGTCAAATATATAGGGGTTGTAGACCCCCCAAATATTTGACGGAACTACATTTCTGAAATGTTATGGGGGCTGTAGACCCCCCAAATATTTGACGGAACCCCATCTGTCAAACTATTTTGGGGGTGTACAGCCCCCAAATATTTGACGGGACCCCATCCGTGAAATATTCTGGGTGTCTACAGCCCCCAAATATTTGACGGAACCACATCCGTGAAATATTTTGGCGGTGTAGACCCCCCAAATATTTGACGGAACCCCATCCGTGAAATATTCTGGGTGTCTACAGCCCCCAAATATTTGACGGAACCCCATCCCTGAAATATTTTGGGCGTGTAGACCCCCCAAATATTTGACGGAGCTCCATCCGTGAAATTTTTGGGGGCTGTAGACCCCCCAAATATTTGACGGAACCACATCCGTGAAATATTTGGGGGGTGTACAGCCCCCAAATATTTCACGGAAACGCATCCGTGAAATATTTTGGGGGTGTAGACCCCCCAAATATTTCACGGAACCACATCCGTGAAATATTTGGGGGGTGTACAGCCCCCAAATATTTGACGGAACCACATCCGTGAAATACTTTGGGGGTGTAGACTCCCCAAATATTTGGCGGAACCACATCCGTGGAATATTTGGGGGGTCTAGACCCCCAAAATATTTGACGGAACCACATCCGTGAAATATTTTGGGGGTGTAGACCCCCCAAATATTTGACGGAACCACATCCGTGAAATATTTTGGGAGTGTAGACCCCCCAAATATTTGACGGAACCCCATCCGTGAAATATTTTGGGGGTGTAGACCCCCCAAATATTTCACGGAACCACATCCGTGAAATATTTGGGGGGTGTACAGCCCCCAAATATTTGACAGAACCACATCCGTGAAATACTTTGGGTGTGTAGACTCCCCAAATATTTGGCGGAACCACATCCGTGAAATATTTGGGGGGTCTAGACCCCCAAAATATTTGACGGAACCACATCCGTGAAATATTTTGGGGGTGTAGACCCCCCAAATATTTGACGGAACCCCATCCGTCAAATATTTTGGGGGTGTAGACCCCCCAAATATTTGACGGAACCACATCCGTGAAATATTTTGGGGGTGTAGACCCCCCAAATATTTGACGGAACCACATCCGTGAAATATTCTGGGGGTGTACAGCCCCCAAATATTTGACGGAACCCCATCGGTCAAATATTTTTAAGGGTGTAGACCCCCCAAATATTTGACGGAACCCCATCCGTGAAATATTTGGGGGGTGTAGACCCCCGAAATATTTGACGGAACCCCATCCGTCAAATATTTTGGGGCTGTAGACCCCCCAAATATTTGACGGAACCACATCCGTGAAATATTTGGGGGTTGTACAGCCCCCAAATATTTCACGGAACCACATCCGTGAAATATTTTGGGGGTGTAGACCCCCCAAATGTCTGACGGAACCACATCCGTGAAATATTTGGGGGGTGTAGACCCCCAAAATATTTGACGGAACCACATCCGTGAAATATTTTGGGGGTGTAGACCCCCCAAATATTTGACGGAACCCCATCCGTCAAATATTTTGGGGGTGTAGACCCCCCAAATATTTGACGGAACCACATCCGTGAAATATTTGGGGGGTGTAGACCCCCCAAATATTTCACGGAACCACATTCCTGAAATATTCTGGGGGTGTACAGCCCCCAAATATTTGACGGAACCCCATCCGTCAAATATTTTTAGGGGTGTAGACCCCCCAAATATTTGACGGAACCCCATCCGTGAAATATTTTGGGGGTCTAGACCCCCCAAATATTTCACGGAACCACATCCGTGAAATATTTTGCCGGTGTAGATCCCCCAAATATTTGACGGAACCCCATCCGTCAAATATTTTGGGGGTGTAGACCCCCCAAATATTTGACGGAACCACATCCGTGAAATATTTGGGTTGTGTACAGCCCCCAAATATTTCACGGAACCACATCCGTCAAATATTTTGGGAGTGTAGACCCCCCAAATATTTGACGGAACCACATCCGTGAAATATTTTGGGGGTGTAGACCCCCCAAATATTTGACGGAACCACATCCGTGAAATATTTTGGGGGTGTAGACCCCCCAAATATTTGACGGAACCCCGTCCGTCAAATATTTCGGGCGTGTAGACCCCCCAAATATTTGACGGAACCACATCCGTGAAATATTTTTGGGGTGTAGACCCCCCAAATATTTGACGGAACCACATCCGTGAAATATTCTGGGGGTGTACAGCCCCCAAATATGTGACGGAAACACATCCGTGAAATATTCTGGGGGTGTAGACCCCCCAAATATTTGACGGAACCCCATCCGTCAAATACTTTTAGGGGTGTAGACCCCCCAAATATTTTACGGAACCCCATCCGTGAAATATTTGGGGGGTGTAGACCCCCCAAATATTTGACGGAACCCCATCCGTCAAATATTTTGGGGGTCTACAGCCCCCAAATATTTGACGGAACCCCATCCGTGAAATATTCTGGGGGTCTACCGCCCCCAATTATTTGACGGAACCCCATCCGTGAAATATTTTGGGGGTGTAGACCCCCCAAATATTTGACGGAACCCCATCCGTGAAATATTTCGGGGGTGTAGACCCCCCAAATATTTGACGGAACCACATCCGTGAAATATTTTTGGGGTGTAGACCCCCCAAATATTTGACGGACCCACATCCGTGAAATATTCTGGGGGTGTACAGCCCCCAAATATGTGACGGAAACACATCCGTGAAATATTTTGGGGGGGTAGATCCCCCAAATGTTTGACGGAACCCCATCCGTCAAATATTTTGGGGGTCTACAGCCCCCAAATATTTGACGGAACCCCATCCGTGAAATATTCTGGGGGTCTACCGCCCCCAAATATTTGACGGAACCCCATCCGTGAAATATTTTGGGGGTGTAGACCCCCCAAATATTTGACGGAACCCCATCCGTGAAATATTTTGGGGGTGTAGACCCCCCAAATATTTGACGGAACCCCATCCGTGAAATATTTTGGTGGTGTAGACCCCCAAAATATTTGACGGAACCCCATCCGTGAAATATTCTGGGGGTCTACAGCCCCCAAATATTTGACGGAACCCCATCCGTGAAATATTTTGGGCGTGTAGACCCCCCAAATATTTGACGGAACCACATCCGTGAAATATTTTTGGGGGTGTAGACCCCCGAAATATTTGACGGAACCACATCCGTGAAATATTTGGGGGGTGTAGACCCCCCAAATATTTGACAAAACCACATCCGTGAAATATTCTTCTGTTGTACAGCCCCCAAATATTTGACGTAACCACATCCGTGAAATATTTGGGGGGTGTAGGCCCCCCAAATATTTGACGGAACCCCATCCGTGAAATATTTTGGGGGTGTACAGCCCCCAAATATTTGACGGAACCCCATCCGTGAAATATTCTGGGGGTCTACCGCCCCCACATATTTCACGGAACCACATCCGTCAACAATTTAGGGGGTGTAGACCCCCCAAATATTTGACGGAACCACATCCGTGAAATATTTTGGGGGTGTAGACACCCCAAATATTTGACGGAACCCCATCCGTGAAATATTCTGGGGGTGTACAGCCCCCAAATATTTGACGGAACCACATCCGTGAAATATTTGGGGGGTGTAGACCCCCCAAATATTTGACGGAACCCCATCCGTGAAATAATTGGGGGGTGTAGACCCCCCAAATTTTTGACGGAACCCCACCCGTCAAATATTTGGGGGGTGTACAGCCCCCAAATATTTCACGCAACCACATCCGTGAAATATTTTGGGGGTGTAGACCACCAAAATATTTGACGGAACCACATCCGTGAAATTTTTTGGGGGTGTAGACCCCCCAAATATTTGACGGAACCCCATCCGTTAATTATTCTGGGCTTCTACAGCACCCAAATATTTGACGGAACCCCATCTGTGAAAAATCTTGGGGCTGTAGACCCCCCAAATATTTGACGGAACCACATCCGTGAAATATTTTGGGGCTGTAGACCCCCCAAATATTTGAGGAACCACATCCGTGCAATATTTGGGGGGTGTACAGCCCCCAAATATTTCACGAAACCACATCCGTGAAATATTTTGGGGGTGTAGACCCCCAAAATATTTGACGGAACCACATCCGTGAAATATTTTGGGGGTGTAGACCCCCCAAATATTTGACGGAACCACATCCGTGAAATATTTTGGGGGTGTACAGCCCCCAAATATTTGACGGAACCCCATCCGTGAAATATTCTGGGCTTCTACAGCCCCCAAATATTTGACGGAACCCCATCTGTGAAAAATTTTGGGGGTGTAGACCCACCGAATATTTGACGGAACCACATCCGTGAAATATTTGGGGGGTGTACACCCCCCAAATATTTCACGGAACCACATCCGTGAAATATTTTGGGGGTGTAGACCCCCCAAATATTCGACGGAACCACATCCGTGAAATATTTTGGGGGTGTAGACCCCCAAAATATTTGAAGGAACCACATCCGTGAAATCTTCTGGGGGTGTACAGCCCCCAAATATTTGACGGAACCACATCCGTGAAATATTTTGGGCGTGTAGACCCCCCAAATATTTGACGGAACCCCATCCGCCAAATAGTTTTAGGGGTGTAGACCCCCCAAATATTTTACGGAACCCCATCCGTGAAATATTTGGGGGTTGTAGACCCCCCAAATATTTGACGGAACCCCATCCGTGAAATATTTCGGGGGTCTACAGCCCCCAAGTATTTGACGGAACCCCATCCGTGAAATATTCTGGGGGTCTACCGCCCCCAAATATTTGACGGAACCCCATCCGTGAAATATTTTGGGGGTGTAGACCCCCCAAATATTTGACGGAACCACATCCGTGAAATATTTCGGGGGTGTAGACCCCCCAAATATTTGACGGAACCACATCCGTGAAATATTTTGGGGCTGTAGACCCCCCAAATATTTGATGGAACCACATCCGTGACATATTTCGGGGGTGTACAGCCCCCAAATATTTCACGGAACCACATCCGTCAACAATTTTGGGGGTGTAGACCCCCCAAATATTTGAAGGAACCACATCCTTGAAATATTTTTGGGGGTGTAGACCCCCGAAATATTTGACGGAACCACATCCGTGAAATATTTGGGGGGTGTACAGCCCCCAAATATTTCACGGAACCACATCCGTGAAATATTTTGGGGGTGTAGACCCCCCAAATATTTGACGGAACCACA
The DNA here is from genome assembly GCA_964036045.1 of Eutreptiella sp. 'Long Island Sound 2002'. Taxonomy (NCBI): domain Eukaryota; phylum Euglenozoa; class Euglenophyceae; order Eutreptiales; family Eutreptiaceae; genus Eutreptiella; species Eutreptiella sp. 'Long Island Sound 2002'. Next base: position 24,538,920 of record OZ038403.1, read on the forward strand.
TCTGTGAAATATTTTGGGGGTGTAGACCCCCCAAATATTTAACGGAATCCCATCCCTGAAATATCCCCGGGCTGTACAGCCCCCAAATATTTGACGTAACCCCATCCGTGAAATATTCCCGGGGTCTAGAGCCCCCAAATATTTGACCAAACCACATCCGTGAAATATTTTGGGGGGTGTACAGCCCCCAAATATTTCACGGAACCACATCCCTGAAATATTTTGGGGGTGTAGACCCCCAAAATATTTGACGGAACCACATCCGTGAAATATTTTGGGGGTGTAGACCCCCCAAATATTTGACGGAACCACATCCGTCAAATATTTTGGGGGTGTACAGCCCCCAAATATTTGACGGAACCCCATCCGTGGAATATTTTGGGGGTCTAGACCCCCCAAATATTTGACGGAACCACATCCGTGAAATTTTTTGGGGCTGTAGACCCCCCAAATATTTGACGGAACCACATCCGTGAAATTTTTTGGGGGTGTAGATCCTTCAAATATTTGACGGAACCACATCCGTCAAATATTTTAGGGGTGTA